>JACGDI010002672.1:444293-545094 GCA_014898725.1 Jacaranda copaia | reverse complement strand
TCTAGCCTCTTCAAGATTGATATCCCTACGGGAACTACTGTTTTCACTCCGAGAAGAACTACATTGGGTAGTGCCCTGAGTCTCACTATCACTCCTATGAACTATATTCTTAGACCTATCGCTACTAGAATCGGTATTAATAGACATAGTTCTACAAAGTAAGGGCGAAAAGTAACACAGATGTAACAGACACACTTACAGTGTTAGTTTTGAAGCAGGAGGTATGAAGCGAGAAGTTCTTCAACAATGGATGGACACTATCTGATACATAGTTTGCGAAGTGTGAATGAATAGGTTTATCCCCCTATTTATAAGTGAACGTGCACGAGAATCTGTACAACTGCCATAATGACAGCCTATTTCAATACGCTTCGTATCTTATTCCTACATGCTTCGTATCCTTTTCCTGCACGCTTCGTATCTCGCGCAGTGACAGCCACATTAAATGAAAAGTAACTGCCTCAAAACCCTGGTCGATAATTCAAAAACTCAGGTCGAATTTATTACTTAGCATATTTGAATGTAAACGCCCTGCTCCTTCCCATCGACAGGCTAGATTAGGATCGAGAGTTGGGGGGACCCATGATATGGGATAGCCCAATAGGTCCAACAGGCCCAATTCTAAATAATAAAGCCTACGAGGCCCAAATAACAAGTGCCTGGTCGACTTGAATTGATTCCTTGTGATAGCACTCATGGTCGACCAGTATCGACTCCATGTGGCAGCATCCGCAGTCGACCCGTGTCGACTTCCGAATCTAGCCACGCGTGCGAGCTCGTCTCTAGTCGACATGAATCGACCACCGAATCATTCTCTACTCGCTTATCTGGCAGGTTGAATATTTCCACGTCGATGACACGTGGCAACCGGTATAACTACTACCAACAACCCTGACAACCTTGCCAACAACTTTGACAGACACATGCCCCTTTTGGCACGATTATCCAGGAAAATTGAAGATTTAGCCACCTGACACTGTATCAAATTTTGAACATGAAATAACTTTCAACCCCCTGGCAAGGGGAAATGACTATCACATCTGATAAGGGTATTTTGGTAAAGTCATGCCCACATAAAATTATAAATATAGCAGGCCCAATTACGCTCAAAGTAATGCCATTTATACTATTCACTGCATACTCTCCATATATTTTGCTCCATCTAAACTAACTTGAGCGTCGGAGTGCCTTAGCCGGGGGCATCTTGGCTAGTTCAGTGTGTTCGTGGTTGCAGATCTCAAGCTCGAAAATACTCAAATCCATCGAGTACCTGACATTCCAGCTCGTAGCAGCATCACACTTATATAATATACATATATAAATTTATATGTAAATATATTATGTATTATATATTATTTATTTATACATATGATGTATATCCATATATATAATGTTTTTAATTCTTTTAAAATTAAACAATATTTATGTATACATATATAAGTTTATGCATAATAATTTGAAAAAAGTATATATAGTATAGTTTTTACACTTATATAATATATGAACATGTATAAATTTATCTATAAAGATATTATATATTATCGATTTATACATATCATGTATATCTATATGTGTATATAAATCTTCTTTAATTTTTTTAAAATTAAACAATATGTAATATTTATAAAACTATAATATATGTTTTATTTATACAAAATATACATATATATGTACATCTATAAATATAAATATATAATTTTTTCACAAAAAAAAATATTTTTTATTTATACATTATATATTCTCTTCATGTCAAGTTAAATAAAATTTATTGTTTATACAAATATATAATATATTTTTTATTTATACTTATATACATATATATAAATTTATCATAGCATATATATAATATTTATATAACACATGTATGTATAATATACCCCCTACCATCCCCCCAAACCCACCCCTATCCCCCACCCCTCTTCCCTAAATCTAAACAAGTTGCCATAATAGTGGTGCATAGTGGCCAGATTCAGCCAAATCCAGACTTGGCTTGACCTAGCCACTGGCTATGGTAACTACCAGTCGGCGGTCGCCATTCATCTCACTTGTTTTTTTCATTTTTTTTTGTTTGCTCTAGTAGTCGAGTTGTCAAGCATCGATCTACCAGTAGCCATGGCAGCTGGTGGGGTGGGGTTGGGGGTGGGAATATACATTATATTATATATATGAATTGTATTATATATAATAATATATTCTTTATATCTTTTAATATTTTTTAAATAAATATTATATAATTTAATTTCGACCATTGATTTCTAAAAAAATCTAATAGTTGATATATGAGGGTATGATTATCTCTTTGTGTATAAAAATGAATGCCCCATCTCACATGCACGTGCGTAAATTACACATTTTATTTTAGGGTGCTCATTGCATGATTTTAGAAAATACAGAGGGTGTAGGAACAAATCTCTATTTCAAAGGAGACTATGAACCAATTTTGAATATCATAGGAGGACACTATGTTTTGGCTAATAAGAAAAAGATAAAGATCTCACAAAGTTGCTAAAGAAGCATGAATAATTGAAGGAGCAATATATTAGGAATGTAAAGATCGAGAGAAAGCCTTTGCAGTCCTCCATTAAGAAGACACTTATATCTACTACACGAGAGGAGATTGTAAAAGAATTAAGGGCTCTAATGAATTTTTTGAGGTGGCCAAGGCACAGACCACTATGATATATTAGCAGACTTATATATCCTTCGGAGGACGTATTGCAACTTGAACCTACTATTTCCATTACCTTGCTACTGGGTAGTTAGTAGATTGTCAAATGTTGGAATTGAGGCTGTTGTGGAGGATATAGCTATTGCGGCTCCAATGGAGACTGAGTGGGAGTTAGACCAAGACTCAGTCTCTCTTTTTCATTTTGTTAAGGACAACTTCATTTTTGTTTTTCTTCAGTAATACATGGCCAAGAATAGACCAGACATTATTTGATATTTGCGTAATTTAATGCTGTTAGACCTTTTTTTTGGCTATAGATAGTTGGGTGGTCTTTATGCTTTTTTTACACTTAATTATTTGGGAAAGTGAATCTACTAAAATCTAGTCTACTAAAATAGGTAAACTTATTTTGAAAGTGAATCTACTGCACTTCAAAGGGCATGTTTATTGAAGTTGGGAATAAATCCCATCTCTGAAGTGTTGGTAGAGTCGTTGAGGGTAGTATTTTCCTTGTTAAGAATTTCTTTTGCTGCGATCTCGTAGTGCATGACTCTCTTCCTTTGAGAGTTGATTTCCTATAAGGGTCTTGTGATGGTGTTAGCCTTTATGGCTAGGTCTTTGCCTTTATCTTCTAAGCTGCTCTTGTGTGGTCATTTAAGACTACTTACGCTAGCAGTAGGGAGTATCACCCCCTTCAAGATATTGGAATAGCACTTTTTGATAGTGTGTACTAGTCATCAATTGTTTTTCTTATCCCATCTAAAGTAGGGAACTTCATCTTCATATGGTAAGTTGAAACTGTTGCCTAGAAAAGATTTAAAGTGGACTCGCGAGAATAATGTTGCAATTTGAAAAGGTCTTGACTACCAAGAACTTCACCATCTTTGTGACCCTCAGAGGATGTGTGCCCAAGAAAAATGGAAGAGAAATTTCTCCTAGTGCTTCTAAGGTTGTGCTTAGGAATCCCACTAAGTGCGTGTTTGTCTTATGTTGTTGAACGTTATCTATGCTAAGTTGGAGGAAGGCATCATAAAAGCTTATGTCTGCCGAACTTTTGCCATCTACCAAGATCTTCTTTACCCATAAATTGAAATGTGAGGTTGAGATAATGGATGCATCATTATGCTCGCCTCATATTATCTCTAGGTATTTTTCTCTAATGGTAATATTGAAGCAAGGGCCAGTTGATACACACCAAAGTTGGCTTTAGAATGTGAGCTTATGCCTACCTAGCTACTCTTGAGAGTATCTTCCTCACATTAGAGGAATCATCTCCTACAAGTCTCCCTAAGATCATTAAGATAACACCAACAATGGGAATATTTCAATTGAAGATATTATGTTCGAAGATAATTTGTATTTAAATAAGTTCTACAATATCAAGAATTACTAACTTTAAATTTGTAAATTATAATAAATTTTTAAAATGATAAAAAGTTAAAAAAATGAATGAAAGAATTAAAAAAAATAACAATAAAGTAGAATACTTTGCTCATTATGCTTGTTAAATTAGATATATATTTCTATATATATATTTTGATATGATAAATAAGCAAATGATTTTTTTAAAGCTTTCTTGTATAATTTCTTAATATTGTGGAAGTCATAGTGACAATTTTCACAATATTTGAAAATTTTAAAATGTTAAGTATTTTTTAAGAGTAAATATATAATCGCTTTATACTTGATCTATGAAATTTAACTTACATGATCCATTATTTGATCACCAATGCAATAAGTAGCTTGTAGCATGTAATGTTTTATAAACTAAAATATCTCTTAATATTTCATATTATAACTATGATAAGTAATATTCATTTATTTTTATTTAGATGTGTGGTCATTGTATTATTCTTGAAGTTGTCGAATAGTGTATTATGTACATGATCTTTGATATGAGATAGCTCAATAGGTTATCAGGCCCAACCTATTAACAGTCAACCATGCCCAAGTCCTTATTTGGCCATTTCACATTTCTCCAGCTAAGCATGCCAACACCTTTTGAATCGACGAGCTCAGGAATGATCATTGGGCCCTTAGCCAGAAGTCTTCAAACTCAAGAAAGTCTTGTTATCTCAACTAGAGTGCATGAAGATGATTTGTAGACAAGGAAACATCTCGACCTTAGAAGGTTGATCGGAGAGACATAAAATAATCCCATGCCACCAGTCATAGTCGCATTAAATACTCTATAACTACCATTCTATCACATTAAATACTTTGACAAGTGGTGTGTATCCATATTTATGGCGTATGCCTCCACTGTACCACCATTCTACCTCTGCATTAAATGTAGAGAGCTCAGCCACGTCTTGAAGAGTAGGAGGAGGCACCACCTAGGAAAAAAGACCTAAAGGTCCTCAAGTAAGGACAAAGGCCCTTTGTACACAAGCAAGGGTATCATTAGCATCTTAACCTCTCAAAAGAGACTATAAATACCAATTACAACCTTCCAGCAAGGTATGTTCATTATCACCTAAACCCTCACTCTGTCGTTGTCTTTTCTAGTTGATTAGATACTGACTTTAGCATCAAAGTACCTTAGCCAGAAGCTCCTCGGTAAGCTTGAAATTTGTTATTGGTTGCAAGACTTGACTCGACTTCATCTAAACACTCTATCCAACTCATACTCTAGTTGATTCTGTTAGGCTAAAGCCCAATATACTGATAAGCAAATCTAACAATCATCATTTGGCACTGTCTATGGGTTCTAAAGTTTGTAACTAAGAAAAATGGTAAACACAATATAAGCCATTTTAGAAAGAGATGAGACTAGAAGGTCTCTAATCCCTCATCCTTGTCCTTAGTAAGAACATGATGTGGTTGGACCCAGTTCCCAGCCAAAGAAAGTGGTAACTTTGACTATGCCTTAACTAATTATTGGAATAGTACCCTGCAAGCTAATGAGATTAGCCTTGTAAAAGCTATTTCCTTGTAAAAATAATCTTGATTGAATGATGTTCTTTATATGACCATCTTTATCTTATGCTTTACTATATTTCACTCATATTTAGATAAAGCTCTTTGATCATCTATGACTGCAAGACTTGGTTTGGTGACCATAGAATAAGTCTCACACAGTTGTAATCTCAAATATTTCAAGTCATAGGATCTTATGAGATGGGGTATCTAAGATCCGAATAGACTTGCACTAATGATGTATAAATCTAAGATTTAGATATTGCTCCATTCCATGAGCATCTATCTAATATAATGTGTATGTTAGTAGGTGCATGTTAGAGAATAAGACACTGAAAACTCACAAAAAAATCCACTAAATAGCTGTAGTGGCAAGTTGGTAGTGGCTAATTCTCCCGCTTACACTAGTGCATATTATTAGTCATTTGACTTGAGAATCCATGATAACTTTGTGTTTGCTCCTCATGCTTTGAATTTTTCTTGACCACGTAACGGGTATTGAGATTGGGTATGAGCTACTTGGTATAGAAGTTTATGAGATCTAACTCCTTGCTATTGTAAAGGGCGAGTGTATCTTCTATGTATTTTATAATGATCAATTCCAAGAAATCCTTGCGTTAGGTGGTGCGATAATTTGGAAAAGGAGTTTTCCAAAGGCAAGGTCATACAAAGGGATCAAATATTGAGAATAGAGACATAATATCAAGGCTATTAGGAAGTCGGCAAATATTTTTCCCTAGGTCTCTTTCGGGAGATAAGAGATGAAAGGACTATTTTTGTATAGTACGCATAGAGCTATGATAGTTTTCTAGAATATTCATTTTAGCCAATTAGTTGGGCTTCATGGGCTTGAGGTTGGACATCAACCATAAAGATTGGGTACTTTTTAATTAATGAGATTAATTGAATTGAGTCAATTAGTTTAAAAGGAGTTTTAAACTAAAATGAATATAAGATATTCAAAAATCACAATGAGTTGTGAGCCCATGTCCAATGAATGGTAGAATATATGAGGTCATACATAAAATCTAATTAGCTTCCTAATTGATAGAGAAAATTTTCTAAGTGTTAGAAAACTAAATCCTAATGGACCAATTTTATGGTACCAATTTTCAAGGTCATTTTTGACTTGATTAATTTAAGTGTTAAATTAATCAAATAATTTAAGGAGTTAAATTAAACCAGTAATTAAGGAGTTAATATTTAGTGCCAACACAACCATCAATTGGTCTACTTAAGCTTAAGAGTTAAGCTAGTTTGACTTATGAGTTAGGTTAAAGGTAATTTTATTAAATTAAAGAGTTTAATTCAATTAATGGGAAGAATGAATTTTGGAGGAAAAATTCAGATGAAAATTTTATTTGAATTAGTATCGTAATTAATTTGAAATTAGATTTCAAATGTAATTAAAATGTACATGAAATTTAAATAAGACTTGAATTTAATTTGCTACCTTGGCACCTCACTTGGTCGCCCCTCCTCATGGAAGGTGTAATGCCACCTTGGCATTACACCATTTAGCATCTATATATAGATATAGAGAGAGAGGATTGGTCACTATCACAAGTGGTGTGAAGAATTACATTCTATCACAATTCCCATCAAAACCTCTTGCAAATATTGCATTTATGTATTGAAAGCTTTGCTCTCTTCTTCTTTTTCCCTGCCAAAAATTGGCCTCTAGCACAGTAAATCTCCTCTCTTATTCTAGCTTATAAATTAGAGATTTTGGAAGTTTTAATTGGTGTGTGGATTATAACAATAGAGGCAAACAAGAGAGTTTGCTTGATTTGGAGATCCATATGCACAAAGTTTGATTTGGTGAATTTCTGTAGGGTGTTCCAAAAACCTTTTAATTCAAATATTTTATAGTGAGTTCTTCAAGGTGTTCGAAAGCTCTAGTAATTTTCTCATAATTTTTGGAGGAGTTTTGGTTTAGCAATTTTTGCACTTTTCCCATCGCACCAATCGCAAATAATTTTTGGAATTGTGAAGAGTTCACAAGTCTCTCCTTAGATTTTACTTTTCAAGGTAATGCTCTCACCAAATCTAAATCCCTAGCATGATTTGATCGTTGGTATGCTTGTAGGCACTAGTTAGATGTTGTCCTTTTGAAGTTTGATAATTGGACCTAGTGCTTTACTTACTTTCAAGTGGTATCGGAGCCTAAATCACGCTTAGAGTTGGATTTTTTTGGATGGCTGATTCATGTGATGGATTGATCAAGTCATCAAATTCTCGATTCATATAATGGATTGGAGTGTTGGGTTGATGTTATGTGTGGCTCCTTGATTGATGAATTGAAAGCATGTTATTATATGATTTAAGTATTAATTCATGTAGTTAGTATGTTTTAATTCATAGTGATTAATGTTGATTGTTGATTTGGTATTAATTGATATCATATGTTGATATAGCATGTTGATATTTGATCAAAAGAGTTTTGGTCATTTTTTAATCCAATATGATTGGAGTTTCATTGGAGGTTTTGAAGAATATGACTTTAGCTTTAATCTAGTTTTTTGAAGGCATGTTTGAGTGCTTGAATTTCTACTTTTAAAAGATGTTTTGAATATGGAAATTCATCCAAGATGTGTGTTTTGATATTGAGAACATGTGCTAAATTTATTGTTGCATGATAGTTGAGTGGAAAAGGGCTTGGCACACCATGAAGCCCCAAAATAAAGGCTGTCGAGCACCCTGTCTGGCGCTATGTGCATGAGGCTTGCCCAACTGTGCACCTAGGTTGGGTGGCAGCCTCTAAGTTTAAGGTTTTGGTGTGCTTTAAGCCATTCTTTCAACTTCTTTTAATGCTCAATTTAGTTTTGCATTACACACATTAGATGCATAAGTGTTGTGCAAGTTTTCAAAATTATGTTTGACATTTTTAATGCCTTTAAAAAATTGATTGAAGTTAATCTCCCATTATGACATAAAAGTTATGCTTGTTCAATTATTTGTTTATGAGATAAGTATTTAATTGTTGGAATTAATTGTTAATTCTAGATTAATTTATTGTTCATTTAATTGTTGAATGGATGATGAATGAATGGGGATGATCATGAGCCTTTTAATATTAATTTTATTTATTTCAAGTTGTTGTAATGGATTATACTAAATGGGGCTTGCTTCCCTCTTGTTCTATCTTGTAAAAGTTATGAGAGTATAATTACTAGAAGTGGGGTTTTCTTTCTCTTGTAAAGGTTGCAAGGAGTAAAGAAAATCCAAGGAGGCTTGAAGACCTATGATGTATGGGATACATTCATGTAATAGTTTAGTTTAATCAACCTACTTAAAATCAATCGAGTGATGCACCATGGTTCTAAGTGCATCACTTGATTGGACTTATGGTTATCTCACTTTAAGAGCATGCTAGTCGCATCTTCTTATTTACGCTTTCCATATCTTGTTGATGTATGAGATATATGATTAGGATATAGAAAACCTAAACAAGATGATAAAATGATGAGATCTTTACAAACAAAACCCTCAACTTAGAATGTCTAAGTGTTTTCAAATATTAAGTCTCAATAGATACAAATTAAAATAGTTTTAATTAATTCAAGCTTTCTACAAATAGTGTATGCCATGACGATGTTACTAATTTTGTGTGATGGCATTTGTAAATGGGGGTCACACTTTGGAGAAAAGTTGTGAGCATACACTTAGCATGAGATGCATCTTTGACTTAAGAACCCTTATGTATTGGCACTTGTAAATGGGGGATGTTGTGAGGTCATCTTGAGATAAAGATGGGTTAGTAGATTGGACTGAACACCTAGTAGTATAGATGGTACACGAAAATGTGGGTCTATATGAAAAGTGAGACAAAATGTATCAAGAGTTGCATGAGATGCAATTACCAAAAGTTGCTTACCCTTTGATTGCTTGTGGATGGCACTCATAAACAGGGGTCCACTTGCAAGTTATTGGGGTCTTGATTCTTACTAGGAAATGTGATTTCCTGAATTCTTCTTAGGGGTGAAGGATTTGATAAAATAGTGGGAGAAAAATAAGATTAAAAGACCATGAACATGTTTTGATATTAAATTCAATAACATTTTTATTCTCTTTTTTCACCTCTTGTAGATTTTTGAAATCTTCAAACAAAAATGGCTAAAAATCCACTCGCAAGCATTTTGGAAACTAATAAACTCACCAAACCTAACTTCCAAGATTGGCTAAGAAATCTTATGATAATTCTTGATTCCGATAAGGGAATATATGTTTTTGATCAAACTCTATTAGACACATTGGGTGATAATGCCACCGATAAGGTTCATAAAGTGTTCACAAAATTTGTAGATAATGATCTACAAGTTAGATACCTCATGATGGCAACCATGACTAATGAACTCCAAAAGACTCATGAGCACATAAAACATGCTTTTGAGATCTATACACACCTATAAGAGTTGTATGGTGTTCAAACTAGACATAAAAGTTTTGCTTTGCTTAAGAAGCTTTTTAGGTCAAGGATGAGTGAAAGTGCTAATGTCCACGATCACAGGCTTAAGATAATAGGACTCATCAAGAAACTAGGACAACTTGATGTGATTATAGATAATAACTTTTATATGGATTTGATCCTCTAGTCATTACCACCATCGTTAGACTAATTTGTTGTGAACTTTAATATGTCCAAGCAAACTATGATGATCAACAAATGGTGAACATGCTTGTGACCAAAGAGGCGACAATGAGAAAGGAAAAACCTCTTATGATCACATCCTCCTTCAAGTTAAAAGGTCTTACGGGCCCCAGAAAGAGAGGTAAGAGAAAGAATAGTTCTTTCTCAAAAGGAAAGCAACCTGAGAAAGGTTCCGGGAGGGTCAAGAAAATGCTAAAATTAATGCGAGTTGTTTCTATTGTGGTGAAAATGGACATTGGAAGAGAAATTGTAAAGCTTACCTTGCGACCTTTGAGAAGGTTATGTATTTCTTTGAAGTGCATTTGACTACCAATTCTTCCTCATGGCTATTTGATACTGCATGTGGTTCTCACTTTTATAACTTATAATAGTGGATGGAAAGAAAAAGGAGTCTTCATGAAGGGGATATGATCCTTTGCCTAGGAAATGGAGCAAGAGTTGCTGCCATGGTCCAAGGCGTAATTAAGTTAGACTTAGAAAATTCTTATATTGTTCTTGATCCAGTTTACTATGTATCCAACCTTGTTAAGAACATTGTTTTAATTCTTGTACTTAATAATGAAGGATTTGATTTTTTTACATCAAATGGGAAGTTGAAAGCATTAAAGAATGGCTCTTTAATTGCTCAAGGTATATTAGTTAATAGATTATACATACTTGATTCTCTAACTCTTCTAATGCACATTTAAATAAGTAAAAAAAAGCGAGATATCCAAGAAGATACCATTCTATGGCATGCTAGATTTGGCCATATCTCTAAAAATAAGATGGGCAAATTGGAAGCTCTTAAAGCACTAAAGGTTAGTGGAATTGACGACCTTTCTACTTGTGAATCTTATTTGAAGGGAAAAATGATCAAGGTTCCCTTTATAGGACAAATGGAGCACTCCACATATTCTTTGGATTTGATTTATACAGATGTTTGTGGTCCACTAAGAGTTAGTGGGAGAGGTGGTTATTTTTACTTTATTACCTTCACCAATGATTATAGTCGGTATAGATATGTGTATCTTATGAAATACAAATTCAAAGCCATTGAAAAGTTTAAAAAGTATAGAAATGAAGTAGAAAAGCAAAAGGGACTTAGTATTAAGGCTTTTCGATTGAATCCAGGGAGAGAATACTTAAGTATTGAATTCTTGGATTATCTAAAAGGGAATGGGATTCTTTTTCAATAGATTCCACTTGACATGCCCCAACATAATGGAGTAGCCGAGAGGAAAAACTATACTTTATTGGATATGGTACATTCTATGATTAGTTTTTTTGATATGCCCATATCCTTTTGGGGATATGCCTTAGAGATGGCAGCAAAGTTACTAAACATAGTACCTTCAAAATTAGTGCCTAAAACACCATATGAGATGTGGTATGGCAAAGCACCCTCTTACCATTTTATCTAAAGGTTTGGGAATCTCTCGCCTATATGAAACGAACAGTGAGAGATAAATTGGATAGTAGATCCACATTATACAAGTTTGTAGGACACCCAAGAGAGTCTACAGGTTATTACTTCTATGATCCCTGAGAACAAAATATGTTTATTTCAAGGAGCGCCCATTTTTTGGAAAAAAAATTTCTATTGGATAGAAATGGCATTGTTGTTGGATTTGATGAAGTTTAAGTTGATCAAGAAATCCTATGGAGCTTTGTACACAACCTCAGAGAAGGTCAAATTAGATCAAGAAGCAACCTGAAAGGTTTGAATTTCTTCATGAGATGGGTTAATTGGATAATGATCCAACGACCTATGAGGAAGCTATGTTGAACATAGATTCGAGATGCTGGCTTGATGCCATGAGATTCAAAATGGACTCTATGTACTCAAAAAAAGTATGGATTTTGGTAGATCTACAAAAGGAAATAGTTTCTATTGGTTGTAAGTGGATTTATAGGTGATAGTTCGGGTTAGATGGAGAAGTAATGACTTTTAAGGCGCTACAAGTGGCAAAAGGTTATACTCAAATACTCGGTATTGATTTTGAGGAAACATTTTCCTTGGTCGCTATGCCTAAGTCTATTTGGATTCCACTTGCCATAGCTGCATATTATGACTATGAAATATGGAAAATGGATGTGATAATTACTTTCCTCAGTAACAACATTGAAGAAGAAATCTACATAGAGCAAACATAAGGTTTTATATCCAAGAGGAGCGAACAAAAGGTTTGCAAACTCTAGAGATCCATTTATGAACTCAAACAAGCATCCCGAAGTTGGAACATATATTTTGATAAAATGGTCGAATGTTTGGCTTTGTAAAAAATGTGTATGAACCATGTGTGTATAAAGCTAGTGGGAGTTTAGTACAGTTTATCATGCTTTATGTCATGACATCATTCTCATTAGGAATGAGATAGGAATGTTAAAGTATACTAAAGCATGGTTATCTACATAATTCTCCATGAAGGATTTAGGAGAAGCATCCTATATATTAGGAACATGTATCTATAGAGATAGATTGAAGAGGATGTTAGGGCTTTCCCAAATCCTACACATTAACAAGATACTAAAGAATTTTAGTATAGAAAAATCCAAGAGAGGATTCTTTCCCATGGGGCATGGCATTCATCTCTTAAAGTTTATGGCCCCTAAGATTGAGGAAGAGAAATGAAGAATGTCTCACACACCTTATGCCTTTGCCATTAGAAATATAATATATGCAATTCAATGTATAAAATTGGATGTGGCATACTCGCTAAGCATTACGAGTAGGTTCCAATCCAATCCCAGTGAAAGTTATTGGTTGGCCGTAAAAACAATCCTTAAGTACTTGAGAAGGACCAATGACTTGTTTTTAGTATATGGCAATGGAGAATTGAAACTTGAAGGGTTTTCAAATTCTAGTTTCCAATCCAATATAGATGGCCTTAAATCCACGTTTAGATTTATACTTTACCTAAATGGTGGCACTATAAGTTGAATGAGTTCCAAACAAGACACCACAACCGACTCGACTAGTGAAGTAGAGTATATTACAACTTTAAAAGCTATAAAGGAAGGTGTTTGGATGAAGAGCTTCATTCAAGAGTTAAATATAGTACCTAGCATTGTTGAGCCAATAGTTATCTTTTGTGACAATAATAAGGCGGTAACAAGCTAAAGAGCCAAGATCTCATTAGTAATCTAAGCATGTCTTAAGGCGATATCATTTGATTTGGGAGATTATTGACAGAGGTGACATTTGAGTGGAGAGAGTTGCCTTGGAAGAGAACATAGCAGATCTATTGATGAAATCTCTAACACAAAAGGTCTTTGAAGGACATTTTGGGAACATGGGTCTCAAAGTCATGGGGCATTTAACTTAAGGGAAAATGGGAGATTGTTGGAATAGTGCTCTGCCAGCCAATGAGATTGGCCTTGTAAAAGCTATTTCCTTGTAGAAAAAATCTTGATCGAATGATATTTTTTATATGGCCATCTTCATCTTATGCTTTATTACACTTCACTCGCATTTGGATGAAGCCCTTAGATCACTTATGATTGCAAAACTTGATTTAGTGACCATAGAATAAGTCTCACATGGTTGTGATCTCAAATCTTTCAAGTCATAGGATCTTATGTGCTAAGGCATCTAAGATCCAGATAGACTTGCATTAACAATATATAAATTCAAAAGTTGGACATTACTTTATTCTATGAGTAATTGTATAAGATATAGGTGCATGTTAGTGGGTGTTTGTTAGAGAATAAGGTACTAAAAACTCACCAGAGAATCCACTAGATAGCCATAGTGGTAATTTGGTAGTGGCTAATTCTCCCGCTTATGTTAGTGCATACTATTGGTCCTCTGACCTGAGTATCTATGGTAATCTTGTGTCAAGTCCTCATACTTTGACTCTTTCTTGACTACCTAGCGGGTCCTTTGGGTTGAGATTAGGTATGAGCTATTTGGCATGGAGGTTAGTGAGATCTAAAATAAAATTTGACTCATCGCTAATGTGAAGAGCAAGTTGATCTCCTTTGCAATCTATGATGATTGATTCCAAGAAATCCTTGTACAAGGTGGTGTGACAATTTGGAAAAGAAGTTTTCTAAAGGTAAGGTCACATAAAGGGATCAAATACTGAGAATCAAAAAATAGTATTGAGGCTATTAGGGAGCCGATAAATATCTTATCTCAGGCCTTTTTCGAGAGATAAGAGATGGAAGAACCGTATCTGTATGGAACATAAAGAGCTATGATGGATATTCATTTCTGCTAATTAGTTGGGCTCTATAGGCTTGAGGTTGGACATTGATCATAGAGATTAGGTACTCTTCAATTAATGAGATTAATTGAATTGAGTCGATTAGTTTAAAAGGAGTTTTAAACTAAAATAAATATAAGATATTCAAAAGTCACAAGAAGTTGTAAGCTCAAGTCCAATGAATGGTAAAACCTATTGGATCATACATAAAATCTAATTAGCTTCCTAATTGATGGAGAAACTTTTCTAAGTGTTAGAAAACTAACTCCTAGTAGACCGATTTTATGGTACCAATTTTCAAGGTCATTTTTGGTTTGATTAATTTAAGTGTTAAATTAGTCAAATTATTTAAGGAGTTAAATTAGATCAATAATAAAAGGGCTAATTATTTGGTGCCAATATGACCATCAATTGGTCAACTTAAGCTTGAGAGTTAAGTTAGTTTGACTTAAGAGTTAAGTCAAAGATTAATTAATTAAATCAAAGAGTTTAATTCAATTAATGGGAAAAATGAATTTTAGAGGAAAAATTTAGAAGAAGAGTTCATTTGAATTAGCATCTTAATTAATTTGAAATTATATTTCAAATGTAATTAAAATGTACATAAAATTCAAATGATATTTAAATTTAATTTGCCACCTTGGCACCCCACTTAGCTGCCCCTCCTCATGAAAGGTATGTTGCCACCTTGGCATCACACCATTTAGCATCCATATATATATATATATATATATATATATAGAGAGAGAGAGAGAGAGAGAGAGAGAGAATTGGTCACTATCACAAGTGGTGTGAAGAATTACATTCTATCAAAATTCCCTCCAAAACCCTTTTACAAGCATGACATTTATGTGTTGAAAGCTTTGCTCTCTTCTTCTTCTTTCTTACCAAAAATTGGCCTCTAGCATATCTACTCTCTCATTCCAGATTATAGATTAGAGATTTTGGAAGTTTTAATTGGTATGTGGGTTATAACAATAAAGCAAACAAGAGAGTTTGCTTGATTTGGAGATCCACTTGCATAGAGTCTGATTTGGTAAATTTGTATAGGGAGTTCTAGAAGACCTTTTGATCCAAATGTTTTACAATAATTTCTTCAAGGTGTTGGAAAGCTCTAGTAATTTTCTCATAATTTTTGGAAGATTTTTGGTTGGGCGATTTTCGTACTCTTCCAGTTGTGCCAGTAGTAAATAGTTTCTAGAATTGTGAAGAGTTCACTAGTCTCTCCTTGAATTTTTCTTTTCAAGGTAATGCTCTCACCAAATTTAAATCCCTAGCATGATTTGATCCTTGGTATGCTTGTAGGTACTAGTTAATTGCCATGTTTTTTAAGTTTTGACAATTGGATCTTAATACCTTACTTGTTTTCCTTGATGCGGTTATTCAGTGAACAGATATTAGCTCAGATTTCAACTCAATTGTCTATTGTCCTTAACAAGCATAACTAGCTTGGACCAGCTACTAGTTCTACCCTTATCATTCGCAACATAAGGAGAGGACTCCATAGGAGAATAGGGTAAGATAAGTGATAAGACCTCCCTCTATTCGATGTGAAGATAGTTAAGGTCAGTTTCCATGGGAAGAGACCTACCCGCATCTCTGTGAAGAAGTTGTTGATTTTGTGGATCACCTCGATTGACCTATTTGAGCCTAGCAGCATGACAAGGTTATGCAATAGAGACCTCAATCGAACAAAAATATATCGTAGGCTAATTGAGAAGAATAGGAAGAAGTCTCATGCAAGGTCCAACAATTGAATAGACGTCTCAACGAGATTTTGAGGAGAAACACAAAAAAAAAACCTTCAGCATAATAGCACACCCTAACTTCATAATATGGGAGAATCACTATTTATCTAGGAGATAATTGACGAGTGCATGGCCATCGATGCAAAGGTTTGATTTATCTACCCTGATATGATGACTCAACTGACCTGAATGAGCATTTGCTCTAGTTCGAGCACATGATATAGCTCCATGGGCATAATGAGTACATTTATGTAAAAATTTTGGTCACCATATTCTAAAGCACAACACTTGATTGGTTTGTTAAGTTGGAGCCGGTGCCTATTTTTTCTTATAACCAACTTTGCAAAAAATGCTTCCATTAGTTTGCTAGCCGAATGAAAGCTGCACTCCCCTACATTTATTTGCATACAGTGAAACAAAATGAGTGATAATCTCTTTAGGATTTCCTCACTTGATTTAACACCATAGTGTTGAAAATTGATAGTCCTCGAATTGAATTCTTGATCAATGTGCTGTTTCTAGGTCTTAGATACAATAAATGCGCCAATGTACTAGTTCAAGAAAGAACAAGGTTGATAGAAAAGCCACGCAAACGTTTGAGAGGTATATGACTTAAGAGGACATAAACAGACTAAAGTATGAGAATTCCAATAATGGAAAAAAGAAGGCCAATGAAAAAGATGATAGGCAGCACAAGGACAGTCATCAATCTCATATTAAAAGGTTCTAGAACTATACCCCATTGAATAATGCAAGGAAGGAGGTCTTATTCACCATCTAGCATGATAACCTCATCAAAAGCTCAGAAAGTAAGCTAAAATCGAGGCCATGAAGAGATTTGAGAAATATTGTCATTTTCACATACAGAAAGGGCATGGCACCGAAGATTATTTCAATTTGCATGATGAGATCGAGAGGCATATTCAACAAGGACACCTTAAGAAATTTGTCATTGAGAAAGCTAGATTAGAAGTGGGCCCAACCAACCAAACTCTTTATTGAAAAAGGTTAGTTAGCCTGAGAAGAAAAGACAAAAGAAAGAAGTTAGCTAGCAATCTACATCCACCTCTTAGGGGCATGATCAATACTATCGCAGGGGGACTGGTGGGAGGGGACTCTAAAATACTAAGAGGTAGAATAAGAGGAAATTGGAATTCACTAAATCTTTCTTAGTTGAAATAGTTTTTCAACTCTCTACTAGTGCAGAATCCATCTCTTTCTCCAATTCTAACCTCTCGCACATTGAGCACCAAGGAAATGATAGTAAGCTAGATTGCCCTCTCATTGTGTCAACTGAGATTGCAAACTTTGAGGTTAGAAAGATTTTGATCGACAATGGTAGTTTAGTGTCAACTTTGAACATGTTGAATTTGAGAAAGTTGAAATTTGAGCTAGTGCACACTTTCCTAGTTAGATTTGGAGGATCTATAAATTTTTCTACCTCATTGATCAAGCACCTAGAAGGAGTACACTTATAGTTAGCTATCTGGTGGTTGATGTATTCTCTACCTACAATGTCATAATTTGGCGACAAGCACTGAACAACTTTATGGTAGTTGTCTTAACCTACCACATGAAGGTCAAGTTTCCAATAGCTGTTGGAATAGGTGAGCTATTATGTAATATAAAGGAATCTTGGTTATTCTACACCATCTTAGTCAAGGAGAATGAGTAAAAAACTCGACCCAAACTGAAACCTTCAATGAACATTTCAATAATGGAACCCAAAAAGGGAAAGTAGAGTAAGAAGAGAAAGCTAAAAGAAACTAGGGTCGAATTGGTTAGAGAATTCAAGACCATAGAGCTCGAGCCCAGAAATCTCAACATGACTACAAGAGTTAGGTTGATTTGGGAAGCAACATGGACTATATGATGGTCAACCTTCTCAGGAAAAACATCAATATTTTTGCATGGAAAGCTCATATCCTCCAAGGAATTGACCCCAACATCATTTTCCACCACTTGAGTATAGACCCCTTATTCAAGTTGATCGAACAAAAGATCGGGACCTTCAATGTTGAGAGATGCCAGATCATCGAGGAGGAGATCAACAAATTCTTAGAGGTAGGCTACATTGTAGAAATTTAATATCTTAGTTAGCTTCATAATATAGTTTTTGTCCCTAAACATGAGGGCAACTAAAGGATATATAATGATTGTACTGATTGGAATAAAGCTTGTTCAAAAAACCCTTTTTTATTATCTCGAATAGATTTATTAGTTGATTCAATAGCAAGTTGTGATCTTTTAAGCATGATAGATGCATTTTAGGGTTATTATCAAATCTTTATGGCCCCTGAAGATAGAGATAAGACCTTCTTTGTGGTACCAAATGGTTTATATTATTTCCTAATCATGCCTTTTAGCCTCAAGAATGCATGTGCAACTTACCAAAGATTTTTGAATTGAATGTTCAAGAATGAGATTTGGTGGACTACAGAGGTCTATGTTGATGGCAAGATTGTCAAGAGAAAGAGAACGAGACCATTTAACTGACCTCATCCATACCTTTTCAATACTAAGAGCATTTGGCATGAAGCTCAATCATAATAAATATATGTTTGGGGTGAGAGGAGAAATATTTTTGGGATATATGGTTAGCCAAAGAGGTATAAAGACAAACCTACAAAAGATTCAGATAATTCTAGATCTTACCACCTCGAACAGTGAGAGATGTGTGGAGGCTAGTCAGAAAAATCATAGCTCTAGGTTGGTTTATTGCTTGATTAGTCGATAAAAGCTTACCATTTTTCAAAATCCTCAAAAATGCAAGAAAGTTTTAGTAAATAGAATAATATAACTAGGCTCGGGTCGAATTAAAGCAGTATTTGGTAGTACCCCTGGTGCTTGCCAAGCCAGAGGTTAGAGAGGTCTTGTATATTTATCTGGTGGTCTCATCAGTAGCAATCAGTTCCATTCTAGTCTTGACTAGACATGGCACTTAATGGCCAGTATATTACAGCAACAAAGTGTTGCGAAGCCTAGAACACAATTTCCTATAAATCAAAAAGTTTGCTCTAACTTTGGTTATAGTAGCTAGAACGTTGAGGCCTTATTTCAATCCCATTGTATTGTCGTCCTGACAAACTAGCCTTTGAAATAATTATTGTCAAAATAAGATACGTCAAGAAGACTAACAAAATAGGATATTGAGGTAGGGAAATTTAACAACACATTTTAGTCTAGAATTGCCATAAAAGCTTAAGTGTTAGCAAACTTTCTAGCAAAACATCTCAACTTGCCTAGAGAAATTGACCAAGATCCACTTACTTGGAACTTACATGTTGATGGCAGAGTAACTTCCACATGTTGAGGGTTATGATTTCCTTGTGTATCCCTCAGGCTGAAAAGTATAACTTTGCCATTAAACTCGACCACCCTATGACCAATAATGAAGTCGAGTATGAGGCCTTTTTTGTTGGCATGAGGATGGCCATTGATAGGAAAGTTGAGTAGCTAGGAGTTATTAATGATGGTCGTAAATAGTTTAAAGGGAATTTTGAAGTAAAAGAAACCACAATGAGCAAGTATCTGACTAAGGTCAAAAAGTTGCGACAATAGTTCAAGAGGTTCACCTTTAGCCAAGTCCTGAATTAGAAAATATAATGGAAGATGCCCTATCTATGTTTGCCAGCTCAACAAGGAGCCAAAGACAGAACCTCTACATTTCTGGTCTTCAACAAACCCACTATAGGTAGTTTTAATAAGAACCTGATTAGGTGAATCTAAGAGTCAGCTTCTTCTTGGTAAGATAAAATCAATGCTTACCTAAGGGAAAGAATAGTGACATAGGATAAAGTAGAAGTGTGCAGGCTTAGAGATCGAGTGGCAAAGTTCACCCTTGATAAGTATGGTCAGTTGTATAGGAGATCCCTTTTCAAGCTTCTATTGAGGTCCTTCATATCAGAGTAGGCTCTAGAGGTCTTACAAGAGGCCCATTCAGGTATCTTTGGTAATCATTCTAGAGGATGGGCATTGGCCCACACGGTCATCAAATACAGATATTTTGGCCAACCTTACTAAAAAATGTAGTCAACTTCGCTAGCAAATGTCTTTTCTACCATGTTCACTCCAACATTCTTCACCAGCCTATATCAACGCTAGTGCTAGTTCAAATCACATGGTTGTTTGATTAGTGGAGGATAGACATAATTAGTTATTTTCCAAAAATTATAGGTAAAAAAAGTACACGATTGTAGGGGTCGAGTACTTCATGAAATAGGTTGAAGCAGAAGTGGTCCTGAAAATAACTGATGCGGCCATTAGAAGTTTCTCGTGGAAAAATATAATCTGCCATTTTAATTTGTCAAAAGTGCTAATATCAGATAATGAAATGTAATTCCAAAGCAAAGGATAAGGAACTGGTGTGAAAGTTTGGGAATTTGACAACATTTCACCTTGGTTGGAAACCCCCAAGCCAATGGATAAACTGAAGCAAAAAATATGACCATTCTAAGCCACATCAAGACTCAACTTAAAGAATCTAAAGCACATTAGGTAGAAAACCTCCCTAGGGTCCTTTGGGCATACAGAACCATCTCTAGAACTACCACGGGCCATAGACTTTATGGTCTGGTCTATGGATCTGAGGCAGTAGTCCTAGCATAACTGATGCAACATATAACTTAGGTAATTCATTACAAGCCAATAAAAAATGAATCTAAAAAAGAGTTTGACCTTGAGACAATTAACGAGTTGTGCTAGCAAGCATACATAACATACAGAGGTATAGGTTGAAGATGGCCCAACACTATAACAAAGGAGTTCGACCAAGAAGTTTTAGGTAGGAAACTTTATCCTCAATAAAGTTGAAGTTTTGAAAAAAGTGGGAAAACTCAACCCTATGATGGGAGGGCCTCTACTCGATAGTTAAAGTTGTAAAGCACAACTTTTATAGATTGACTGATATGGATAGAAATAAGCTCCCTTGACTATGGAACACTGTCAACTTGAAAAAGTTCTATGTATGAAGAGACCAGGGTCTCCACTAAACTCTTTTGTAATTTGGTTCCAAACCAATTAAGGTAATTTAAATTCAATCAACTACTTGTTCGCAATTATGACCAAAGCTTTTAACCGAATCATATAAATGAAAAAATTGACCACAATTTGGTTTCAAACCATGACCATGGCATGTAGCCTAATTACTTTATAAATAAGAAAATCATTTAAAGTTAACCTCATAATCGACCACTTGTAGTCAATCATCATTTTCAAGATGCTTAACGGACACACATCTAATGACACAAAGATTGCACAGCAACTTGAATTCAATTCAATAAAGTCGACCCATGATTGACCATGGTTCCAAGCCCATTCATTTGATTACAACAAAAATATTTTAAGTTGACTTAGGAGGCCACTATAAATATTACCTCAAAATCATCTTGGAATGGATTAGATTGATACAAAAATTCTTAGATCTATTCAATTAAATCTTTTAAAATTGATTTTACTATTGACCATTAACTTGGTTTAAAACTAATTAAATATTGTTCACTTTTTCATTGAAAGATTGCACTATTCAACGAGCTAGAAGAAAAATTCATTTCTTCATTCATTCATGCAATCAAATTAAAGAATTAAATTGAATGAAAAGAAATGAAAGCAGTAAGTTGATGAAAAATGAACAAAAATTGATATTATAAATAAGAACATATTTAAGTTACAATGAGGAAAAAGTATCATATTACATTAGGTCAAGGATTATGCCTCACAGGGTGGATCAACTCAAACACAAATGAAATAAAGAAAAAACCATAAGATCTTCAATTGAATCATGCTCCATCCCCTCTACCACCTCGAGCAACCAACATCTCATCAATAATGCGGTCAAGCTTGTCGCCAGAGTTCACTTACATGACAATGAGGGAAGAAGGAGAAGGGCTTTCAACCTTCTGCTCCACCATTGGCTATTATGGCATCTATGGGTAGAGAAGGATTTGCTTCCCCTATTAGAAATGTTTATTCAGTAGGAGGAAAATAAACTGCAATGTCAACTTTTCTATCTTTAATGTCGAAGATAAAGTCACTCACAAAAGAGAACTCTTTCACCACTTTGACTGCCTTTGGGTAGGTCGTAGCTTTAACCCCCTTCGTAGGCACACTTTTGTCGGTGGGTGTAGCATCGAGATAGTCCTCGACTGCAAAGATATAGTTGAGTCTTTATCATTTTAGTCTGCTCTTGCTCTTTTTGGAGCTCATCACGATCACTTAGGTCTAGCTCAACCCTTCGATAAAAATTATAGCCAAGTTGGCCAACCTATGACAAGAAATAATCTAGTCAAAAACTTGAACGCTAACCTAGTTAAAACAAGTGAAACTCGACAAGAAACTTACCGAGTTTGTATGATATGGAAACACTTTTAGGGCTTCTAATTACCTCATCTCTAGTAATTTCTTCTGGTCAAACATAAAGAGCCCAACCATTAGCACTTCTAGGGGGTCTCCTCTAGTTGAACCAATCCTTAACATCGACGTCGTGTCTTAGACCTTAATGTTGGGTCTGAATCTTGGGGAGGGAAAAGTGGGCAAAGGAAATAGTTTATTGTTTAGTTGGAGCGTCAAAGAGAAAAGGCTCTCTAGCCTTCCCCATCCCTTTTCAGTAGTAGTTTTTTTTCTAAAGGGAAGCTTTTTAGTCAACAATTGGCCTATTTTGTTGAGGCGTTGGGCTGCTTACCTCGATTGGGGCTGGTTAGGCAGTAAGAGGTATAGATAATAGCACTTGCCATTGTGGAACATTTTGAGAAGTAGCCTTCTAATTAGTAATTTCTTATCGGCATTCTTGCGCCTTCTGTTAGTGAGCCATCACTTGCTCTCAAGTGCAGTTCATTATCTTAACTCAATCTAAAATAACGCAAAAGCAAATACATTATTGACTAGAAAGTATAAAACCAAAAATTAACAAAAATCAACAGTGGTATCTATCTAATTGAGCATTAGTTGGCAAATCCAACAAAATAGACGATAAGCTTGCTAACACCAAATTTCTTTCCTCAATGTACCCTAATGCTCTATTTCTCCAAATTCAACTAAGTTTTGAATAAAGGTGTTATTCTATTTAGGGTTTTTATTCTTGGGCATCTTAACTCGCCACCTCAGCCACCTTCTGAGGATATTGATCCCAACCCCAATTAGAGCTTAAATAGAAAATTAGCATTTTTTCCAAGCTTAGCCATGCAAAGAGAATGGGGTTACTAAGAACTTTCCATGAAGGCAAGTTGCAAGATAATAAAAGCTTGACTCTATGGTGTTTCCCGCTTTTGAGACATCAAAAGATGGAAAAGGTTACTAAAGTTTATGAAAGATGGAGGTGGTCATGTATAAGTACCAAAACAACAAAACTATATAAAGTCAAAAAGTAGTTAGAAAGTAATTAAGTAATGCAAACCTAAAGACCCATGAGAAGGTTGATTATAAGCTGTGCTATTGGGAGTTTAAGCCCACACTTCAAGCTATCCTCGAAGATAACTATGGAACTAGCTGAAGGTCGATGTATCCTATTATTAGGACCAAAAACTATTAAATCAAACTCCAACATGATATAGTATAGATGCTTAATCAACTTAAGATCCCTATCCTTGATCTTGGATGTAATGTTAATATAGTGATTAGCATTAAATGAATTGCCTTGAGACACTAGAGGTTGACTTACTTCCCCAAATGGCCTAGCCCTACCCCTAATGTCAACCTTTAACGTCAACCCTTGTATCACTTGAGCTGCTAGAAGAACTAGAACTAGTGGAAGACTCACTAATCTCAATAGTTAAGTCACTTACCCTCATAGTTGAATATGTTTCTGATTGGGTCTCCTTAGTATCATTCCCTTATTATTACTTTTCCTAAAAATTCTAAGCATGTTTGCTATAAAATAATTGGTCAAAATTAAAAAGAGTAAATCTAGTTGAGATCAAAGGGAACTTACATAATTGGCAAGAAAAAAAGAAACTTGACAAGAGCAGTAAATTTGTAGAGCTAGACCACTCAAAATACAGTAAAATGCTAAATGAAAATTTTTGATGTGCTATTTATAGCCCTAAGTTAATGAGGTAACTTAACTTGCTAAAATGACCAATTTTTGGTAATTAATTATGCATCCACTGGTTGAAAAATTATGTAGCCCAATGTAACTGATGCATTAAATACATTGAAACCTAGTCAAGATTTGAAATTCAAAATATCATTAGCACGTTGGACCCATGGTTGAACATAATTTAGTTTCCAAGTCAGCTACCCCATATCTTTCTCATTGAATAGCTCAATCAAGACTCAAGAGTGAAGAGGACTCATGATATGGCTTAACCTAATAGGCTATCAGGCTTAGCCTATTAACAGTTGACCAGGTGATTGACTAGGCCTAAGTCTTTATTGGGTTATTTAGCATTTTGCTAGCTTAGCATACTAGTACCTTTTTAGTAGACCTAAGTGTGGTTGATAAGCTCGAGAATGATCAATGGGGCCTCAGCTAGAAGCTTTCGAACCCTAGAAAGTCCTGTTATCTCATCCAGAGTATGGGTAGATGATTTTCAAGCAAGGAAACATCTCGACCCTAAAAGGTCAATTAGAGAGACATAAAGTAGTCCCGTATCACCAGTTATAGTCGCATTGAATGCTCTATAACCACCACTATACCACATTAAATGCTCTGACAAATGGTGTGTGTCCTCATTTTTTATGCATGCCTTCACTATCCTTATTTTGCCTTCACATTATATGCGAAGAGCTCAACCATGTACTAGAGAGTAGGAGAAGGTGCCATTTAGAGAAGTACACAGATGAAAGAAGACCTAAAGATCTTCAAATAAGGACAAAGGCCTTTTGCACATGTGAGGGCATTATAGACATCTTAACATCTCAAGAGAGATTATAATTATGCTATCACAACTCTTCGGCAAAGTATGTTCATTTTGACCTAAGCCCTTACCTTGTCACTCTTTTTTTGGTCGATTAGATACTGATGTGAGTGTTGATGTGCTTAGTTGAGGGCTCCTTAGCAACCCTAACATCTATCACTCTCTTTTTCAGTCAATTAGATACTGACTTGAGCATTGGAGTGCTTTAGCCGAGGGCTCCTCAACAAGCCTGACATTTATTATTGGTTGGAAGATTCTACTCACTTTTATCTAAACACTCTATCTAACTCTTAGTTTGGTTGATTCTATTGGGCTAGAGCCCAATACACTACTGATAAACAGATCCAACAAATATCAATCTTAATATGATAAGTAAATATTCAATATATCAATTCAAAATAATATATCAATCTCTCATAAATTTCTTTTATAAGTATTTAAAAATATATGAATAATTTAATAAATGCTTATTTTTTGTCAAGCTTTTTTTATCTAACACTATTAATCCATGTAAAAACATCTTTTATGAATTATTATGAGAAAAAATATAAAAATAAATGTCCATGATATAGTTATAAAATTATCTAACTAAATATACTAAAAAATATAAAAATTGATACCATTGGCTCTTTAAGTGGCCATTTATCAAACTTTTAAAAATTTTATGTCAACTACATATATGTCCCATGTACAGTAATTTATTTCAAATAATTAAAATGAGTTCTCTATTATTTGATTGCTAAAGAAACCAAAATAATTTGAATTAATAATATAAAAATAAAACTGAGAGTTTATAGATGTTATAGTAGTGTTGCTCGAAAATGGAGCTAGGTTTTTGGAAGACTGTAATGTCAGTTTATATTCACAATGTGTGCAAAGAGATCTTCATTTCTCAAAAATTCTTTGACTTTGAGAATTTTTGCGATTGGTTTCTTATGCTCAAGTTCTCTCTAGGACTTAATATTTATAATTTTTAGCTTGGATGGGCCTTAGCCATTAGGGATTTTCTATCCTTCTTTATGGTTTTAGCTTGTCTTTTGGGCTCTTCGACTATTTTTCTTAGTTAACTAATTTAAATTTAATATCATTTTTAATTAATTTACCAAATTATCCTTATAGTCAATTTTAGCAGATCATCAAGTCCCCTATTTTTGATAGAATAATTTTATTTTCATATTAGAAATATATCATAAAATGTTATTTTGGCTCTTATCTTACGTTGATGCATAAAATTAATTTGATTAATTATTATGAGTAGAATTAATGGTGTGTATTAGGGGACTTGGTGAAGTTTAATGTAGTAGTCACCTAAAGATTTAGATAAGTTTTATATATCAAACGTTTAGAACCTCAAAAAGGTTTTGCATCCTTGCCATTCAAGGACTTAGAAAAATTATGGGTGTCATCATGTCAGTAATAGCAAGTTGATGCACCAAGGATGTACATGATAGCCTAAGCTTTAAGGCGAGCTCTCTTAGAGGGATGTGTTTGTGCTTGCTCAAGGAATCACATGGGCATCTTGTAGAGTTATTTTTGGTGTGGTACTTAGTCATTCTTATCATGAGGGATAGTGTAATGTCATTGGGAACTTAGAAAAAAATTCCACATTGCCATCATCTAAGGACTTAGGAAAATTTTACATTGTCATTATTGAGGACTAACGTGAATTTTCAAGTAGAATTATAAGGATTGAAATGTCAAAAATGAGGACTTGATTGAAGTTGCAATCGAGGTTCAGTCTAACTTTGAAGAAAGGAGTTAAAGGGAGAATTTCAACACCGGGAACTCGTTGCAGGGTGTCCACTAGGTGTTAGAGCTTGGCCCACGATGGGCAGCTATGTAGGGTGTTTACATTAGGCTATATATACACACAGAACTGATCCATTACTGTGAACCTTTTTCTGCTTTAGAAATTTTTTTGAAATTGTTGATAGCATTCAGCATTCAACAACAGAGGATTTAGACATTTTTTAAAGTTACCTTAATGACTAGGAAAGGTTCTTAAGATAGCTTGCTATCCTTTATTTCATGTGTTTGTATGAGTGCTTTTGGGTATTTATGAAGTTACTAGAGCACCTAGAAAAAAATTCTTGGAACTAAGTTATGTACTATTGATGATGTCAAGGATACCTACCAAGAGTTCACGCTTTATGCATGATTTAGAGAATTCTTTTTGAGTTTTTCATTTTTAATCAATCTTTCAAAGGCTATGATCTCATCAATTAATATCACTTTTTGTAGAGAGTGCTTCATTTGATAGTTGTTTAGGCAGACTTTGTTGAGTTTCCAGCATCACTAGTATTGTTCGATGTTCGTAGGGAGTCGGTATCTTCTATAGGACTTAGATTATGTTGACTCTATCCCATGTATAAAATAATTTTGAAGTCATGCAGAGATTGTGTATAGATAAGATGTAGATGTATAGGTTTATGTATTGCAACTAGGTAGAGGTATGTCTTGTTCCGAATTCTACAAAAGATCTTCATGAAGTTTCAACCTTCGATAATTATTTAGAGTTATTGATGGAGTTATGTACTCTCTAAAGTGGTTAAGCATTTTTTGAAATTTGTGAAGTTGTTTCCACAACCAGGAGAGGGCAGAAAGAGAAATGTATGAGAGTTATATTTTTTAGAGGATTGTTGCATAGAGATGTCGACTACTAGGAGTTGCTCAAGCCACCCAGGTTAGTGAGGTACTTGATATGTGACTTTTGGTAGTGTAGTCACACACTCTATTAAAGAGTTTAGATTGGTGCCTTTCAGGCTTGCTAGGAAGCATGCGCGTGGAGTGTTCACTTATTTGCAAATAGTTTGAACTTTTTATGCTGCAACAATAAAGGACACTTTTACTACTGTTTAAATTGAAACTATGGTATAGATTCTCACCATGAAGTAGATGAGGCAGCTTTTAGTGTTGTTCGCATATAAGGTATAGCTAGCAAACAAAATCAAAGGAAATTGGTGATATGTACCTTTTTTCAACTGACAGAGACAATTGTTGGTAGCTTTGTCCAAGTAAGTGTTTTTCTCATTATTTCAATTTATCTTTTATCTTCTTTTCTTTTTGTCACAATGTTGCCTAGATTTTTTATTCTTGCATATCTTCTCATCTTTTAATGTTGAGATGGAACTTAATTGAGTAAATATGTTGTCTAATAGAAAGAGCTATGGTGATGATGAATCACTCTAAAAGGAGAAGGCTAAACTAATTAAACGGCAGTGGAGTCAAAAAGAAGAGGAGCTAACCAAGGTTGCTAAAGGAACATGTGCACTTGAAGGCAAGTCATGCAAAAGAGGTAAAGAGTGGCATAAAGTTCATAGACACTTTTGCTAGAAAGACCTTCATAAATGCTACTTACAAAGATGCAATCAAGGAGTTTAAGGGTTTAGATGAGTTCTTTGAAGTAGTTGGATTAGAGGCGATGACGTTCTATGAGTAGACTATCTAGTTTTCACCATATTCTAAGCGAGACTAGGCGGTATCCCACTAAAAACAAGTTGATGTTGGACTCTCCATAATTTAAGTCAGCCTTATTATGGGAGAGCTTGAGAAAGCTCCTGCAGTTAAGGCAAAGACTATAGTGGAGGAGCCAGTGGAAACTGTTCCACAAGAATGAAGATGTTCTATTTAGGGTAGTGGTAGCAAGTAGAATTTATGTTTGGGACTTTGTCGCTACTTGGCATTTTTTAGTGGGCTAGAGTAGTGTGTCAACATGTTTTTCCTTTCACATTATTTTTCACTTTTAGGGGCTAAGTACTAGTTGGACAACTTCTTTGTCTTTTTTGTTTGGTTTCAATGAAGTTCCTTTGGTATTACTTGTTTTGCATTAATACAAGTACTTTGCGTATTTCCAATTTGAGATTTGAGTAGTAGAAGTAGGATGAGACCATCTTTAGGTAATCAGGAGGGTAGTGAGACTTAGGTACCAGTGTGGGTTGCCTGTCTCGAGCACTCACATAGTGTGCATATCTCAGCACCAATGTTAGGGCATTTTTCATTTTTTTTTGCATAAGTGTTAACCAAGCTTATTAATGGTGTAGTATGTTTGCCAATTGCTCTAAGACCTACAAAATTTATTTGGTGAAGTCAAGCTAATATTATAGTGAGTTTTATGATTTTTAAATGACTATTGTGTTGGAATAGTACTCGGCAAACCAATGCAATTGGCCTCGTAGAAACTATTTCCTTGTATATACAATCTTGATTAAATGATATTTCTTATATGGTTATCTTTATATTATGCTTTTCATTACTTCACTTGCATTTGGATGAAGCCTATAAATCACACTAGACTATGGGACTTGGTCAATTCACTGGGTGGTGATCGTAGAATAAGTCTTATAAGGTCATGATCTTGAATCTTCCAAGTTGTAGGATCTTATGAGACGGGCATTTGAGATTTGGATAGACTTATACTAACGATGCATAAATCCAAGAGTTGGAGATTGTTCTATTCCATGAGCAATTATATGAGATATGGGTGCATGTTAGTGGGTGCTTATTAGAAAATAATGCACTAAAGACCTACCAAAGAATCCACTAGATAGCCATAGTGGCTAGTTGGTAGTGGCTAATTCTCCCACTTGCACTAGTGCATATTATTAGTCCTTTGACTTGAGGATTCATGGTACTCTTGTGTCTAGCCCTCATGCTTTAGCACTTTCTTGATGACTTAGTGGGTCTTTTTAGTTGAGATTGGGCATGAGCTACTTAGCATTAAGATTTGTGAGATCCAAGATAGAATTCGACTTTTTGCTTTGGTAAAGGGAGAGTGCATCTCCTATGTATTCTATAATAATTGATTTCAAGAAATCTTTGTGCAAGGTGGTGTGATAATTTGGAAAAGGATTTTTTCAAAGATTAGGTCACACAATAAGATCGAATATTGAGAATAGAAATATAGTATTAAGGCTATTAGGGAGCTCATAAATATCTTACCTTAGGCTTCTTTTGAGATATAGGAGACAAAAGGATTGTATTTGCATTGTATGCATAGAGCTATGATGGTTTTTCGGAATATTTATTTTGTCCACTTAGTAGGGTTCCATGGGCTTGAGGTTGGACATTTACCATGAAATTGGGCACTCTTTTATTAATGAGATTAATTGAATTGAGTCGATTAGTTTAAAGGGGTTTTAAACTAAAATGAATATATGATATTCAAAAGTTACAAGAAATTATAAGCCCATGTCCAATAAATGGTAGAACCTATTGGATCACACACAAAAGTCAATTAACTTCCAAGTATGATGGAACAATTTCTAAGCGTAAGAGATTTTTCCTCAGTGACCAATTTTCAAGGATACAATTTGACGGTGAATTTTGGCTTGATAAATTTAAGTGTTAAATCAATCGATTAGCTTACGAAGTTAAATTAGACCAATAATTAAGGATTTAATTATTTAGTGCCAAGATGACCATCAATTGGTCAAGTTGACTTAAAGAGTTAAGTTAACTAAATTAAGCTTAAGAGTTAAGCTTGTTTAATTTAAGAGTTAAATCAAAGGTAATTAATTAAATTTAAGTATCTAATTTAAGTAATGGGAAGAATACTTTTTGGTGGAAAAATTTAAGTGAAGTGTTCATTTAAATTAGCATCTTAATTAATTTGGAATTAGATTCCAAATGTAATTCAAAAGTACATGAAATTCAAGTGTAACTTGAATTTGAATTTGCCACCTTGGCATGCCACATAGGCGGTCACCTTGAGGAAGGTGTGATGCCAACTAGCATGGCACCTTCCACCCTCTATATATAGATATATAAGGGTGCAAGGATCAGCCGTATCATAAAATGTGTGAAGAATTAGATTCGTTACATTCCTTCCAAAAACTCTCTCTTTCTCTCTCTCTCCATGCATTGTATCATGTGTTGAAGTTGTGCATTTCTTCTTCTTCCCAATCTGAAAATCGCCCTTCTCTACCTCATTTTCTCCTCTCTAACTCCATCTCCTAGTGAGGTGAAATTGAAAGATTGATTGGGGTGTGGATCATATGAATAGAGGCAAGGTACTTGAATTACTAGATTTTGGAGATCCACTTATAGCAGATCTAAAATGGAGAATTTTTATAGATTGATCCAGAAGCCTTTTTGCTCCAAATTTTTCATATTTTCTTTCTAATTGTGTGGACATGTTCCATATTTAATTTGGTGAGTTTTGGAGTAGTTTAACCAGGGAAATTGTTGCTGCCTTTCTGTTGTGCCAATTCAAAACACTTTTTGGATCCAAGAGAGATCATTGTTTTTCTCCCTAATTTTTAGCTAAAAGAGGTAATTCTTCATCTTAATCTATATATATAGCATGTCTAGATACCTGGTAGTAGGAGTAGCCTAGTTAATTTAAGCTTATGAAGTTTTTATTATTGGATCCTAGTGCTATTCTTGCTTTTATGTTGTAGTTGCAAGAGTAATATGCAATGAAATTATTCTAGCAAGGCATAGTGCCTCTCTTTTTGTCAGCATTAGTTTTCCTTTTGTGACATAAAATCCTTTGAGAGAGAAAAATTAATTTTATACTTGACATGAGAGTTATTAATTTATAGTTCAAGTATCATGATGAGAAATGGTGCATTGTTGGGTCTCATGGGACACTTCATGATAAGTGTGCAGTGGCTCCTTAAGTCATTGGACTTAGAGAATTTTCTCTACTTTTCTATGTGTTGAGCAACACTTATCCTCATAAGGACTCAAGGTGGACTTCTTTTAGTTAGTCGCTTAGATGTCTTCCAAGGGCACTTCTTTGTGAGGTTCTCTAGAGGGGTTGCCACATACGCATGAAAGGAGCTAGTAATAGGTTTTTTGAGAGGCTGCCACATACTCTCAAGGGAAGCCTCAATCTTGATGGAGCCTTTGGTGGGCTTTTTCAGAGGTTGCAACATACTACCAAAGGGATCCTTACTATTAAGAGAGCCTTTAGTGGGCCTTTTTAGTGGTTTCCATGTACTCCCAAGGAGAGTCAATAGTAGGCTTTTTTAAAGTGACTACCATGTACCTCCTTGAGGGCCTATAGTGTGATTACATCCATTAACATGTACCGTAGTGAGGCCTGTATAGCGAGATTATACCCGATGGCTACAATGTCCTCTTACCACTCCTAGAGAAATCTTTAGTGGGATTATGCCTAAAAGCTTTCTAGTATCACCTTACAAGATTTGCAATGTTTAATATCATGGAAAAATGTGATGTAAAGAACATGAAGACTCATGCATCAATTGGAGAGAATGATATAACTGAAAAAGAGAGTGTCGTCCTTGAATAGGTAGGCCTTATTCAAATCAAAAGAGGAAAAACTAAGTAATTCTTAAATATAAAGTTACTTTTAGATAAAGTAGGAAATGATCACATATGCTGTTAGGGGCATTTTTAGATAGTGTGCGGGACAACCTTTAGGTGCATGTATGGTAGTAGGCTCAGGATGATGGAGTCTGTTATGAGGACTATCTTCATGTTCGCATTAAGAACAAAGCTCCATTCTTAGTTTTGAGCATATTCTAGGTAGACTTATAGAATTCTTTCCTTCTTCATTGCAAGGCCATTCTTTGAGGGAATTTTTTTGCTCATCAACATATTCACTGAGGTATCCCTATTAGATCGGTGCTTCAATCTTGTCTCTCATGTCCAGGTATTGCTCTATGGTATGTCCATGGAAATTATAAAAGTTGCAATAATTCAAGGATTTATGTTTCCCTAGACCTTTCATGTCTATTGAGGGGTATCCGATCAAACTTTATAGTATAGGTACTTAAAGTATCTCATCCCTTTTGGCTGCAAAGGTATATACCGGAGTGTTGCTTGTCTAGGTTGTTGTGCATTTGTGACTTGCTCTCATTTTAGGTTGACTCCTAAATTTAGCACTCAAGGTTCGCCAATGTCCTAGAGATCATCACTTCTATCTCTTTCTTTATATGCCCTTTTATGCTTGGAGTTTTGTTGGAGTTGTGAGGAAAGCTTGCTCGTGGGTTCTTGCTGCTCATAGTGTCTCAGGCTTTCTAGAGCATTGCTTGTGGCTAGGTATTGACCTCCAAATATAGCTAAAGTAGGGTAAACGATATGGGCTCATGCATATGTGGACTTTTATGCTATTACCTTCTTAACAGTAGTGTCTCCCATCTTAATAGGTTCTCTTAAGAGCATGGAGAGTGCCACAATTAGTAAGGAGATCATTTTCATGGTATGCATATCACTGGTTGGTAGGCTTTAGGTGCTCGCCAAACCATAGGCAGCAAGATTGATTTTTTTTTTCTACTTTTAGGCATCTCTAGAACTGCTTAGGTTTTGCATTACATACTCCCTGAGGTGTTCGGAGTGGATCTACTTCTCAATCATGCCTTTCTGGTGCCTACATTATATATTTGCAGTGTTGGTGGAAGAGACACCATGTGTCTATCTTTAGCTTCTGTGTGTCCTCTATCATCTTTTAAGGATGGTATAGGATGAGGCCACATTATGTCGCTTTACATAGAGTCTCTTCTTGCAAGATGGTAAGTAGGCTTTAGGTGATGAAGTTTAAGGCTGGTTATACGTGCATACTTTGGGCATCTTGTTATAATTACATTCTCCATAATGTGATCTGTGCTCCTCAATCTTCGAGACTACCCTAGGCATGAAATCTTCTTGACCTCATGATGTGGAACCCTAAGGATATATTGATCCCGAAACCCCAAACACACAAATTGATATTGAACGAACCTTAAAATAAAAACCCTTTTATTGAACCTTTAGGATACCTGATCTTAGAAATGCAAATAATTGTGAATAAGAATCAACAAATTGAATAAATATTCATAGAAATTAGTACCTTAAAAGAACCTATTCAATTTCTTGATGCAACAAGCAACATTGTGGCTTGTTGCTTGAGAGATAAACATAAAAAACAAGTCAAAATTCATCTAAACTATGCTATACACATTTTTAAGAGAGTATTTATACTTTCCTTGCAAGCCCTAATTAAAATAAGATATAAACTAAGTCTACAGATAATAATCCAAGCCCAAACCCAATTAGAAATAAGAGTTTGACTTGATCACAACTTATTCTTTTCTCAATAAATCCCACACGTTTGGGGACTTATTTTAGCCTTTTTGGGCCTTTTCAAGCCTTATACACCAAGCAAATGGTGTCAACTGTCCAACTTCATTCTTTTGGCTTCTTAACATGTTCTTCTTTATCTTAGTCCATTCTTGATGTATCTCTTCAACAAATGACTTAGACAAATTTGCAAAGCCATCTTTCAACCTCTTTGCGTTTGCTCTTGTGATAGGTCTTATTAGCAGGTTACAATCTCCATTTTTTCCTCCAATGCTCATATCAGTTCCTTCCTCCTCTGGAAGATTTATCCTCAAATCTGAATTCATATCAAAAAGAGAAAGATCAAAAACATTAAAAGTAGTAGAAACTTTATACTTACCTGGAATGTCAATCTTGTAAGTGTTATCATTAATCTTTTCTAGCACTTGGAATGGACTATCTCCTCTAGCATCAAGCTTGGATTTTCTTTTATTAGGAAAACTTTCCTTTCTCAAATGAACCCAAGCCCAGTCACTAAGTTCAAATATCACCTGCTTCTGCCTTATATTCACTATTTGGGCAGTTAATCCATTCCTCTTTTCACTCATCTCACGTGCCTTCATATGTATAGTTTTAACCTTCTTAGCCTTACTTTCACTATCTAAATTAGCAATATCACTCAAAGGTGAAGGAGTCAAATCTAAAAAGTCAAAGGATTAAAATTATATACCATTTCAAAAGGTGAAAAACTTGTAGAAGAATATATTGACCTATTACAAGCAAATTCAATGAAAGGCAAACAATCCTCCCAAGTTTTCAAATTCTTTCTTATAACAACACGCAACAAGGTACCTAAAGTTCTAATTAACACTTTAGTTTGTCCATTAGTTTGTGGATTACAAGTAATAGAATACAAAAGTTTAATACCTAACTTACTCCACAAAACCACCTAAAAATGGCTTAAGAACTTAACATCCCTATAAAAAAAAATAGATCTAGGGGCACCATGCAATCTGACAATTTCTCTAAAGAACAAATTAGCAATGTTAGTGGCATCATTAGTTTTATGCCAAGCAATAAATTGTGCCATCTTGCTGATCTATCAACCACAATAAATATACTATCTTTACCCTTCCTAATTCTAGGCAAACTGAGCACAAAATCCATAGAAGTATTAACCCAAGGTGCAGTAGAAATAGGTACTTGATTTAGCTTGTTTACGTGTAATACATTTAAAACACACTTTCTTGACATCTTTTCTCATACCAAGCAAATAGAAACGCTCACTCAAAACATCTTAAGTCTTATGCACACCAAAATGACCTATCAATATACCACTATGTGATTTCCTAACTAGCAACTCATGTATAGAACAAACAGGGAGACAAATTCTATTGCCACGAAATACAAAACCTCCATATCTATAGAATTTATTAAATGCACCATGCTTATATGTAATATTCAAATCAGCAAAGTCAAGGAGATATGCTATAGCTTACCCAACAACAACATATGGCTAGCCTACAGGGTACTACATCACAAACTAACTCATCACTATATCTTTTAATAGTAAAAGCTATCATAGACTGCTTAGTAACTTTCACCTCTCCACTATTATTCAACCATTGCAGCTTATGTGGATTAGGGTGTTTATCACATTCAACCCTAATTTCACAACTAAAGTGGTACTAGCCATATTAGCACAACTACCCCCATCAATTATTAAGCTTATACACCTTACCACCTATCAAGCATCTGATGTGAAATATATTTTCTCTTTGTTCTAAGCTCTCATCCTTAACATTCTAGTTCAATGCACACTTAAGAACAAGAGATTCACCATGAACTGCATATTCAACATTATAATCATCGCAAGTAACATCCTCTGAAGGTGGCATATTATTATCACTACTATCAAACTTATTGTCATTATTAGACTTAGATATAATCTCATTACCCATAAGAATCATAGTTCTTTTGTTTGGACATTTAGATGCATAATAACCCAAATATTGAGAATTAAAGCACTTAATATCTCTATGTTTAGAAGTAGTAGCGGAAGAAGAAGAATTAGAAGTACCTTATTCTTTGATTTATCTAGCCCTTTCTCTTTGGAAACTAAGCCCCTTTCTCTCTTGTTTTCATCATAATTTTTTCATTTTAAACCCTTTTTAAGTTGAAATTCTGAAATGCATGGGCTACCCCTCTTTGCTTTTGTTGTTTCTCCACTTTTATAGTCATACTCACCAAATTCTCTCTCCACATAATGTTGTAGGTCCACAACACCAGCAATTTCTCTATTCAAACTACTAATAAATCTAGCCATTGCCACTTTTGTATCATCCTTTATGTTGGTCTTAATCATCAACATTTCCATCTCCTTATGGTAGTCCTCAACTGACTTAGATCTTTAAATAAGTCTTAGTAGTTTTTGGTGTATCTCCTTGTAATAGTAAGATGGAACAAATCTTTTCTTCATAATGGCCTTCATATCTGCCCAAGCCTCAATATGTCTTGCACCATTTTTCCTCTTAGACTGCACTAATTTATCCCACTAAACTAATGCATAGCCTGTGAATTCAACTACTATAAGTCTCACTTTCTTCTCTTTAGAGTAGTTATAGTAGTCAAAGATCAACTCTACCTTTCTCTCTCACTCCAAGTATGCTTTAACATTATTTCACTCTTTAAATGATGGGTTTTCATTTTTATGGCATTTAAATTACAGTCTCTCCTATGTTAAAATCTAGCTTCACCCCCTCTATTCTTAGCCGAACTATTATCATCAAACTCATCCTCAAATATCTCTTGATTAAACCCATATGGCAGCTTACTTCATCTACCATGCTTAGAAATATTCCATGCCACCTCCTTTTTCTATTTATTCATCTCATCAAACTTGTTATTCAACTTCTAAAATTGACTAATAAATGCTATGTACATTACCTTCATATCTAGTGCCATATTAGCTTCCTCATTAAAAGGTTCTTTATTGCCCTTCCTTTATTGCCCTTCCTTAGAAAAATAGTACTCATTTTTAAAAAAAACCTACAAAATGTGTTAGCAAAAATAGCCTCACAAAAGAAACACTCCCTCGAGTGTTTCACTTAAATAGATATGATGAACCTTCATGTTTATACACAATTTTGGCTTTTGCCTTCTTTATGTGCTCACCTATTTATGCCTTTTACCTTTCTTGATTAGAGTGAATATTGCATTTCAGAAATCAAACCAATTCAATTCAAATCAATTCACAAGTAGTATTATATGGGAGTAGCAACAAAACACCCTAACACAAAAACAAAGAAAAGCACAAAGTCTAAAGGCAAAGTAAATGTGACCAACAAGGAAAATGATGTGATGACATACAAGAAAGAATGTGTATCATGTGATTTTTATGCAAGCAAAGTAACAAGAATGCAATATGTTACTTATCTAACATGAACAGATGCAAATTAGGCTACAACTAAAAAAAAGAAAAGAAAAGAAAACATGAAGAGTGAATAAAAAAAATGACAAAATAGAAAATACGCAAAGAATTCAATTAATCTAATGGAAGGCCGATTATGACTTAATTCTAACCTAATTGATGTACAATCAACTCCAAACCACAACTAAAATTAGCCAATTTATCTTATGCAATGGCAATTTTGAATTTGAAAGATTAGGTTAAAAACCCCCTAAATTGAATCACTCAATAACCCTAACTTTAATTTCTCAAAATTAGGGCAATCCAAGGTATAATATTTTTCAAATTCAACTTTTTTTGTGTTAAATTGCCATTCTCCAAGACAGGAATATACAAAATATTGCAAAAGAATCACAAGGCCACAATCAATTCACTATCTGATTTCTTTTTTTTTCAATGTTTTTTTTCCAATTTTTTTTTGGCTAGAAAAAAAACAAGATAAATAGGAATTCATCTCAAGTTAGCTCTGATACCAAATGATGTGGAACCCTAAGGATATATTGATCTCAAAACCCCAAACACACAAATTGATATTGAACAAACCCCAAAATAAAAATCCTCCCTATTGAACCCGTACGATATCAGATCTTAGAAACGCAATTAATTGGGAATAAGAATTAGAAAATTGAATGAATACTCATAGGAATTAGTACCTTGAAAGAACCTATTCAATTTTTTGATGCAACAAGTAACATTGTGGCTTTTCTTGAGAGAAAAACACAAAAAATAAGTCAAAATTCATCCAAAATCTACCATACACATTTTTAAAAGAGTATTTATACTCTATTTGCAAGCCTTAATTAAAATAAGATATAAACTAAGCCTATGGATAATAATACAAGCCCAAATCTTATTAGAAATAAGAGTTTAACTTGGCTGCAACTTTTTCTTTTCTCAATGAATCCTACATGTTTAGGACTTATTTTGTCCTTCTTGGGCCTTTTCTAGTCTTATACATCAAGCATAACGTGATGAGTTGTCCAACTTCATTCTTTTGGCTTCTTGATATGTTCTTCTCTTTCTTAGCCCATTTTTGATGCATTTATTCAACAAATGACTTAGCTAATTTGCAAAGCCATCTTTCAGCCTCTTTGCTTTTGCTCTTGTGATAGGTCCCATTGATAGGTTGTAATCTCTATTTTTCCCTTCAATGCTCATATCACCTTACTAGTAGGTTGTGGCATCAATATATGAGTCCTCCATCTAACAGCAGTAAGCATCAACTAGAAAAGATTTCCTTAGGAGGAGGATTGAAAGTCCACTTCATGGAGATTTATGAGAGAGAGAGATATCCTATTTGGTATTAGTTTTCCAACCAGTTGGATTCAGAAAGGGCAAAGCCCCTAGCTCTAATGCAAATACAGTTCTTGAGGAAACATTCTTCTAAAGATTAGGCAATTGGTTTGGTCATAGCTTGATTAGTAGTATTCTCTAGTATAGTCTTTAGCATCTAATACAGTCTTCAGCATCTCTTGGGCCAGAGGTAGAATAAAATCTCTAGAAGGAAGTGCCACTTATGTTGGCATCTTCTCTAGTGTAGGTTGTGCATTAGGAAGTGGCATTAGCTTTAGTCATGGTGGCATTCCTATCAGATAGTTCTCCACATCACCAAATGTTAATGCCTCATGGTGTTGAAGTAATGTACTCCAAATCTCACTTGTATTCTTAGCATTCCTTCTCTTTCCTTTGAGTTCCCACAAATAATGCCAAAATAAGGCTATTTGGAAATGGAATTAGGGTCCTTGTTGGAAGGCAATAGGATATCAGTTTGTCTTCTTTGGAATGTGCACAGAGTATAAGCTTAGGCTGTCCATTGAGCTCTTAGACCCTTGAGCTAATTAATTCTAGGTTTAATGTCATTTTTAGTCAATTCACCAAATTGCCCTTATAGTCAATTTTTAGAAGTATACTTTTCATATTTGAATTTGTGTTCTTCAAATTAAATTATTTGTTACATTCTATATATGGTTTTACCAAAAAATATTTTACTTTTTTAAACTAAAAAAATATTATTATAAAAATAATTAAATTTTAAAGATTTTGATAAATTGAGGACTTACACATTAACTAATTTATAATCTAACTCTTTAATAAGGAAGTGATGATTTGATATTTCACATTAATATATTGCTATCTTTTTCATAAGCAGCAGATAAGTTGTAAATGTTTTTATGTAAATTACAATAACAAGAGATAATTTTGATTGTTAAGTACTTTTTTTACTTTTGAAGTATATTTAATATAAATTATCTAAAATTATATTGTAACACCCCCATATATATGATTTGGTAGAATTTCATATTATTGCTATTGTTATTGTTATTTTTATTATTTTTGAAAGTTTTGGGGTCAAAACAAAAATAGAAAGACTTAATTGAACAATATTTAAAAGTTGTGGGGGTCAAAATGGAATTTTTTTCTAGTTAACTGGGCTAATGTAAGGCACTAATGAAGTTGAGGGGTTGATTGCAAGCTGATTCATTTTCTTGGGGATTTAATTGAAAGCTGAAACAAAATGTTGGGGGTTAATCTATAATTTCTAAAAATACTCCTTTATGTATCAATTCCCCCGCAACATTTTTCTTCATTTTCTCACACGCACCATCTCCCTCTTCTCCGGTGATGGCATAAAACCAAAAACCAACCCAATTAAAATCTTTCCTTCATTACTAAGAACACATCAGTACCACATGTATTCCATTTTAGCAGGTGGATTAGCACAAATTTGAGGCTAAAGGTTGAGCAAGGTGCAAGATGTTACCGGTGGCGAGAGCTCAAGATTTGTAGTAAGTTCAGTAGCTCTCAGCTCAAGGAGTAGCTAAGTGCCTTTAGTTATCAATTTCAGCCAATGGAGTAGGTGGAATTTAGTAAAACAAGCAGCGACGATGAGTAGTGGCGTTAAGCAATTAGAGCTTCAATTAACCCCTAATTTGATAGCCAATTGGAAAAGTAGCTTGGGCGTTGGACCAGTTGCATGGAGATGCATCTGATGGTGGTGGTGGTAACCAATTCTGGTAGCTGTGCATAGTGGCGGCAGTAGTTGTGGGACAATTACTTCCTCTCATTGCGGTGGTCTTACTAGCGGTGTTGGTTTGTGGAAATTGAGTTCCGATAAGAAGATTTTGGGTAAATAAGTTGGAAATGGGACTTAATATTTTTATATCATTCTTAAATTGATTGTTTCCTAACTCTTGTATTTTGTAGTATAAATGGAAGAATGTGAAATGGGAATCAAGAAATAAGATATGCATGGATATATATAAAAGCTTAATGGACCCGAATTTGTATTATTATGTGTACATTTTGGTTAATTAAGCTAATTAGAGGAATAAATCCCTAATTTTATGTAATTTAGCCCTAAGTGACAAATTAGCTTATTAATAATAGTTGGACCGATATAATCAACTTGTGTAAGGATATGCAAGGATAGTTATTAAATAGGAATCTGAATTTATTCCTTAACTAGAGTGATTATGATCCTCGTAAGCGTTATGATATTAATAGTGTAATTATCATGTTACCTTTCAATAATCTAGGAACCTAAACCTTAAAATATAGTATTAATTACAATACGACCAATAATAAAATGTTATCCTTTTAATTATTGTTGTGAGGTCAAAATGAGTGTTTGACGATAAGTTCATTCTTTTGAATAGGTGATGAGGAACAGAACATCATAGGATAATAGCCAGGGATAGCATTTCTGTGGCTGTTAAGGAGAGGGTCTACCTAATTTTATTTTTAGGAGGTGAATATTTCATGATTGCTTGAACTCCATTTATTTGAATTTCCTTGTTTTTATCTATTGTGCTTGATTATGTTCATTTTGGCACCAATAATTTTTATTATCCTATCTATTATTGTTTGGTATAATCAACAAGCTTGTCGATTTCCCTTTTATTTCATTGATTTTGTGTCTTACCAACCCAATCATGTTTCGTGCTCCTTTTTGAATTTATTTCGCATATCATTTGTTTGGCTTTGCTGGCATGATAAAATCATTCTATATATCATTTGTTTACATTTCTGGCATATTTGAATTGTTCTGTATCAACGTCATTTTGTATATCATTTGTTTGGCCTTGTTGGCAAATTGTTTATCAATTGTATCGATATATACATACAACGTGATATGGGTAAACCAAATAGCAAACCAATGATGTATGAAGCCTAATAAAGCATTTCAGAGGTCCAGATACTTCTAGATCGACCTCAGAGGTCAAGTTTCTTAACTTAAAGGGGTTGATACTACCATGATGCATAGGCATTAATGGCAACTATTGCCACCCATTGCATCTGCATTAAATGCACCTCAACTACCATTATGTCTACATTAATTAGCTTGATGGTGCATTACCTCCACACTAATGGCAGTATGGATCCCTTCTTTAGCCAGCCGACCATATGTAAAACCTCGGCTAGGTTGAAGAGACCTAAGTTACCCCTACTTCTTGGAACAAAACCTAAAAAATATTATAGAGAAACCCATCTTTTTAGCCCTCAACAAATACTATAAATACCCTCTCTTTTAGAAGTAAAGGTGTGCTTTCAAATACTCCTTAAGCTATTACTCTATCCAAATACTTTCAGGTTAAGAAACTAAAGCATTGGTTGTCTTAGCCGAGGCTCTTTTGGCTAGCTTAACATTTGTTTTGTGGCTATAGGATCTAATCCACGTCTTTTAGTTCTATCTTTCTAGTCAACTTACACCTTTAGGTCGAGACCCAAAAGCCCATTTCACTAAAATTATCATCATTTTAGTGCTGTCTGTGGGATGTGGAACCTATTGTCGGAAATGGTTATCATTAGGCGAACCAATTTCAAGAGATAGAGCGACCACATACCACCATCATCTTCCTCACCGCCACCATAGTCTCAGCTGGATCAACAAGCTAAACATCCTAGTTCTCAACCAAAGTGAGTGGTCACTTTGACTATCCCTTAACTGATGCAAATAATTAGTGATTAGATTTCTGCCCAACTTTTTGTGCAATTATCCATAGCCTTGCCAAGGTATAACCATCAGCTAGCTGCTGCAGCTAATAGAGGTGTCAAATTGGTTGAGCTAAGCTAGCCTGACTCGTTTGATAGTCAGGTCACGGTTGTCCTGAGTCAAGCTGAGCAAAAAATTGAAAAATTTAGCTCAGTTCAAAACCAACCCAGTACATAGGTTAGCTAGTTTAGATATGAGTCAGTAATGCAGGTTGGCTAGTGGGTTGGCCTGCAAGTTTTTTTTTCTTAAATTTTAAAATGAATTTAAAAATTTCAAGTTTTTATATTTATGTGATTATTAATGTTTTTTCCAACACTTATACTTTTTTAAAAAACTTAATAATTTATACTTATGTGATTTTTAATATTTTACAACACTTAAATTTTTATGAAAATTTAGAAATTTATACTTATATTAATTTTTTTATCAATTATATTTTTCCAAAAACACCACCAAATAAATTTTTATAAATTTATTAATTATATTTCTTATATTAATTATTAATTTATAATTTTTATAAATTTATAGTTATAATTCAAAATTTAAAATTTTTAATTATTGATTTATTTATTTATAAATTAATAAAGTATAAATTATACATTCTTAATTATAATTATAAATTTATAATTTTTCAAAATTTATAATTTGTAATTTAAAAATTATAAATTCCTAAATTTTTAAAAATTATAACTCATAATTTAAATTAAAAAAATATTGCGAGCTAGCCTGCGAGCTGGGCTAACCCGCGGTCTTTATGTTCCATAGGCCGAGCCAATCCCAGGCTACAAAATGTCAACTCAAAATAGGTTTTCAAGCAAGCTGGTCTAGCCTAGCCCATGTTAAAAAGTTAAACGAATCGAGTTGACTTAATTTTTTTGTGAGTTGGGTTAGGCCACCGACCCATTTTGATAGCCCTAGTAGCTAGTGCTATACCACATCTCTTGTTCCAAGAAGAATGACCGCCATGAGAAGATAGAATAAGAAATGAAACTCATCACAACCCTAGTCGACGTGATTTGAGTCTTGGTTGATTTCCTTATGATGAAGCTCGTTACCAACCCTATGAGGAAATAGCTGATTTTTTTGAACACGTCATTTGACCTAATCAAGCGGGTCGAGCACCATAAACCTCAGCTTAGTCGAGATTTGTCCAATGCTGACAGAGATGAATAGGAGAAAGTTTCACATCAAGTTCAACATCTCAATAGGTGATTGGAAGAAATCTTGAGGAAAAACGTTGAAAGGACTTAGCTTGACAATACCTCTAGATTTTGATAAGAGAGAGAATCCCTATTTATTTAGGAAATAATTGGTGAACACATTATAATGTAAAACCCCCCACCAAATTACCTCGATATGTGGATCAGTAGACCTTAATGAACACCTCCTACAATTTGAATACATGATACAACTGTATGGCCATAATGATCACATATATGTAACAATGTTGGTTACCAATTTTCAGGGGGTGGAACTTGAATAGTTCATCAAGCTCGAGCCTACATCCATACTTTCTTATGAATAGTTTTGTGATAAATTCTTTCACTAGTTTGCTAGTAAAGAAATGTAAAGCTACCACACACACCTCTACACAGTTAAGTAAAATAAAGAAGAACCTTTTTGAGATTTGTTCTCTAGGTTTAACGCCAAAGTACTAAAAATCGACAACCTTAGGATCAAATTCCTGATCAACATCTTATTCATGGAATTGAGATATAACGAATGTGCCAATGCCTTGGTTAGGGAGCAACTGTGAACAATGAAAGAGCTCCTTGACCTCACAGAAAGATACATGACTTAGGAGGAGATGAACAAAATAAAATATGGTGGATGAGAAGGTGAAAAAAGAAAGAGCAAGGAGAATGATGATAGATAATAGAAGGAATGTCATCGATCTCCAATAAAGCATTTTCACAATTATGCCCCACTTAACACTTCAAGAAAAGAGGTCTTGTTTGGAATACATCATGATAACCTATTGAAAAGGCCAAGGAAGCTCAATGAGACTGAAGCTATGAAGAAATCCAAAATGTATTGCCATTTTCACAAATAAATAGGCTATGACACAGATGATTATTTTAACCTCTAGGATGAAATTAATTGTCCCATACAACAAGGCCATCCAGAAAAATGCATTGATCAAAAAGACTTGCAAAGACCAACTAGACTCCCTGTAGTGAATGGTCGGTCAGCTTGAGAAGTAAAGACAAGGGAAAGCAGAAAGTTGAATAGGAACACTTCTCCTTAGGAGGTGTTATTGATACTATCGCAAGAGGACCAATTGAGGGACTCCAAATCAACAAAAATACAGGCATAGGACACCTTAAATCTGCTAAGTCGATACTGGCCAAGCCAATCTATCATCTTTCCATTAGTGTAGACTCCATATCTTTTTCAGGTTCTAATCTCTCTCATTTGGGAGATTAAGAGGCTGAGAGTGAGTTGGATTGCCCCTTGATTGTTTAAGTCGAAATAGCTAAATTTAAGGTTAGAAAAATCTTGTATGACAATAGTAGCTTTGCAAATATTATTTTCTAGTTAATTCTAGACATAATGAAACTTGGAAATTTAAAATTTAAACCCATTTGAATGCCTCTGGTCAGTTTTGGTGGGTTAAAGATAGTGCCTATTAGATCCATAAACTTTTCCACATCCTTTGGAGAAGTGCGTAAAAGGTGCCTTCTCATGATCAACTATCTCGTTGTTGATGCATCTTTTGCTTACAACACTATAATAAGGAGACCGACACTTAATAATTTTCAGGTAATAGTATGTACTTATCATATGAAGGTTAAATTCCTAAAGCAATAGAAATAAAAGAGTTGTTGTGTAATATAAAAGAAGCGTGGCATTGTTATACCATTTCGGTTGAGGCCAATGAATAGAAAACTCGACCAAAATTGAAACCTTCAGGGGACATCCTTATAATGGAACCCAAGGAGAGACAGACCACCAAGAAGAGAAAAAGGAAAGACACTAGAGTCGAGCCTACTGAAGAATTCAAAATAACAGAGCTCGAACCTAGAAACCCTGACATAATAATGAGGATAGGGTCATGCTTAAGACACAATATTGAATGCATGGTAGTTGATTTTCTTAGGAGGAACATTGATGTTTTTGCATGGAAATCAACTAACCTCTAAGGAATCAACCCCCAACTCATTGTCTATCATCTTATTGTTAACCCATCTTTCAAGTCAGTTAGATAAAAGACCAAAACTTTCAATGCTGAGAGAACCTAGATCATTGAGGATGAGGTCAACAAGCATTTTAGAGACAGGCCGCCTAGTTGAGACACAATACCCTAATTAGTTATGTAATGTAGTCCTTGTCTCTAAAAATGAGGATAAATGGGAATGTGAATGATTTTGCTAATCTCAATGAAGCATGCCCTAAAGACCTATATCCATTACCTCGCATAGATCTTTTAGTTGATTCAACCACAGTTTATGACCTCATAAGCATGATAGATGCCTTTCAAGGATACTATCAAATTTTCATGGTTCCTGAAGATAGAGATAAAACTAATTTTGTGGTTCCAAATGGCATATATTATTTTCTAGTCATGTCATTTGGATTAAAGAATACAGGTGTGTTATACCAAAGACTGGTCAACTTCATGCTTAAAAGCAACATCGATCGATCCATGAAAGTGCATATGGATGATATGATTGTCAAAATAGAAAGAAAATCAGACTACTTAGTCAATCTCGACCACACATTTTCAATATAAAGACATTTCACATGAAGCTTAATAGATAAAAGTTTGCAATTCTTTTAGGTCTTCAAAAATGCGAGGAAGTTTCAATAGACGAAGAAATGTGGTCAAGCTCTAGTTGAACTCAAACAGTACCTAATCAAGCTACCATTACTCGCGAAGCTCGTGATATAAAAAGTACTGCATTTATACTTGGCAGTCTCGATAGTAATGATTAGTTCAATTTTGGTATCCATTCAGCAATGTTTGTATAAGCTAATATATTATATTAGTAAATTCCCACATGGCCCCGAGCATTACTATTTGGAGATCGATAAATTTGCACTCGCTTTGATCACGATGAAGGAAAGGTTGAGGCCCTATTTCTTATCACACACCATCATTATTTTGATAAATCAACTATTGAGGCAGGTGCTCTCTAAGCCTAATGCGTCGGGGAGTCTGACAAGTAGGCTATCGAGTTGGGATTTTTTGATGTCAAGTATCAATACCGTAACACCATAAGGGCTCAGTTATGAACAGATTTTCTGATAGAGCATGTCAATTTCCCTACAGTAGTTGAGCAAGAACAACAATCTTGTCTTTATATGTTGACGGATTAGCCACAAGCATGAGGGTATAGTTGGTATTTCCCTCTACTTCTCTCAAGTTGAGAAATATAATTTTGTAATCAAGCTCAACTACCTAATAATGAACAATGAATCTAAATACGAAACTCTCATTGTGGGGATAAGGATGGCTCTTGATAGGGAGTCGAACAATTAGCAGCCATTAAAAACTCATAGCTGATTGTGAAGTAATATGGAGGGAACTTTCAAGCAAGGAAAATGACCACGAACACCTACTTAGCAAAGGTCAAAAAATTTGAACTACAGTTCAAAAATTTCACACTTAGTCAAGTACCCAAGTTGGAAAATGAAAGAGTAGATGTACTTTCTGAGTTCACAAGCTTAATAAAAGGCATAAAGGAAAGGACTATCACCTTTTTAGTTTCAAATAATCATGCTATAGATGACCTCTATTAGAGTTAAGTTTTGGCCATCAGGGAAAATAAGCCAAAATTAGATCGATGAAATAAAGTCTATCTCAGGACTTCCATTAAAGTACTTGACCTCAAACCAAGGACAAGAGATCTTATAAAAGATCCATGCTAGTATTTGTGGAAACTGCTCAGGAGGCTGTGCATTAGCTTATAAAGTCATCAAGCATGGGTATTTTTGGTCAACTCTGCTCAAGGATACAGTTGATTTTGTATGAAATTGCTTATCTTGCCATGTGTATGCCAACATTTCTCATCAACTAGTTGCAAACCTTATCCATGTATAGATCACATGGCCTTTTAACCAATTAGGGGTTAATATCTTGGGATCTTTCCAAAAAACTATTGGCTAGAGAAAGTATAAGTTAGTTGCAGTTGAATATTTTACAAAATGGGTCAAAATAAAAGCCTTATCCAAGATAACATATGTGTTAATAAAGAGCGTCTTATGGAAAAATGTTATTTGCCATTTGGTCTAGCCCAAGGTGCTCATATACGACAATGGCACCCAATTCCAAACCAAGATGACCAAAGAATGGTGTGAAAACCTTAGAATTGAGCAACATTTCACTTCAATAGGCAATCCGCAAGCAAATGATCAAATAGAGGTCACTAATAGAACTATTCTAAATCACATCAAAACTTGACCAAAGGGTTCTAAAGCTAGTTGGGTAGATAACTTACTAGGAGTCCCATAGGAATATCGAACCACCCTAAAACTACTACAGGATAAAGTCCATACAATTTGGTCGATAGTTCAGAAGCAATTATCCCTATGGAATTAATATAGCATATAATTTGAATTATATAGTACAACTATATTAGAAACCAAGTTAAGAAAGAGTTCAACCTTAACCAATTGATGAGCTGCATCAAAAAGTTTTCACAAAAATACAAAGGTACAGGTTGAACATGGCCAAGTAATATGAAAAAGGTGTTAAGCCAAGATGTTTCAAGGCAGGGGACCTCATTCTTAAAAAGGTCGAAGTCTCCAAAAATATTGGCAAGCTAGATCTAAAATGGGAAGGCCCATATCTATGGTGAAAGTGAAGGCTAGTAAAGTACTAAGATCTAATATCAAAACTTCAAAACATCAAAGTAACTAGTGCCTATAAGCTAATCAAGGATCTAATCATGCCTATGATTCAGATTTAGATAGAGGATTACCTTGATGTGCAAATCCAAGGAGAATTAAGTGAACACTTCACTGATTGCAAAATTTGTTTGCCAGTAGCACAGCAAGAAGATTGTGACCATCACCTTACAAATTGTCTCCAACAATTCTAGAAATATTACTGGAGATATCTAACACCTTGAAGAACCTTAAGTTAAAACTTTAGATTGGTTGGCAATCTATAATGTCCTAGATAAAATTGCAAAGTCGGACCTCGTGCAGATGAATTACTAGAAATTAAGCAAGTCACACGCCTTGCCTCTATTAAAAACGTCCACACACCAATGAGATCTTCCTAGATCTCTAGTCTTTTATTTGGAATACTATTAGAGATGTGGTGATGATGGGGGCTGAATTTGGAGTAAGAAGATGAAGAAAAAGGCTTAGCCTTCAACACATGAAATGCTAGCTTGCAAATATTTTAGAGGAAAGTGACGAATATAATTCTTCACACCAAATGTGATATGCACGACCTCCTCTCTCTCTCTATCTCTCTCTCTATATATATATATAGAGGCTGAAAATGTGTGATGCCAAGTTGGCATCACACAATGCATGAAGGGGGGAGGCCAAGTGGGGTTGCTTCAGTGGCAAAATTTGAATCCAAATCTCATTTGAATTTCATTTACATCTTAATTATATTTGGAATCTCATTTCAAATTAATTAAGATGCCATCTCAAATCTCATTTGAGTCTTCCCTCCAAAGTTCATTCTTCCTTAAATAATCAAATTAAACTCTTTAATTTAATTAATTATCTTTTGACTTAACTTTTTAAGTTAAACTAGCTTAACACCTTAAGCTAAATTCATTAACTTAATTCTTTAAGTTAACTTGACCAAATAATGCTCATATTAGCACCAAATAATTAAATCTTTATTTATTGATCTAATTTAAGTCTTAAATTAATTGATTAATTTTACACTTAAATCAATCAAGCTAAAATTGGTACTCAAAGTTGGCCCCAAAAATTGATCCCCTAGGGAACACCATTTTCTAACACCTTAGAAAATTATCTCCATTAATTAAGAAGTTAATTAAATTTTGTGTGTGATCCAATAGGTTCTACCATTCATTGGACATGGGCTCACAACTCCTTGTGACCTTTGAATATCTTATATTCATTTTAGTTCAAAACTCCTTTTAAACTAATCGACTCAATTTAATTAATCTCATTAATTGATGAGTACCCAATCTCCATGGTCGATGTCCAACCATAAACCCATGGAACCTAACTAATTGGTTGAAATGAATATTCTAGAGAACTATCATCGCTCTATATGGGCCATGCAAATATAGTCCTTTCATCTCTTATTTCCCAAAAGAGGTCTAGGATAAGATATTTATTGGCTCCCTAATTGTCACACCACCTTACGTGACCTCACTAAGTATTTATTCTCAATACTAAGTCTCTATTCTCAATGTTCGATCCCTGTTGTGTGACCTCACTTTTGGAAAACCCCTTTTCCTAATTATCACACCACTTTGCACGAGGATTTTTGGGAACCGATCATCATAGAACATATAGCAGATGTACTCACCCTTCATAATAGTGAGGAGTCAAATTCTATCTTGGATCTCAAAAACCTCCATACCAAGTAGCTCATATCCAATCTCAACCTAAAAAACCCACTAGGTGGTCAAGAATGAGTCAAAGCATGAGGACTGAACACAAGGTGACCATAGATCTTTAGGTTAAAAGACTCATAATATGCATTAGCATAAGTTGGAGAACTATCCACTACTGACTTGCCACTATGGTTATCTAGTAGATTCTCATGTGGGTCTTCAGTACCTTATTCTCTAACAAACACCCACTAACATGCACCCGTATCTCATACAGTTGCTCATGGAATGGAACAATCTCTAACCTTTGAATTTATGCATCATTAGTGCAAGCCTATCCAAATTTTAGATACCCTGTCTCATAAAATCATATGACTTGGAAAATTTAAGATTACGATCATATAAAACTTCTTCCATGATCACCAAACCAAGTCCCACAGTCATCGATAATCTAAGGGCTTCATTCAAATGCTAGTGAAGTGAAATGAAGCATAAGGTCTAGATGGCTATATCAAGAATATCATTTAATCAAGATTGTACCACAAGTGAAATAGTTTACAAGGCCAATCTCAGTAGCTTGTAGGGTATTATTATAACAATCTCCCACTTGCCCTAAAGCTAATGCCTTGGGGCCTTGAGATCCATCTTTATAAGATGTCTTTCAAAGACCTATAGCTTTTAAGGGTTAATACAGTGGTTCTACTATATTCTCTTCTAAGGCAACTTTTATCCACTCAGTTGTCACCTTTATCAATTTATGTCATATATCAAATGATAATGCTTTTAATGTGTTTAGCTCATTGATAAGATCTTGGCTCAAGTCCTAAATTATTTTCCAAAGACAATCATAGGCTTATGCATGCTAGGCAATACATCTAACCCTCGGATGAGGATTTTGTCCAAACAACTTCCTCTGTGGTTTTCGAAATCACAAAGTATTTCACCTTATTAGTTATCTAAGCCATGGTGTCTAGTTGGAACTCTTCCAACACACCATGCCGCTATTAAGGAAAAATATGTATTAAAAAGTGGATATTAGATCATCTACATTGGATTGGAAACTAATATACAAAAACTCTATGAGTTTCAATTCTTCATTGTCGTATACTGAAAACAAGTTTTTAGTTCTTCTCAAGTGCTTTAGGATTGTTTTTATGGTCAACCAGTGATTCCTACCAAAATTAGGTTGGAACTTACTCGTAATGCTTATCAAGTGTGCCACATCCAATTTTTTACATTGGACGACATACAATTATGCTCCATGTAGTGGATGCATAAGGTACATAGGACATTTTGTGTCTCTCGTTAATAGTTTAAGGGGCTATAAACTTGTAGAGATGAAGATCACGTCCTAAAAAGAGAAATCTCCTCTTGGATTCTTCCATACTAAACTTCTTTAGTATTTTGTTTAATGTACAAGATTTAGAAAAGCCCTAGTATCTTCTCTGATTTATCTCTATAGATACGTATTCCTAATGTACAGGATGCTTCTCCTAAGTCCATCATGGAGAATTATGTAGATAACCATACTTCAGTACACTTTAACATTTTTACCTCATTCCCAATGCGAAAGATGTTATCAACATAAAGCACAATAAACTATCTACTATTCATGCTAGCTTCCTAGTACACACAAGGTTCATACACCTTTTGGACAAAGTTAAACAATTTGACTATCTTATCAAAAATATATTTTCCAAGTTTGGGATGCCAATTAGAGTCCATAAATAGATCTTTGGAGTTTACAAATCTTTTGCTCACTCCGTTTGGATGTAAAACCTTTTGGTTTCTCTACATAAATTTCTTCTTCAATGTCATCATTGAGGAAAGAAATTTTCACTTCCATTTGCCATATCTCATAGTCATAATATATAGTCATGGCAAGTAGAATCTGAATAAACTTAGGCATAGCGATCGGTGAAAAGGTTTTCTCAAAATTGATACCAAGTCTTTGAGTGTAACCCTTTTCCACTAGTCACACCTTAAAAGTCACCACTTCTCTATCTAACCTAAGCTTTTATTTATAGATCCACTTGTAACTAATGGAAACTATTCCCTTTGGTAGATCTATCAAAGTTTATACTTTGTTTTGAGTACATGGAGTCCATTTAAGATCTTATGACTTCAAGCCAATATCTCGAATCTATGTCCAACATAGCTTTCTCATAAGTTTTTGAATCTCTATTTGATTGACCCATCTCATGAAAAAATTGAAACTCTTTATGTTACTTTTTAATTCGATCTAACTTTCTCAGAGGTTGTGTGTGAGACTCTTTGATATTTATTTGTTTCTACCACTTGTGGGATTTATTGATCATCTTGTACCTCAACAAGTTCAATTACAACACCTTTAATATCTAATAAAAATTCCTTTTCTAAAAAGGTGGCATTTCTCAAAATAAACACATTTTGTTTTGAGGGATGATAAAACTAATAACGCATAAACTATCTAGGGTATCCTACAAACTTGAACAAAATGGATTTATTATCCAACTTATCTCCCACTATCCATCTCACATAGGTGGGAGATCTCCAAACTTTTAGATAATGGTATAACGGTGCTTTGCCATGTCATATCTTAAATGGTATTTTTAGTATTGAATTTGAAGGTACTATTCTTAGTAACTTCATTGCAGTTATTAAGGCATATCCTCAAAAAGATATAGGCACAACAATAAGCTCATTATGGAATGTACCATGTCCAACACGGTACGGTGTCTTCTCTTAGCTACTCCATTATGTTGGAGTGTGCTAGGTGGAGTCCATTGAGAGAGAATCCCATTATTTTTAGACAATCCAAGAATATGGTATTTAAGTATTTTTCCTCTCGATCCAATTGAAGGGCTTTAATACTTTATACTAAGTCCTTTATGCTTTTCGACTTCATTTCTATACTCTTTGAACCTATCAAAGGCCTCGTACTTATATTTCATAAGATACATATGTCTAAACTGACTATTACCATTGGTGAAAGTGATGAAGTAAAAATAGCCACCTCTCCCACTAACTCTTAGTAGTCCACGAACATCCTTATAGATCAAATCTAAAGGATTTGTGGAGGGCTCCATTTGTCTTACAAAAGGAGCTTTGGTCATTTATCCCTTCAAACAAGATTCACAAGTAGGAAGGTTCTCAATGCGACTAACATTTAGTATTTTGAGAGCTTCTAATTTGTTCATCATAGTTTTTGGAAATACAACCAAGTCTTGTATGCTACATCATGGCATTATCTTGGATATCTAATTTCTTACTTATTTGAAAGTGCATTAGTGATGGTTGAAAATCTAATATGCACAATCCTTTGTTAATTGTACCACAAGCAACTAAAAACCTCATTCTTTAATGCCTTCAATCTCTCATTTGATGTAGAAGGATCAAATCCTTTGCTATCCAAAAATGATAATTAAAATAATGTTCTTAACAATATATGGTACTATATGACAAAGGCCCAATACAAGTATGGAGTTCTCTAAGTCCAACTTATTGTACGCCTTCGGCTTTGGACATAACTCTTACCTTTTAGCAAAGGCAGTGGATCATATCTACACCACTTAGTTCTATTTTTTGTTCTATTCTTTGTTCTATTCTTTTGCAATGACTTACAAAGAAAAGAACCATATACGATATCATATATCCATGAGAAGAATTCATCTTAAATTCACCTCAATAAAATACATGCCCTTCTTAAGGGTTGCAAGGTATTCCTTGCAATAGTGTTTCCAATGGCCTATTTTGTCCAAGTAGAAACAAATAATATTGACTATTTCCTTTATAATCTTCTTGACTCCTCAAATGCCTTAGATAGTTGTTTTCCCTTAGAGAAAGAACATTTCTTCCGTTTACCTCTCTTTCTAGTACCCCTTGGGCCCATAGACTTGGAGGAGGAAACAAGTGTCAAACGTTTGCCCTTATTATGGTAGTTTCCTTCTAGATCAACATTTAATCAATAAACCTCGATGAGGATGTGAGGATCAAATCCTCATGGAGATTATCTGTCACTACATCCAAGTTGAAAAGCTTCTCCTAGCCTAATCATTTTTATACCGTAGTTGATGACACAACTTTCTATTCATCCTAGCTTGAAAAGTCTCCTTTACAACTCTTTGTAAACTTTAACCAAGGTACAATTCATGTACCTTTGAGACTTTTAAAATTTTAGATGCCATTATGAGACTAAGGGATAAAACAATCCTAAGCCTAATTTGTGAACTTTTCACTTGTCTCTAGATCTACATTAATCCTAAAGGAATTAGGAGTACCATAATATAGGACTTATATCAGCTTGTAGAAATCTAGAATGCTTTTTGAGGTTAAGCCAATCATGGAAGTTTGGCCTGGTTGGTTTATTGGTTTCCAAAATAATGTTAGTGGAATTTTAACCGTTCTTGAGATTTCCCAAATTCTCAAAGGTGAAAAAGAGAATATGAGCATGTGATTGAATTTGATATTAAAACATGTTCATGGTCTTTCAAGCATGTGTTTCTCCTACTATTTTATCAAATTCTTTTCCCCCAAGAAGAATTTGGAAATCATATTTTCTAGTGAGAATCAAGACCCCAATTACTTTCCAATGGACCCCTAGGATCAAATGCCATCAATGAGCAATCATAGGGTAAGCAACTTTTGCTAATTACATCTCATTCAACTCTTGATATATTTTGCCTCACTTTTCATATAGACCCATGTGATCATGCTCCATCTATACTACTAAGCATTAAGTCAAACCCACCAATCAAACTTTGTCTCAAGACGGCCTTACAACATATCCTATGACCGAGTGCCAATGCATGAGGGTTCCTAAGTCAAAGGTGCATCTTATGCTAAGTATATGTTTATAGCTTTCCTCCTAAGTGTGACCCCCATGATTGAGTGCCATCACACAAAATCTATAGCATCATCATGGCATACACTATTGGTGGAAGGCTTGGATTAATTAAAACTCTTTTAATTTGTATCCATTTTGACTTAATATTTGAAAATACTTAGATGTTCTGAGTAGAGGATTTTTGCTTGCAAAGATCTCATCATTTTATTTTCTTATTTAGGTTCTTTGTATCCTAAACATGCATCTTATACATCAATAGGATATGGAAAGTGTAGATAAGTAAATTGCCTAGCATGCTCCTAGGGTGGGATGACCAAGCCTAACCAACTGATGCACTTAGAGCAATGGGTACATCACTAAGGTTGATTTTAAATGGGTTGAATTAAATTAATCTATTGCATGAGTATATTCCATACGTTCATGGGTCTTCAGATGACCTCCATGCCTCCATAGGACTTCTTGCTCCATGCAACATTTACATGAAATGGAAATCCTCACGCCTAGTGGTTCTACTTTTATAACTTTTACAAAATAAAACAAGAGACATGCAAGCCCCATTTAATACAACCTATTTCAACAACTTTGAAACAAATAAAATTAATTTAAAAGGCTCATGATCATCCACATTCATTCATCATTCATTCAACAATTAAATGAACAATAAATAAATCTAGAATTAATAATTAATTCCAACAATTAAATGATTATCTTATAAACAAATAATTGGACAAGTATAACGCTTATACCATGAGTTGGAGATCAACTTTGACAATTTTTAAGAAGCAACAAAAATGTCAAACATCATTTTGAGGACTTGCACAACATTTGTACATCCATAACATATTATTTAACATCATTTTTAGCAACTTAAGGAGCTAAAAAATGGCCCAAAACCTGGCCAACCCTCAATTGGCGGCTGCTAGCTGAGCTGAGCATACTACTGGGCAGCCACTGCCCTGGCAGCTTGCTCAAAGCTGGTTAAGCTGATTTTTAGCTCAACTTTTGTGCACTAAAAATGCTAGAACACCTTCTAAACTTTAAATCTCACATTATGAACCAATTTCTAAATCTGAAACTCATTTCAAAACTAAAAATTAAAGTGCTTAATCATGCTTCAAAAATCAAGTCTAAGTGAGAATCAAATTCTCCAAAAATTTCCAACCAAACTCCAATCCACTTGGATCCAAAATAGACTAAAACTCTCTCAATCATAAATCAACATGCTATATCAACATATAACATCAATTAATGTCAAATCACCTTTCAACATTAATCACTATGAGTTAAAACATACTAACTACATGAATTAACACTTAAATCACATAATAGCATGCTTTCAATTCATCAATCAAGGAGCTACATACAAATCAACCAAATTCTACAATCTATAAATTGAACCAAGAATATGGTGATCCATATTAATCCATCACATGAATTAATTAACCAAATAAAATCTAAATCTAAGCATGATTATGGCTTCGATACCACTTGAAGGCTAGTAAAGCACTATGATCTAATGTCAAAACTTCAAAACATCAAAGTAACTAGTGCCTACAAGCTAATCAAGGATCTAATCATGCCTATGATTTAGATTTAGATAGAGGATTACCAAGGAGAATCAAGTGAGCACTTCACTGATTACAGAATCTATTTGCCAGTGGCGTAGCGAGAAAATTATGACTATTACCCTATCAAATCGTCTCCAAAAATTTTGGAAAAATTACTGGAGATATCCAAAACCTTAAAGAACCTCAAGTTAAAAATTTAGATTGGTTGGCTATCTATAATGTCCTAGATAAAATTGCAAAGTTGGACTTCACACAAATAAATCTCTAAAAATTAAGCAAGTCACATGCCTTACCTCTATTAAAAACATCCACACACCAATGAGATCTTCCTAGATCTCTAGTATTTTAGTTGGAATAAAATTAGAGATGTGGTGATGATGGGGGCTGAATTTGGGGTAAGAAGATAAAGAAAGAAGCTTAGCTTTCAACATATGAAATGCTAGCTTGCAAAATATTTTAGAGAAAAATGAAGAATCTAATTCTTCAAACCAAATGTGATATGCACGACCTCCTCTCTTTCTCTATATATATAGAGGCTGAAAATGTGTGATGCCAAGTTGGCATCACACAATGCATGAAGGAGGGTGGCCAAGTGGGGTTGCTTCGGTGGCAAAATTTGAATCCAAATCTCATTTGGATTTCATTTGCATCTTAATTACACTTTGAATCTCATTCAAATTAATTAAGATGCCATCTCAAATCTCATTTGAGTTTTATCTCCAAAATTCATTCTTTCTTCATTAATCAAATTAAACTCTTTAATTTAATTAATTATCCTTTAACTTAACTCTTTAAGTGAAACTAGCTTAACACCTTAAGCTAAATTTATTAACTTAACTCTTTAAGTTAACTTGACCAATTGATGCTCATGTTGGCACCAAATAATTAACTCTTTAATTATTGATCTAATTTATGTCTTAAATTAATTGATTAATTTTACACTTAAATCAATCAAGCCAAAATTGACCCTTAAAGTTGGCCCTAAAAATTGATCCACTAGGGGACACCATTTTCTAACACCTTAGAAAATTATCTCCATTAATTAAGAAGCTAATTGGATTTTATGTGTGATCCAATAAGTTCTACCATTCATTGGACATGGGCTCACAACTCCTTGTGACCTTTGAATATCCTATATTCATTCTAGTTTAAAACTCCTTTTAAACTAGTCAGCTCAATTCAATTAATCTCATTAATTAATGAGTACCCAATCGCTAAGGTCAATGTCCAACCATAAACCCATGGAGCCCAACTAATGGGTCGAAATAAATATTCTAGAGAACCATCATCGCTCTACATGTGCCATGCAAATATGTCCATTTTGTCTCCTATCTCTCTAAAGAGGCCTAGGGTAAGATATTTGTCTATTTTCTAATAGCCTTGATACTATATCTCTATTGTCAATGTTCGATCCTTATTGTGTGACCTCATCTTTGAAAAACTTCTTTTCCAAATTGTCACACCACCTTACGCAAGGATTTTTGGGAACTGATCATTATAGGACACATAGGGGATATACTCACCTTTCACAATTGCGAGGAGTCAATTCCATCTTGGATCTCACAAAGCTCTAGCCAAGTAGTGAAAGCGAGATAGGCACTATGATCTATAATCAAAACTTGAAAAAATAAAATAACTAGTTCCTACAAGCATTAAAAGGATTTAATCATGCCTTGAATTCATATTTAGATAGAGAATTACCTTAATAAGCAAATCCAGCAAGAAACAAGTGAACACTTCATCGATTCCAGATTCTATCTACTTGCGGCACACCAAAAGTATTACGATGATTGTCCTACTTAGTTACCTCCAAAAACTTTGGAACAATTATTGAAGATATCCAACACCTTTTAAAATCTCAAGTAAAATATTCTAATCAATTGGCTGTCTGAATCATCTTATAGAAAATTGCAAAATTGGACCTCAGGCAGCGAGCTCTCTAGAAAAAGAGCAAAGCACACGTCTTGCCTTGATTGAAATAGTTCACACACCAATGAGACTTCCTTAATTATCTAGTACATATGCTAGAATAGAACTATAGAATTGGGAATAAAAGAGGTGAAAAATTGGTAAGAGGAGGAAGAAAAAGCTAAGCCTTTAACTCATGAAATGCTAGCTTGCACATGGGGTTATTTTTGGAGGGAAATATGAAGAATCTAATTCTTCACACCTTTTGCACACCTTTTTCTCACTATAACCATGTACCTCACTATATCTATATATATACATGGATTTGTGTGATGCTAAGTTGGCATCACACATACCATGAAGGAGGCTGACCAAGATTGCTCAGGTGGCTAGGGAATCCAAATTTCATTTGCATCTTAATTACATTTGAAATCTCATTTCAAATTAATTAAGATGTCATCTCAAATCTCATTTGAGTATTCACTCCAAAAATGCATTCCTCCTAATTAATCAAATTAAACTCTTTAATTTAATTAATTATACTTTAACTTAACTCTTTAAATCAAACTAGCTTAACTCTTTAAGCTTAATTGTTAACTTAACTCTTTAAGTTAACTTGACTAATTGATGGTCATGTTGGCACCAAATAATTAAATTCTTAATTATTGGTATAATTTAACTCTTTAAATTAGTCGATCAATTTAACACTTAAATCAATCAAGCTAAAATTGAGCTTCAGCTTGGCACCAAAATTTGGTCTATTAAGATAGAAGGATTCCTTTTCTAACTCCTTAGAAAATTCTCTCTATCAATTAGGAAGCTAATTGGATTTTGTATGTAGCTCGATAGGTTTTACCATTCATTGGACATGGGCTCACAATACCTTTTGACATTTGAAAAGTTTATATTCATTCTAGTTTAAAACTCCTTTTAAACTAGTTAACTCAATTTAGTTAATCTCATTAATCAAAGAATACCTAATCTCCATGGTCGATATCTAACCTCAAGCCCATGGAGCCCAACTAATTGGCCAAAATGAATATTTTGGAGAACCATCATTGCTCTACGTGTGCCATGCAAATAAGGTCCTTTTGTCTTTTATCTCTTAAAAGAGACCTAGGGCAAGATATTTATTGATTCCCCATTAACCTCGATCTGATGTCTCTATTCTCAATATTTGAATCTATTTGTGTGACCTCAACTTTGAAAAACTCCTTTTCCAAATTATCACACTACCTTGTGCAAGAATATTTTTGGAATTGATCATTATAGAACATATAGGAGATGTATTTTCCCTTCATAATAGTAAAGATTTAGATTTCATCTTGGATTTTACAAACCTCTATGCTAAGTAGCTCATACCTAATATCATCCTGAAAGACCAGCTAAGTGGTCAAGGATGAGTCAATGCATGAGGACCGGACATAAGATTACCATGGATCCTCAGGTTAGGGGGCTAATAATATGTACTAGTGCAAGCAGGAGAGTTAGTCACTATCGACTTGCCACTTCAGCTATCTAGTGGATTCTTTGGTGGATTTTTAGTGCCTTGTTCTCTAATAAGCACCTACTAATATACACTCATATCTCATACAGTTTCTCAATGAATGAAGCAATCTCTAACCTTTGGATTAATGCAATGTTAGTGCAAGTCTATCTGAATCTTAGATGCCATATCTAATAAGATCCTATGACTTGAAAGTTTTAAGATCAGGATTGTGTGAGACTTATTCCATGGTCACCAAACCAAGTCCCACAGTCTAAGGTGATCTATGGGCTTCATCCAAATGCAAATAAAGTATAATAAAGCATAAGATGAAGGTGGCCATATAGAGAATATCATTCAATTAAGATTGTCTTACAAGGTAATAGTTTGTACAAGGCCAACTTATGGCTTGTAGGGCACTATTTTAACAATTAGTTCATACCAAATCTCAACTTGAATGACTTGTTAGGTGGTCAAGGATAAGTTAAAGCATGAGGACCAAATATAAGGTGACCATGGATCCCCAAGTCAAAGGACTAATAATATGCACTAGCATAAGCAGGAGAACTGCCTACTATCGACTTGCCACTACGGCTATCTAGTAGATTCTTTAGTGGGTCTTTAGTGCATTATTCTCTAACAAGCACCCACTAATATGCCCCCGTATCTCATACAGTTGCTCATAGAATGGGGCAATCTCCAACCCTTGGATTTATGGATTGTTAGTACAAGCCTATTTGAATCTTAGATGCCTCATTTCATATGATCCTATGACTTGAAAGATTTAAGATCACAACTGTGTGAGACTTATTCGATGGTCACCAAACCAAGTCCCACAGTTATAGGTGATTTGAGGGATTCATCCAAATGCTAGTGAAGTGAAACAAAGCTTAAGATAAAGATGGCATTATCAAAATTATCATTTAATCAAAATTGTATCATGAGTGAAATAGTTTACAAAGCCAATCTCATTGGCTTGTAGGGCACTATTCTAATAGAAAGTGATAAGGAATAACTCCTATCGACTAGCTGATGTGACTATAAATGAGTTGCCTTGACCATGGAATGCAATTAATCTAGAGAAATTCTATGTATAGAGTAGATTGTGTAAAATTAATGTATTCACCTAATGAATATCATCTTGCGACCCCATAGTTACATGATCAGATTTATATATAATCCAGTTATTAAAGAACGATCAAGTTGACCCCATAGTCAAATGATAAAATTCCAATATTAAAGAAAGATTAAGTTGATCCCATAGTCACGTGATCAAATCTATTTATAATCCAATCATAAAAAAAGAATGAAGCAGAGAAAAAAAGAAAAAATGAGAGAAGAAAAAGAAAAAAAGATTCAAGTCAACCCCATAATTCAACCATTATGTTCAAATTTTTAAGAGTAGCATATGATTTAAATTATTTTAGCTCATTTTAAATCATCCCCTTACAGAAAATCAGTTAATACAATGTGCTAAGAATAAATTAACAAGCAATAAACTAGAGTCAACTAAAAATATGAAATTTTAATTGATTAAAAAACATCAACATCTAACTCTCACAAAATATTGAAATATCATTCAACAACCCCTTGGGGCCATACATCATTTAAAAATAGAAAAGTTACATAAGTGCAAAATAATCTAACTTGACCTTGCATCCTCTTCTTGTCGAACAATGGCCTCAGTAGCCACCTCGTTAACTGCCTTATTGAGCTTGTCTATCATAACAAGACCTATATCTAGGGGTAGTCCCTCGACATCTTGCTTAAGTACATTCTAAGGCACTCTAGTAGGTCAGGATGGCCCAACCACTTTAGTCAAAAAGACACATTCATCAGTAGGGATAGAGTCTGCCATGTTCACCTCATTGTTCTTTATCTTCAAGGTAAACTCACTAGCAAAGGAAAATTCTTCTCCTATTGCAACAACCTGTAGATGAGGAGGAATAGTAGCTGCAATAATATTTTCAAATGGAGCATTCTCATCGAATGCTTTAGGATGTTTATTTTTTAACACATCAAGTTGCGCCTTATCCTTTGCTCGAAATTCATAACTAAGGAACTCAAGCTATTTTATTACTTTGTTGAATGCTTTCTTAGCATTGCCCATATTGAACGTCACACTCGCATTGATAAACGCTGAGCAAAGCATAAATTATTGCACAGTCTTTTTTCAAATTCTGAATAGCACCTTGAAAAACTCCTCCCTCACATAGCCCAAGCCACTTTCGTACCCCTGAGCTTGACCAAACTCAAAAACTTCTTGGATCAAATTTACTAATTTTTTAGCTACTCATTAGCTTGGCTCTTGCCCTGAATAGTAGCTAATAAATCAGCATCTTTTTTCTTAAGCTATTTTATCAACTTAGCTAGCTTAGACTCTGAGAAGCCAACCTTAGTCTTGAGTAGGCCATTTCATTTTTTCTCCAGCTCCTCATATTTTTCCTCCAGCCTCTGATGGTTGGTCTCACATAATTCATATCGTCGGTAGAAGTTATACCCCCATTACCTAACTTATGGAACATTAAACAACTTGAAAGGCATTAATTTTGAAAAAGATATACAAAAATCTTGATGAGAAACTTTACCATATTCGTATGGTGGGTAAAAGCATTAAGAGCATCCAACTGTTCACGATTGAACTTTTTGACTTGGTCCATTTGGAATAAACTAGTAGTAGGCATATCCCAAGGAGCTACGAGGTCGAGCCGACACCTATCATTGTTGTAGTTTTTGATACCCCAACCTTTGGGCTAAATCAGGGTTCAAGGAACGTTGTAAATTACATAAGCGCTCAAGAAGGAGTATCTTAGAAACATCCACATTGGCGTTAGTAAATTTTTTCTTTCTTTTCTTAACTGCACTCTTTTTAGCTGTGCTATGTATCCTAACCTCAGTTGCTTTCCTTTTTTGTTGTGTAGACAAGCTGCTCGTTACCCCTATACTTTGTACAGTAGTAGGCGGACTTTCTTGAGCTGTTTGGTCGACCTTAGCAGGTTGGGCTGTGGCACCTTGTTGAGCTGCCACAGCTTCACTATGCTCTTATGCCTTTTGCTGTCTTTGCATAGTGAGTTACCTGGCATGATTCATGGTTGATTGATCTACAACAACCCATAATTCTTAATCAAAAGCATTTCTTAATACACAATGGTCACAAATTGGATAAGTTAGGAAGGTTAGTTCTACCTAAACATAAGTTAGCATGCAACCTCAATTGGGTAGTTGATAATTTTGCCAAACTAAGTTTCTCTTCTTTATAAATATAAAGGTATCCATGTCACCGAACTCAAGGAAATCTTGAATAAAGATGTTGTTTTAGGATGGGTCCTCATTGGTGTTCAACTGAACCCTACCTATCATCCATTCTCTTAGGATATTAAAATTAACCCCATCTGTTGACCGAATATAGAAGTACCTATCTTTTTATTTTTAGCCATAGTAAGAGGATGGGGTTCCAAAAATTTTTGTACAAGGTCAAGCAGTTAAATTATAAAACCCCACTCTCCCATGAGGCCTTACTTTCAAGATATCAAAAGATGAAATAGGTAACTAAAGTTGGCCTAAGAAGGTGGCTGATTGTAAATTACCATTAGAATAATAAAACTGCACATAAAGGAAAAATAATTAAGCACACGCCGAGTTGTGAAAACTTGGAGACCTCTTAGCAGGTCGACTATATGGTCGGCTAATGGAACCCTAAGACCACATTTCATAGCATCCTCAAAAATAATTATACATCCCTTGGGAGAGGGATACATTCTGTCCATTAGCCTGGGTTTAATTAATTCGAACTCATTTAGAATTTGGTATTTTTTCCTAATAGGCCTGAGGTCATTTGATGATACTTTCGACACAATTTCACTATCATGACTATTTATAAATAGCCTACCTCTCGACCTAAGAGGGTCATCTGCTTCTTGCAAGGGCTATGTCTATTCGACCATAAGCTCAAAGGGCCTAGTTTCACCAACAACAAGGTTAGAAAGATCGATCCCCTCACTCAATTCTAACACCCTCTCTACTACACTTACTCCAGAATGCGCAGAAGAGCCTAACTCTCTACTAGATGACTTACTTGAATTTGTCCCACTAGTTGAGCACTTATCGACAATGTAGTTTCTGAATTATAACTTGAACTTGGTATACTATATGAAGAAAGTGACAGAAAAAGTTAGAAGAAAGTGACAAAAAAGATCGAGAATACTTCTGAAAACTGTAGGTCAAGAATTAAAGGTTGAAGATTGCTCAAAACGTGACCACAAATCCTCACAGCTCAACCTTAATTTAGTACGATAAAAGTAAAAAATGAATGGTGAAAATAACTATTTATAAGTAAGCCTAGAATCCTAACTGGTTATTTTGTCCAGTAACCATCTAATAAATGCGTAACCGTTGGTCATCTATGCATAAATATTCATGTAACCACCTAAAATTGGTTCCACCCTTCTCGACCTTGCTTGAGATTCAAAAATATTCTTCCTACCTTTGTGATTCTCGTTAAATCTTCAAAATTAAATTTTTATTGATTTTATGTCAACTTAAGAAGCTACTTTTCATTTCAACCACTTTATAGTCAAACTATAGAGTATGGAGGACTTAAGATACAAGCAAGCCCAATAGTAGACCTAATGATACATGAAGCCCAACAAAAATGCAGGCTCAATAAAGCATTTTGGAGGTCCAAATACTTCCAAATTAACTTTAGAGGTCAAGTTTTCTTTCTCGAGGGGTCAATACTAGTAGGACGCGTGGGTATTAATGGTAGCCTTTACCACTTATCGCATCTATATTATATTCATCTCAATCACCATCTTGTTCGTATTAATTAGCTTGACAATGCATCACCTTTGCATTAATGGCAGTATGGATCTTCTCTTCAGCTAGCTAGCCATATGTAAAGCTTTGGGCTAGGTTAAAAAAGCCTAAGTTACCCCTACTTATAGGAACAAAACTTGAAGTATGTTAGGGAGAAACCTATCTTTTTAGCCCTCAACAAATGCTATAAATACCCTCTTTTTTAGAAGCAAAGGTATGCTTTCAAATACTCCTTAAGCCATTAATCTGTCCAAATAATTTTAGATTGAGAAACTAACTTAAGCATTGGAAGGTCTTAGTTGAGGACTCTCTCGACTAGCTTATCATTTATTCTATGGCTATATGATCTAATTTACGTATTCCATTTCCAATTTCTAGTTAAATTACATCTCTAGGTCGAGATCCAAAAGCCTATTTCACTAAAATTGACATCATCACAAGGGATTTTGTTTGGGTTGAGTGTTAATCCAAGTAAAATGCTTGATGATTCTGTCACGTACCAAGCGGAATGCTTGATGATTCTATCACGTACCAAGAAAAATGCTTGATGATTCTATCACTTACCAAGTAGAATGCTTGAGTTTCTGTCACATATTAGAGGAATAAGGAGAATATGATATTTATGTTGTGCTTTAGGTTTATTTGGTTACATATTATGTTTTAGGTTTGTTTGATTCTATTTGTACTCTGTTCAGGGAGTAATAAGGATGGAGAGGATCTCATTTGCTGAATTTGATATTGTTTATGTTTTATCATATTCATGTTTCTAATTGTAATATCTTGTTAGTTGATAATCTATTGGATTATTGCTCATTCGACAAATCCCTTTTGATTATTCATTATATTTTCCCTTACTAAATCCTTCGGACTTATCCTTTTTGTTATTTTTTATTTTTTTTCTAGATAGGACTAAGCAAAGAATAAGGGCTTATGGTTTGGCCCGAAAGATTTATTTGTAATAGATTAGGTATTTTGCATATATATATATATAGACTCTACCTAATGGTAGCTTAGACTTGAGACCGTTAATATGTTTGAATGTTATTTGGGAGATTTTTGGTGTGAATATATTATATGATGTGTAGTACTTTTATAAGTTGAACTATGCTGCTAACGTTTGAGATTGTTAAAAAGTATTTGGGCTCTTTCGGTTATCTTTTATATTATGATTTAAGTTTGAATTGGTGACACCTTAGCTTAGAGATTATCCTAAGTGCGGCACTATAGAGGTGGTATTAGAGCTTTGGTTTGTGATAGCCTAGGAAATGGATATCATTGGGATTTGCAACTTACCTTCAGGATCAAAGGTTAGTTAAGATGTAAACTTTTGGGTATATTGTTCGATACTAAAAGGTAAGAGGTTGTATTTGAGATGATCGACTAGTCTATAGTCTTCACTTCCAAAAGTTGAGCATTGAACTTTCGATTGGAATCGAACCTTAGGTGCTTTGTGTGTTCAAAATGTACTTGATTAGTATGGTGTTGATGAAATAAATTGATATGTTGTAGGTGGCTGAAGAACATAGAAAGGGAAAAAAACCTATAGATGAAAAAAGTATGGAATCTTTAAAAGAAAGGATTAAGGTTTTAAAGGAAGAAAAAGCAAGTCTATTGGACTTGTGTCAACAACATAAGGAGAAACTCTATGATATGCATAAGGCTCTAATGTACAGATGAGCAGAATCATGTCACTTGAATTTGATACTTGGTGCTAGGAGCTATACTGTAGAAAAATTGATAAAGGATATAGAGCAAGAAGGTGAGCATGTAAGGATAACTGAAAGACAGGTGGAGGGACTCCACATAGTGCAGGCACAAAAGGAAAAAACTTTTAGAACTTTAGAGCTAGACTACTAGAAAATAGTTTACATAACCCAAATGATTATGGACGAGGTTCGGATGATGTTGGCACACTATGGTAGTGTCAGAGATCAGATCGCAGGGGTTAGAGTTGGGATTGCCACAGAGGCTAAACCTTAAGTTGAACCTTCTAAGGTTTGTCTCTACCTTAGGCCAGTGTATATAGACAGAGTGTACATATTGAAAAGATACATGAGAGAAACCCTCAAGTGGAACTTGAGGAGGAGCCTAAGGAGGTTCCCGCATAGGAATTTTTGGTTGAGGTACCACCTGAGGTCAACATAGAGAATGAAATCTAAGAGTTGGAAAAAGAAAATGATATATGGACATAAATGGGGAAGATGAGGATGAAGATCCCGAATCTAATATTACTGATGTGGAGGATTAGATTTGGAGATCTTTATGTGTAGGGTTGTGTTTGTAAATACATATGTAAGATATAATAATAGCTTTTGACCATTAAGGTTAACAGAATTGGCTAAAGTTAACTAGACTTATAGAGTAACAACCTAACTAACCTCATCATTTTGGTTATAGTTAAGCATATCATATAATTAGAATAGTAAATTTTAGAAATTTTGAATTGTATATATGTACTGATGTGACGCTTGCTAATGCTAACTCAAAAATGTTAATGGAGTTTTATCTCTAATCATTGAATGATTGGATTTCTATTTCAATGAATTTTATTTAATTTGTGGAGTTTCTCTTCTCTTTTTTTTTTTCTTTTTTGCAAGTTTAAGAGATGTGATAGAGATGAGGGACTTAGACATCATTTTACAACTTAGTATTTGTAAGCTTAAAAATACATAGGATATATCAAACTTGTGATAGCATTACTTGAGGATTTTGATGTACCCACTCTGGCTAGAGTAGGTCGTAAAGGGAGATAGCCTAATAGACAAGCTAATATTCGACAAGCTCCTAGGCCATGAGCACCTATTTATCAACACCCACTACCAGATAAAGAGGTCTCACAAACCCCATCAGTTGGTCAATCAGTCATAAGACAACCAGCTGATCCCATATCTCAAAAGGGGTAGAGATTTAGACAATATGGTTAACAACAAGGTGACAAGGCAGGAATTGATAACGAGATGGTTGAAGATTGAATGTTAGAACGATTTCTACACTTTCAACCCTAGAAGTTCTCAGGGGAGCTAGATGATAGAAAAGCTGAGGAATAGATTGAGAATCTAAAAATCTATTTGAAACTTTGTGCTATCTAGATGAGCAAAAATTTTGATATGTCACATTTCTTCTGGGAGGTCCAGTATATAGTTTGTAGAAGATGGTAGATCATAGGTGGACAACAGAGGGAACTCATTAAACATGAGAATATTTCACTAGGGAATTTATTGATAAATATATGCCCATAGTAGTCAAACAGGCAAAAGAAAGAGAATTTATCAATTTGATACAGAAGGCACAATCTGTCACTTAGTATGAGGCTACTTTTAGCTGATTAATTTAGTATGCACTCTAATACAAAAGGATAAAAGCCGATAGACCTACTGGTTTGTATGAGGTCTATGACTAGAATTTGGATGGGGTTTAGCCACTAATAACTAGCTAAACTTCAATTGAGCGGTGAGTAAAGCCTTACAACTAGAGTCAGAACTATAGAAAATTTGGAAGATCGAAGACAAGAGCCAAAAGGGGGAAAAGGCACCCTGGTGGGTAGAGTAATACCAGGAGAATTGAGCTAAAATTGTAAATTGGAGACACTAATCAATGTGCAACCCAAGGTAGCAAGGCTACATATTTAGCTCAAGAAATAGCATCAAAACAATGTGGAATCTATGGAGAACTTGGCCATAAGGAGTCTGAATGTTGGAGAAATAAGATAAATGTGTAGGTTGTGCTATCAACCAACACTTTTTGAAGGATTACCCCAAAAGAAGAAACCCAGCTCTTATAGGAAAGGAAAAATGGTAATGGGAACCAGAAAGTGTGAGCTCGTGTTTATGCTTTAACTTGAGAGGATGCATTGAATCCCAATGAAGCAGTTGAAGGTATGATTTTTATTTTTGGAATTAATGGTAATGCCTTATATGATTCTAATGCTTTTCATTCTTGTATATATCTACAACGTTTTCTAGAAAATTGAATATGCAATCCAAAACCATGTCTAACCAAATAAATGTTTAGACACCCCTAGGAAATAATAGACACCATGTATTGGGATTACCTAGTTATGATTGGGGATAGGGAATACTCGGCTAATCTTATACAAATGCCCATTGAAGGATATGATTTGATACTTGGAGTAGATTGATTGTACAAACATTAAGAACATGTAAACTGTTATGCTAAGTACATTACTCACGAGGATAGGGTATCAATATCTACGCGTTGTTCTATGAATACAACTTCCCTGATACCTATCATATTTGTGGTAAAAGTTAAGAGAATTTTGAGTGAAAGAGGACAAGGATTCTTGGCGTATCTTATCAATAAGCTTTGAGATACAGCCAAAATCGAAGAAGTGGAAATAGTGGCTAGGTATCCAAAAGTATTTCCGAAAGAGTTAAACTTATTACCCCCTGACAAAGAGATAAAATTTGTTATTTACACTCTTTTAGGGGCCATACATTTTTCTAAAACTCCCTATCAGATGGCACCTATGGAACGTAAAGAGCTGAAAAATTAACTTCAAGAGCTATTGGAGAAAAAATTCATAAGACCCAACACTTTTCCTTGAGGAGCCCTCGTATTTTTTGTCAAGAAAAAGAATGGATCCCTAAGGATGTGCTTTGATTATGGAGAGTTAAATAAAGCCATTATCAAGAATAAAAACTCCCTACCACATGTGGAAGAATTATTTGATCGTTTATAGGGATCTACCATCTTCTCAAAGTTAGATTTGAAATAGGGGTATTACTAGCTAAAAATTGGAGAATAAGATATCCCAAAGCTATATTCAACTCTCGATATGATCATTTTGAATTTGTTGTAATGCCATTTGATTTGACCAGTGCCTCAACAACATTTATAAATTTAATGCACTAGGTTTTTAGATTGTATTTGGACGAAATCTTGGTTGTCTTCATTGACAACGTATTGGTGTATTTGAAAACTAAAGAAGACCATGCAGAGCACTTACACATAGTTGTATGCAAAATTCAGTAAGTGTGAATTTTGGATAGAGAAAGTACCTTTTCTTAGACATGTCATATCCCAAGATGAGTAGGGGTTGATCCCTCTAAAATAGAAGCAATATTCAACTAAAAGAGACCCAAAAATGTGATAAAAGTTCATAACATTTTAGGTCTTGCTGGCTATTATTGAAGGTTTGTACAAGATTTCTCTAAAATAGCTGACCTATTAACTAAGTTAACTCGAAAAGATCAACCATTTGACTAGAATGAGAGTTGTAAGAGGAGCTTTCAAAAGTTAAAGAACAAATTGACTTTAGTTTCAATCTTGGCCCTTCTGGATGGATTAGAAGGATTTGTTGTGTATACAAACACATCTAAAGAAGGGCTTGGATGTGTACTGATACAGAAAGGGCAAGTCATTGCCTATGCCTCTAGTAAATTAAAACCACATGAGGAGAATTACCTAACTTGGAGCTAGCTATTGTAATTTTTGCATTGACAAAATGGAGGTAATATCTCTATGGGACCATATCCTAGATATATACAAACCACAAAAGTCTTAAGTATTTACACTCACAGAAAGATCTAAATGAGACAACAAAGGTTGATGGAATTTCTTGAAGACTATAACTTCTTTATTACCCATCATCTAGGAAAGGCAAATGCAGTAGTAGTTGCCTTGAGCCAAAAGTTATGATGGCCCACATCTTTGAGATAGAAGTGTTAAAAGGTCTAAGAATGAAACAACAAGCCTGGCTTGCTGGAGTAAATGTGCAGCCAAAGTTGTATGATGAAATACAACAAGCTCAGGCTAATGATGAATGGATACTGAAATGAAAGAAAGCAATTGAGAGTTCTGAAGAGTTTGAATTTAGTACAGACAGTCAAGGTACTCTTCTATTTCATAAAAGAATATATGTGTCAAAAGAAATGAAAAAAAACTATTGGATGGGGCACATAAGATAAGGTTCACAATGTATTAAAAAGGTACGAACATGTATCAAGACTTAAACAAGCAGTTTTGGTGGAATGGAATGAAAAGAGATGCTGCAGAAATGTTTAACCTACTAGCTAGTTAAAGTAGAACATCAACGACTATAAGGACTGCTATGACCACTTCGTTCCCTGACTGGAGATGGAAGCAGGTGACTATAGATTTCATGATAGGTCTACAAGGGCTGGTGGGAGATATGATAGCATCTGGGTAATAGTAGACCAATTAACTAAATTTGCTTATTTTCTACCAGTAGGAAAATATTTCAAGGTTAAGAAGTTAGCAAAATTATATATCAAGGATATAGTTAGATTACATGAAATTCCAAGCAGTATTATTGAGATTTGAAATTTATGTCAAGATTTTGGAAAAGTCTATAGGGTCCAATTCTGGTGCTCATCCATAGTCCAATGGTTAATTAGAAAGGGTGATTTAGATATTAAAAGATATGTTATAAGCTTGCATTGGAGTTTGGTAAACGTGGGGATTAACACCTTTTACTAATAAAATTTGCCTACAATAACAGCTATCAGTCAACCATCCAGATTGCCCCATACTAAGCACTGTATGGTAAGAAATGTTGATCCCTATTACATTGAGATCTTGAAGAACACCAAAGTAGTGTTAATAAGTCCTTGGGAACTTTAAGGCCAAAACCTATTCAAGAAACCAATGAGAAAATTCAAATGATTAAATAGAAAAGAAAAAAGAGAAAAAGCAGCCTAGGATTAGCAGAAGAGTTATGTAGATAAGCAGAGGAAAGACTTGGAATTTGAAATTGGTGACCAAGTATTCTTTAAAGTATCTCCAAGAAAAGGTGTCCAAAGGATTGGTAAAAGTAGAAAGTGTAGTCTGAAATATGTTTGTCCCCATAAGATATGTGAAAGAATTAGAGCAGTAGCATACAGTCTGGTACTACCCCAAGACTCGATAGGAAAAGTGATCAAACTTACGAAGAGCAACCAATTCACATTCTAGATCAAAAATTTTAAGAGTTAAGAATTGGAAGATTCCTCAAATAAAAGTGTTATGGCCCAACCATAACGTGGAAAAGGCGACTTGGGAATGAGAACATTTCATGCGCTAATAGTACCCTAAGCTTTTCCAATGGTCGAGTGAGAATTTGGGGACCCAATTCTTTATAGGTTGAGACGTCTGTAACACTCTCATATATATAATTTAGTATAATTTCATATTATTGTTATTGTTATTATTATTTTTATTATTTTTGAAAGTTGTAGGGGTCAAAATAGAATTTTTTTTCTAGTTAACTAGGTTAATGTTAGGCACTAATGAAGTTGAGGGGTTGATTAGAAATTGATTAATTTTTTGGGGCACTTAATTGAAAGTTGGAACAAAGTGTTGGGAGATCAATCTATGATTTTTGAAAATACTTCCTTACATATCAATCCCCCATTCCCCATTTCTCTCCAATTTCCTGCATGTACCATCTCCTTCCTCTCTAGTGACTTTCTTCAACGATGGCCTAAAACTAGAAACAAGCCCAACCAAAAGCTTCCCCTTGTTGCTAGAAACACATCAATACCACATGCAGTGTATTTCAACTAGTAAACCATCAGGAGTTTGAGGCTGAAGGTTGAGTAATAGCGGCGAGTGGTGGGCGCGACATTGCCAATGGTAGGAGCTCAAGATTTGTAGTACGTTTAGTAGCTCTCAGCTCAAGGAGTAGCTAGATGCCCACGATTACCAATTTCACCTACCGAAGCAAATAGAATTTAGCAAAATAGGTAGCAATGGTAAGTGGTGGCACTGAACAATTGGAGCTTCAATTAGCCCTCAATTTGACTACATATTGAAAAATTGGCTTGGGTGTTTAACTAGTTGTGTGGAGATTCATCTAACAGTGGTATTGGTGACCAATTCTAACGGCAGTGCATGAAGGCGACTTTGGGATAGTTTTTTCATCTTGTCGCGGTGGTCTCACTAGCAATGTTGGTTTGTGGAAATTGAATTCCAATAAGAAGATTTTAGGTAAATAAGTTGGAAATAAAACTTAATATTTTTATGTCATTCTTATATTAATTGTTGCCTAACTCTTGTATTTTATAGTATAAATGGAAAAATGTGAAATATGAATTAAGAAATATGATATGCATGAATATATATAAGCTTAGTGAACTTGGATTTATATTATTATATATAATTTTGGTTAATTAAGCAATTAGAGGGTTAAAATCCTAATTTTATGTAATCTAGCCCTAAGTGACAAATTGGCTTATTAATGATAGTTGGCCCGATATAATTGACTCATGTAACATTGCAAAAAAAGTTATAAAATTGGAATCTATATTTAATCGGAGTAATTGTGATCCTCATAAACATTATGATATTAACATTGTAATTAGCATGTCACCTTTCGATAATCTAGGCAAACTTTAAAATATAGCATTAATTGTAATATGATCTATAGTCTGTGTTATCTGTTTAATTATTATTATAGGGTCAAAATAAGTGTTTTGATGATAAGTCCATTCTTTTGACTAGGTGACAAGGAGTAGGATCCCATAAGGCATTAGCTAAGGATTACCATTTTTATGGCTATTAAGGTGAGGGTCTACCTAATTTTGTTTTTGAGAAGTGAATATTTCTTCATTGCTTGAACTCTTTGACTATTTGAATTTCCTTGTTTTTATATGTTGTGCTTGAATGTTTATTCCGGCACTAAGAGCACTCATTGTCCTATTTGCTATTATTCGGTATAAGCTACATCCTTGTCAGTTTCCCTTTTATTTGTTGATTTTGGGTCTTGCCGACCCAATTATGTTTAACATTCCTATTTGAATTTGTTCCACATACCATTTGTTTGGCTTTGTCAGCATGATAGAATTGTTCTTTATATTGTTCTTTTGGTGTTGTCGGCATATTTGAATTGTTCTATATCAACATATTTGAATTATTTTGTATCGGCATATTTGAATTATTCTATATATAGTTTGTTTTGGCCTTGTCGGCAACTTTTTTATCAATTGCATTAATATATACATATACAAGGGATTTTGTCTAGGCCAAGTGCCAACCCAAGCGGAATGCTTGATGATTTTGCCACTTACCAAGCAGAATGCTTGATGAATCTATCACTTACTAGGCAGAATGCTTGAGTTTCTGTCATGTATTGGAGGAATAAGGAGAATCTGATATGTATGTTATGCTTGGGTTCATTTGGTTGCATATTATGCTTTGGGTTTGTTTGATTCTATTTGTACTTTGTTCAGGAAGCAATAAGGATGGAGAGGTTGTCATTTGTTGAATTTCATATTGTTTATGTTCTAGTGTATTCGTGTTTCTAATTGTAATGTCTTGTTAGTTGATGATCTATTAAATTACTGCTTTTTTAGTAGATCTCTTTTGACTAGTTATTGTATTTCCCTTTACTAAGTCCTCAAGACTTACCCTTTTTGTTATTCCTTATTTTCTTCCTAGATCGGATTATGTGAAGAATGAAGGCTTATTGCTCGGCCTAAAGGATTTGTTTGTAATAGATTATCATGCAAAACCCTAAGGATATATTGATCCTAAAACCTTAAACACATAAATTGATATTGAACGAACCTTAGAATAAAAATCCTTCCTATTAAACCTTAAAGATACCTGATCTTAGAAATGCAAATAATTAAGAATAAGAATTAGAAAACTGAATAAATACTAGAAAGAATTAGTACCTTGAAAGAACCTATTCAATTTCTTGATGCAACAAGTAAAGTTGTGGTTTTTCTTGAGGAAAAAAATACAGAAAAATAATTCAATATTCATCAAAATCTACCACAAACATTTTTAAAAGAGTATTTATACTTTCCTTGCAAGCCCTAATTTAAATAAGAGATAAACTAAGCTTATGGATAATAATTCAAGCCCAAATCTAATTAGGAATAAGAGTTTGACTTGGTCATAGCTTCTTCTTTTCTCCATGAGTCCCATAAGTTTGGGAATTCTTTTGGCCTTCGTAGGCTTTTCAAGCCTTATACACCAAGCATGAGGTGACGAGCTGTCCAACTTTATTTTTTTGGCTTCTTGACATGCTTTTATCTTCCTTAGGCCATTCTTGATTCATCTCTTCAACAAAAGACTTAGCCAAATTTGCAAAGTCATCTTTCAACCTCTTTGCTTTTGTAAAGCCATCATTCAACATCTTTGCTTTTGCCTTTTATGATAGGTCCCATTGGTTGGTTGCAATCTTTATTTTGCTCTCCAATGCTGAAATAACCATCTTGCCCTCTAGTGCCTCCAGTGCTTATATCAATCCCTCTTTCATCTGATAGATTCATCCTCGAATCTAAATCCATATTAAAAAAAGAAAGATCAGAAGCATTAAAAGTAGCAAAAGCTTTATGCTCACCTGAAATGTAAATCTTGTAAGCATTATCATTAATCTTTTCCAGCATTTGAAATGGAACAACTCCTCTAGCATCAAGCTTGGACTTTCTTTGATTAGGAAACCTTTCCTTTCTCAAACAAACTTAAACCTAGTCACCAGGTTCAAATATCACCTGCTTCCACTTTTTATTTACTCTTTGGGCAGTCATTCTGTTTCTCTTTTCAATTATCTCACGTGCTTTCTTATATATAGTTTTAACCTTTTTTAGCCTTGCTTTCACTATCTAAATTAGCAATATCACTCAAACGCAAATGAGTTAAATCCAAAACAACCAAAGGATTAAAACCATATACAATTCTAAAAGGTAAAAATCCTATAGAAGAATGTATTAACCTATTATAAGCAAATTCAATAAAAGGCAAACAATCCTCCCAACTTTTCTAATTCTTTCCTACAACAGCATGCAACAAAGTACCCAAAGTTCTATCTATCACTTCAGTTTATCCATCAGTTTGTGGATGACAAGTAGTAGAATACAAAAGTTTAGTACCTAACTTACCCCACAAAACCTTCCAAAAATAGCTCAAGAACTTAACATCTCTATCAGAAACAATAGATCTACAGACACCATCCAATGTGACAACTTCTCTAAAGAACAAATCAACAATGTCAGTAGCATCATCAGTTTTATGACAAGCAATAAAGTATGCCATCTTGTTGAACCTAACAACCACAACAAATATACTATCTATACCCTTCTAACATTTAGGCAAACCGAGCACAAAATCCATAGAAATATCAACCCAAGGTACAATAGGAGTAGGTAAGGGTGTATACAATCCATGAGGTATAGACTTAGACTTAGACTTTGCTTGTTTATATGCAATACATTTAGAACACATTTTCTCAACATCTTTTCTTATACCAAGCCAATAGAAATGCTCACTTAGAATATCTAAAGTTTTATGCACACTAAAATGACCCATCAATCTACTACTATGTGATTCCTTAACTAGCAACTCACGCACAAAACAAATAGGGACATAAATTCTATTGCCACGAAATAGAAAACCTTCATGTCTATAGAATTTATTAAATGCATCATGTTCACATGTAATATAAAAATCAGCAAAGTCAACATCAGTTGCATACATATCTTTAAATTGGTCAAATCCTAACAACTTGATGTTAGTGATTAGAACATGTTCACTTGACAATACATCAGCAATAATGTTTTCCTTTCCCTACTTATAGCAAATCACATACGGAAAAGCCTCAATAAATTCAACCTACTTAACATACCTTTTACTCAATTTCCCTTGGCCTTTTAAATGCTTCAAAGATTCACGATTAGTATGTATAACAATTCTTTAGGAAGTAAGTAATGTTGGCAAACACCCAATACGCGAACTAAGGCATATAATTCCTTATCATAATATAATATCTAAGTTGAGCACCACTTAACTTCTCACTAAAGTATGCAATGGGACATTTTTCTTGCATTAAAACAACATCAATCTAAATCCCTAATGCATCAGATTCAATCTCAAAAGTCTTATTAAAATCAAGTAAAACAAGAATAAGAGTAGAGCACAATTTATCTTTCATTGTATTGAATGCATGTTCTTGTTTCTTTCCCCATCTAAACACAATTTCTTTCTTAATATAGAGCAGCTATAGTAGAAAAATCATGCACAAACCTCCTATAAAAGCTAGCTAATCTATGAAAACTCCTAACTTTACTAACTGTCTCAAGCGTTGGCCAATCTTTAATAGCCTTCACCTTCTTGTCATCTATCTCAATGCCATGTGTACCCACAACAAACCCAAGAAATACAAGTCTAGCAATGCAAAAGGTATATTTCTTAAGGTTTGAGTACAATGTTTCCTTCCTAAAAATAATTAAAACAACCTTAACATGCATTATATGATCATCTAAGCATTTATTGTATATTAAGATATCATCAAAATAAATAACAACAAATTTACCTAGAAAATCATGTAATACATGGTTCATTAATCTTATGAAAGTCCTAGGTGCATTAGTTAAACCAAATGGCAAAACCAACCATTCATATAAGCCATATTTTTTTTAAATACAGTTTTGCACTCATCCTTAGGTTTCATCCTAATTTGATGATAACCACTTTTCAAGTTCATCTTAATGAAAATGCATACACCATGTAATTCCTCGGGCATATCATCCAACCTAGGGATAGTATAGCAATACTTAACTATAATTTTGTTGACTGCTTTACTATCCATGCTCATCTGCCAAGTTTTATCCTTCTTTGAAAGTAATAGCTTAGGTATAACACACGGAGTCATGCTTTCCCTCACATGTCCTTTTGCTTGCAACTCCTCCACTTACCTTTGAAGCCTTTTTATCTCCTTGAGATTTCATCTATATATTAGTCAATTAGGAATTTGAGATCCAGGTATAAAGTCAATTTGATGCTCAATTTCTCTCAATGGTGGTAAACCTGTGAGCATCTCATTAGGGAATAAATCAACAAACTCCTGCAATAAAGATATAAAAACACTAGGCAAATTAGGGTTAAGGTCAGTTTCAAATAATACAATCTCCCTATACCTAATCACTATTAAAGCTTTCTTGCTTAGAAAAGTCTTCTTTAAATCTCTCTCTTCTGCATAGAAGTATTGCTTTTTCTCTACTTTTTCACTCTTCACTAACTCTTTCTTTTCACTCCTTTCACCTTTCTCATTATTTTCCCATTTTTCACTCACTAACTTTTTCTCTTCTACAAATCCTTTTTTCATGTCTGCACTAGTGCAGTCCTTCTCTATCGGGCCTTTATCTTTTTTCTTTTCTCTCATGACCTTTTATCTCTTATTATTATTTTTAACCACTACCCAAACTCTCACTAGAAGATTGTCAAAGTTTAATCAAGTCAAGGTAAACTTCCTTGGGTGATAGAGGTGCAAGAGTGACTTTTTGTTCATTATGCTCAAAGAAATACTATTTTTGTACCCATCATGTATTACACGCCTATCAAATTTCCATGGCCTACCCAACAACATATAGCCTATTAGAATAGATACCCTGCAGGCTAATGAGATTGGCCTTACATAAATTATTACCTTGTATAATAATCTTGATTGAATTATATTCTTTATATGGCCGCCTTCATCTTGTGCTTTATTACACTTCACTTGTATTTGGATGAAGCCCTTAGATCATCTATGACTGGGGGACTTCATTTAGTGACCATGGAATGAGTCTTACACGGTTATGATCTTCCAAGTCATAAGAGCTTATGAGATGGGACATTTAATATCTGGATAGACTTACACTAATGATGCATAAATCCAAGGGTTGGAGATTGCTCTATTCCAAGAGTAATTATATGAGATATGGGTGTATGTTAGTGGGTGCTTGTTAGAGAATAAGGCACTGAAAACCCATCGGAGAATCCACTAGATAGCTGAAGTGGCAAGTCAGTAGTGGCTAGTTCTCTTACTTATGCTAGTGCATATTATTAGTCCTCTAACCTGAGAATCCAGGGTAACCTTGTGTTTGGTCTTCTGTTTTAACTTATCCTTGACCACTTAGCGGGTCTTTTAGGTTGAGATTGGGTATAGGTTGCTTGGCATGGAGGTTTGTGAAATCTAAGATGGAATTTAACTCTTTGCTATTAGAAGGGCAAAAACATCTCCTATATGTTCTATAATATTCAATTCCAAGAAATCCTTGCGTAAGGTGGTATAACATTTTAGAAAAGGAGTTTTCCAATGGTGAGGTCACACAAATGGATTCAAACATTGAGAATAGAGATATAGTATTAAGACTAATGGGGAATCAAAAAATATCTTGCCCTAGGCCTCTTTTAGGTGATAGGAGACAGAAGGACCATATTAACATAGCACATGTAGAGCGATGATGGTTTTCTAGAATATTTATTTTAGCCAATTTGTTGGGCTCCATGGGCTTGAGGTTAGATATCAACCATGGAGATGGGTACTTTTCGATTAATGAGATTAATTAAATTGAGTCGACTAGTTTAAAAGGAGTTTTAAACTAGAATGAATGTAAGATATTTAAAAGTCACAAGGCATTGTGAGCCCATGTCTAATGAATGGTAAAACCTTTAGATCACACACAAAATTCAATTAATTTCCTAATTGATGGAGAGAAGTTTCTAAGGAGTTAGAAAAGGGATCTATCTATCCTAATGTACTAAATTTTGGTGCCAAGTTAGAAGGTCAATTTTTGCTTGATTGATTTAAGTGTTAAATTAATAAACTAATTTAAGAGTTAAATTAGACCAATAATTAAGGAGTTAATTATTTGGTGCCAACATGACCATCAATTGATCAAGTTAACTTAAAGAGTTAAGTTAACGAATTTAGCATAAGGAGTTAAGCTAGTTTAACTTAAAGAGTTAAAGTCACAGGAAAATTAATTAAATTAAAGAGTTTAATTTGATTAATTAAGGAAGAATGAATTTTTGATGGAATACTCAAATGAGATTTGAGAAGGCACCTTAATTAATTTGAAATGAGATTCCAAATACAATTAAGATGCAAATGAAATTCAAATGAGATTTGGATTCAAATTTTGCCACCTAAGCACCCCCACTTGGCCGCCCCTCCTCATGCATTATGTGATGCCAACTTGGCATCACATATTTTTAGCCTCTATATATAGATATAGAGAGAGTAGGTCGTGCATATGACAAATGGTGTGAAGAATTAAATTCTTCATTTCCCTCCTAAATATTTCAAAGCTAGCATTTCATGTGTTGAAGGCTAAGCTTCTTTCTTCATCTTCCTATCCCAAATTTGGCCTCCATCATTACTAGATCTCTGGTCTTATTCCAACTAAAATACTAGAGATCTAAAAAGTTTCATTGGTGTGTATACTTTTTCAATGGAGGCAAGACGTGTGCCTTGCTCTATTTCTAAAGAGCTCTCTATGCGAGGTCCAACTTTACAATTTTCTGCATGATGATCCAGACGTCTAATCGATCTAAATTTTTTCCTGGAGATTTTCCAAGGTAAGGTGATCCTCGCAATCCTTTCGTTGTGCCTTGTGCAAACAAAATCTGGAACCAGTGAAGTGTTCACTTATTTATTCTCGAATTTGCTTATCAAGGTAATCCTCTATCTAATTCTAAATCCAAGGCATGATTAGATTCCTAGAATGCCTATAGGTACTAGTTATTTTATGTTTTGAAGTTTTGATTATAGATCGTAATGCCTATCTTGCCTTAAAGTGGTATTAAGCCTAAATTATGCTCAGATTTAGGTTTTGCTTGGTTGATTGATTCATGTGATGGATTGCTCTTCATCACCATATTCTTGATTCAATTAATGGATTTGAGAATTTGGTTGATTTGTATGTGACTCTTTAATTGATGAATTAAAAGCATGCTATTATATGTTTTAAGTGTTAATTCTTGTAGTTAGTATGTTGTAATCTAAAGTGATTAATGTTGAAAAGTGTTTTGGCATTAATTGATGTTATATGTTGATATAGCATGTTAACTTAAGACTAAAATAGTTTTTTTCTATTTTGGATCCAAATTGATTGGAATTATGTTGGAGATTATTTGAAGAATTTGATTTTTACTTTTTCTAATTTTGAAAGCATGTTTGAGCACTAATGTTTCCAGTTTTAAAAGGTGTTTTAAATCTGAAAATTAACCTGAAATATATGTTATAATGTTGAGAACATGTGCTAAAATTATTGGTGCATGAAAGTTGAGTGGAAGACACATTTAGCAAGCCTTAAACCTCAAAAACTAAGGCCGCCGAAATAGCCTAGGCGCTAGCCAGGTTGCATTCGCACACCGTGCACATAGGCTACCCAACCGTGTGCCAAGGGTTTCCAGGAACCCCTATTTTAAGGTTGTTTAGTAAGCTTTGAGTTGTTTTCTCAACTCCTTTAATGCTCGAAAAGTTTTTACACTACATACAATAGTTGCACAAGTGTTGTGATATACCTCAAAAATTATGTTTGCCATATTTGAATGCTTTTGAAAATTGGTTAAAGTTGATCTCCAATTAATGGCATAAGTGTTATGCTTGGTTCAATTATTTATTTATGAGATAAGTATTTAATTGTTGGAATTAATTGTCAATTATAGACTTATTTTTTGTTTAATTATTGAATGAATGATGAATGAATGGGGATGATCATGAGCCTTTTAAATTGATTTTATTTATTTCAAAGTTATTGAAATGGGTTGTATTAAATGGAGTTTGCTTGCCTCTTGTTCTATCTCATAAAAGTTATGAGAGTAGAACTTCTAGGGGTAAGGATTTTCATTTCATATAAATGTTGCATGGAGCAAGGAGTCCAAAAAAAGCATGGAGGCCAATTCAAGACCCATGAATGTATGGGATACACTCATGTAATAGTTTAGTTTAATTCAATCCACTTAAAATCAAACAAAAGTGATGCAACCATGGCTCTAAGTGCATCACTTGGCTAGACTCATGGTCATCCTACCCTAGGAGCATCTTATTGGTGCATGAGAAACATGACTAGGATATAGAGAACCTAAATAAGAAAATAAAATAATGAAATTTTTGCAAGCAAAAACCTCCACTTAAAACATCTAAGTATTTTTCAAATATTAAGGCACAATAGATACAAATTAAAAGAGTTTTAATTAATTCAAGTTTTTCACCAATAGTGTATGCCATGCTAATGCTACCAATTTTTTGTGATGGTACTTGATCATGGGGGTCACACTTAAGAGGAAAGTTGTGAGCATACGCTTAGCATGAGATGCACCTTTGACTTGTGAACCCTCATGCATTGGCACTTAGTTATAGGGGATGTCATGAGGCTATCTTGAGATAACGTTTGATTGGTGGGTTTGACTTAACACTTAGTAGTATAGATAGTACACGGTCATGTGGGTCTATATGAAAAATGAGGCAAAATATATCAAGAGTTGCATGAGATGCAATAAGCAAAAATTGCTTACCCTTCAATTGCTCGTGGATGGCACTCGATCACGGGGGTCCATTAGCAAGTCATTGTGGTCTTGATTCTCACTAGAAAATGTGATTTCATGAATTCTTTGTAGTGGTGAAGGATTTGATAAAATGGTAAAGAGAAAAACATGCTTAAAAGACCACAAACACATTTTAATATCAAATTCAATCACATACTTATTCTCTTTTATCGCCTATTGTAGATTTTCAAAATTTTCAACAAAGAAATGGCTAAAAATTCCACTCAAAATTATTTTGGAAATTAATAATCCAATTGGGCCAAACTTCTACAATTTACTTAACCTCAAAAATTGTTCTATATTCCTATAAGCAATTATAGGTCCTATATCATGGTACTTCTAATTCCTTTGGGATTAATGTAGATCTAGAGATATGTGAAAAGTTCACGAATTGGGCTTAGGATCATCTTATCCCTTAGTCTCATGATGGCATTTGCAAACTTTAAAAGTCTCAAAGACACATGAATTATATTTTGGTTAAAGTTTACAAAGAGTTGTAAAGAAAATAAGGTATGAGAAGTTTATGTTGTCAAAGAACACTTTTCAAGCTAGGATAAATGGGAAGTCATGTCATTGATTATGGTCTAAAGATGATTAGTCTTGGAGAAGCTTTTCAACTCGAACATAGTGATGGACAATGATCTTCATAAGCATTTGATTTTACATCCTCACCGAGTTTTATTGATCAAAGTGTTAATCTAGGAGGAGATTACCACGATAAAGGCAAACCTTTGACATTTGTTTCCTCCTCCAAGTCTATGGGCCCTTGGGGTGCTAGAAAGGGAGGTAAAAAGCAAGAAATGTTCTTTCTCTATGGGAAAACAACTATCAAAGGCATCTGAAGGAGTCAAGAAGATCATAGAGGAAATAGTCGATATTATTTGTTTCCACTTGGGAAAAATATGCCATTGGAAACACTATTGCAAGGAATACTTTGCAACCCTTAAGAAGGACATGTACTTTATTGAAGTGCATTTAGGATGAATTCTTCCTCATGGATGTATGATATCATATGTGGTTCTTTTCTTTGTAAGTTGTTACAAAAGAATAGAAAGAAGAATAGAAATAATTGATGTGGATATGATCCACCACCTTGGCTAAGGAGCAAGAGTTGTGCCTAAAGCTGAAAGTGTACAATAAGTTAGATTTAGAGAACTCCATACTTATATTGGACCTTTATCATATAGTACCATATATTGTTGAGAAAATTATTTCAATTCTCGTTTTTGGATAGTGAAGGATTTAATCCTTATATATCAAATAGGAGATTAAATGCATTAAAGAATGAGTTCTTTAATTACTTATGGTACAATTAACAAAGGACCGTCCATATTGGATTCTCAACTATCACTAATACACTCTCAACTAAGTAAGAAATTAGATATCCAAGATAATGCCATGATGTGGCATACAAGATCTAGCTATATCTCTAAAAATAGGATGAACAAGTTAGAAGTTCTCAAAGCATTAAATGTTAGTTGCATTGAGAACCTTCCTACTTTGAATCTTATTTGAATGGATAAATGACCAAAGCTCCTTTTATAGAACAAATGGAGCCCTCCACAAATCTTTTAGATTTGATCCATACGGATGTTTGTGGACCACTAAGAATTAGTAGGAGAAGAGGCTATTTTTACTTTATCACTTTCACTGATGGTAATAGTTGATTTGGACAAATGTATCCTACGAAGTATAAGGTTGAGATCTTTGAAAGATTCAAAGATATAGAAATGAAATAGCAAAGCAAAAGGGACTTAGTATTAAAGCCCTTTGATTGGATCGAGAGGAAAAATACTTAAATACCATATTCTTGGATTGTCTAAAGAAAAATAGGATTCTCTTTCAATGGACTCCACTTGGTAAACCCCAACACAATAGAGTAGCCAAAAGGGGACACCATATCTTGTTGGACATGGTACATTCAATAACGAGCTTCTTAGATGCGCCTATATCTTGAGGACACGCCTTAATAATGGTAGTGAAGTTACTAAGTGTAGTACCTTCAAAGTTGGTGCCAAAAATACCATATAAGATATGACATGGCAAAGCATCCATATACTATTATCTAAAGGTTTGGGGATCTCCTGCCTACATGAGATGGATAGTGAGAGATAAGTTGGATAGTAGATCTATCTTGTGCAAGTTTGTGGGATACCCAAGAGAGTCTATGGGTTATTAATTTTATGATCCCTTGGAACAAAATGTGTTTATTTTGAGGAATGCTACATTTTTGAAAAAGAAATTTCTATTAGATAGAAAAGGCATTGTAATTGAATTTGGTGAAGTTCAAGACAATCAATAAATCCTACAAACAGTAGAAATAAATAAATATCAAAGAGCTTCACATAAAACCTCTAAGAAGGTAAGAAGGTCAGACTGGATCAAGAAGCAACCCGAAAGGTTAGGATTCCTTCTTGAGACGGGACAATTAGATAAGAATCTAAAGACCTATGAGGAAGCTATGTCAGACATAGATTCAGGAAGTTAGTTTGATGCCATGAGATCTGAAATGGACTCCATGTACACAAACAAAGTATGAACTTTGGTAGATCCACTAATAAGAATAGTTTCTATTAGTTGCAAATGGATCTATAAGCAAACGCTTGGGGTAGATATAGAAGTGGTGACTTTTCAGACGTAACTAGTGAAAAGCGATTACATTGAAAGACCCAGTATCAATTTTGAAGAAACCTTTTCACCGATCACTATGCCTAAATCTATTCGAATTCTACTTGCTATAGCTGCATATTATGACTATGAGATATGGCACATGGATGTGAAAACTGCTTTCCTTAATAGTGATATTAAAGAAGAAAGTTACATAGAGCAACCACAAGGTTTTACATCCAAAGTGAGTACGCAAAAGGTTTGCATGCTCCAAAGGTCCATTTATGGACTCAAACAAGCATCCCAAAGTTGGAACATACATTTTGACAAAACGATCAAATCGTTTGGCTTTTTCAAAAATGTGTATGAGCTATGTGTGTATAAGAAGGCTAGTAGGAGTTTAGTATAATTTATTATGCTTTATGTTGATGACATCCTTCTTATTGGAAAGGAGATACGAATGTTAGAGTATACTAAAGCATGGTTGTCTATACAATTCTCTATGATGGAATTGGGAAATGCATTCTGTGTATTCAAAATACATATCTATAGAGAAAGATAGAGGAGGATGCTTGGGTTTTCCTAAATCTCGCACGTTGAACAAGATACTAAAAAGGTTTAGTATGGAAAAATCTAAGAAAAGATTCTTTCCTATGGGATATGGCATTTGTCTTTCCAAGTTTGTGGCCCCCAAGACTGAGGAGGAAAAATGAATAATGTCCTAAATACCCTATGCCTTGGCAATATGGAGCATAATATGTACGGTTAAATGTATAAGACTAGATGTGGCACACTCATTAAGCGTCACAAGTAAGTTCCAATCCTATCCTGATGAAAGTCACTTGTTAGTTGTAAAAATAATTCTAAATTACTTGAGAAGAACTAAGGATTTATTTTTAGTATATGATAATAGAGAATTGAAATAGCAAAGTTTTTGGATATTAGTTTTCAATCTAATGTAGATGACCAAATATCCATATTTGGATACATATTTTACCTTAATGGTGGCATGGTGTGTTGGAAGAGTTCTAACTGGACACCACGGCCTAGATAACCACTAAGGTGAAATGCTTTGTGGTTTTAGAAGCCGTAAAGAAAGGTATTTGGATAAAACTTCATCCAAGGGTTGGATGTAGTGCCTAGCGTACATGAGCCTACGATTGTCTTTAGAAGATAATTTAAAACTTAAGCTAAGATCTCATCAGTGATCTAAACACATTAAATGCAATATCATTTAATTTGGGAGATCATTGATAGAGACAACATCTTAGTAGAGAGAGTTGCCTCGTAAAAGAACATGGTAGATCCATTGATAAAACCTTTATCGCAAAAAGTCTTCGAAGGACATTTTAAGAAAATGGGCCTTAAAGCTATGGGGCATTGGTTTTAGGGCAAGTGAGAGATTATTGGAATAGTGAACTACAAGCCAATGAGATTAGCCTTGTACAAACTATTACCTTGTAAAACAATCTTGATTGAATGATATTCTTTATATGGTCACCTTCATCTTTTGCTTTATTATACTTTACTTGCATTTGGATCAAGCCCTTAGATCACCTAGATGGTGAGATTTAGTTTGGTGACCATAAAATAAGTCTTACACGTTCATGATTTTAAATCTTTTAAGTCATAAGATCTTATGAGATAGGGCATCTGAGATTTGGATATGTTTGCACTAACGATACATAAATCTAAGGGTTGGAGATTGCTCCATTCCATGAGCAACTGTATGAGATACGGGTGTATGTTAGTGGATGTATGTTAGAGAATAAGGTATTGATAACCCACAAGAGAATCCACTAGATAGTTGAAGTGGCAAGTCGGTAGTGGCTAGTTCTTTTGCTTATGCGTGTATATTATTAGTCCTCTAACCTAAGAATCTATGGTAACCTTATGTCCAATCCTCTTGCTTTGACTCATCTTTACCACTTAGTGGGTTTTCAAGTTAAGATTGGGTATGAGCTATTTGGCATTGAGGTTTATGACATCCAAAATAGAATTCGACTCTTTATTATTGTGAAAGGCGAGTACATCTCCTATGTGCTCTATAATGATCGATTCTAAGAAAGTTTTGCGCAAGGTGGTGTGACAATTTGGAAAAAGAGTTTTCCAAATATGAGGTCACATAAATGGATTAGAACATTGAGAATAGAAATATAGTATCATGGCTAATGGGGAGCCGACAAATATCTTTCCCTAAGCCTCTTTTGGGAGATAGAAGACAGAAGGACCATATTTGCATAGCACATGTAGAGCAATGATGGTTCTCCAGAATATTTATTTTGGCTAATTAGTTGGGCTCCATGGGCTTGAGGTTGGACATCGATCATGAAGATTGGGTACTCTTTGATTAATAAGATTAATTAAATTAAGTCAACTAGTTTAAAAGGAGTTTTAAACTAGAATGAATATAAGATATTCAAAAGTCACAAGGCATTGTGAGCCATGTCTAATGAATGGTAAAACCTATTAGATCACACACAAAATTCAATTAGCTTCCTAATTGATGGAGAGAATTTTCTGAGTTAGAAAAGGGATCTCTCTATCCTAATGTACTGAATTTTAGTGCCAAGTTTGAAGGTCAATTTTGGCTTGATTGATTTAAGTGTTAAATTGATCAATTAATTTAAAGAGTTATATTAGACTAATAAATAAGGATTTAATTATTTGGTGCCAACATAACCATCAATTGATCAAGTTAACATAAAGATTTAAGTTAACAACTAAGCTTAAAGAGTTAAGCTAGTTTAATTTAAAGAGTTAAGTCAAAACATAATTAACTAAATTAAGAGTTTAATTTGATTAATAAATAGGAATAAATTTTTGGAGGGAAGACTCAAATGAGATTTGATATGGCATATTAATTAATTTGAAATGAGATTTCATATAATTAAGATGCAAATGAAATTTAAATGAAATTTGGGTTCCCTTGCCACCTAAGCAATCTTGGCCGCCCCCCTTCATGGAATATGTGATGCCACCTTAGCGTCACATAAATCCACATCTATATATATATATATATATCTTGAGGTTCATGGCCAGAGAGAGAAAAAGGTGTGAATAATTAGATTATTCATCTTTCCCTCCAAAAACAACCCCTTGTGTAGGCTAGCATTTCATAAGTTGAAGGCTTAGCTTTCTATTCCTCCTCCTATCAATTTTTGACCTCCTCCATTCCCAATTCTCTAGTTCTATTCCAATTTATGAATTAGAGAATTAAGGAAGTCTCATTGGTGTGTGGACTAGTTCAATAGAGGCAAGACGTGTACCTTGTTTTATTTCTGGAGAGGTCTCTACATGAGGTCTAACTTTGCAATTTTCTACAGGACGATCTAGATCGCCAATCCATCTAAATTTTTTATTGGAGATTCTTCAAGGGGTTTTATGTCTTAAGTAATGTTCCTAGAATATTTGGAGGCTATTTGGTAGGGCGATCGTTGCAATACCTTTGTTGTGCTGCAAGCAAATAGAATCTAGAATCAATGAAGTGTTCACTTGTTTCTTTTCAAACTTTCTTATCAAGGTAATCCTCTATCTAAATAAAAATCCAATACATGATTAGATCCCTTTAATTCTTGTAGGCACTAGTTATTTTATGTTTTGAAGTTTTGATTATAGATCCTAGTGCCTATCTCGCTTTTAAATGGTATCAGAGCCAAAGTCATGCTTAGATTTGGATTTTGCTTGGTTGATTAATTCATGTAATGGATTGATCTTTATCACCATATTCTTGATTCAATTGGTGGATTTGGGAATTTGATTTATTTTTATGTGGCTCCTTGATTGATGAATTAAAAGCATGCTATTATGTGATTTAAGTGTTAATTCGTATAGTTAGAATATTTTAATTCATAATGATTAATGTTGAGAAGTGTTTTGGCATTAATTGATGTTATATGTTGAGATAGCATGTTGGCTTATGACTGAAAGATGTTTGGTCAATTTTGAATTCAATTTGATTGGAATTATGTTAGAGATTACTTGAAGAATTTGATTTTACTTTTTTCAATTTTTGAAAGCATGTTTGAGCACTTTTATTTCTAGTTTTAAAAGGTGATTTGAATCTGAAAATTTATCTGAAATGTGTGTTATGATGTTGAGAACATGTGCTAAAATTGTTGGTGCATAAAGGTTAAGTGGAGAACACACTTGGCAAACTTTGAACATCGAAAGCCTGGGCTGCCGGCAACTCCTTGGGCATTGGCCAGGCAGCGTGCGCATGCTATGTGCATGGGCTGTCAGGCAATTTGGTTTTGGGTGTTATTAGTGAGCTTTAAGTTGTTTTTTCAACTCCTTTAATGCTCAATAAGTTTTTGCACTACACACATTAGTTGCACAAGTGTTGTGCTAAGCCTCAAAATTGTGTTTGACATATTTGAATGCTTTTGAAAATTGATTAAAGTTGATCTCCAATTAATGACGTAAGTGTTATGCTTAGTTCTATTATTTATTTATGAGATGAGTATTTACTTGATGGAATTAATTATTAATTCTAAATTTATTTATTATTTATTTAATTATTGAATGAATGATGGATGAATGGGGATGATCATGAGCCATTTTAAATTGATTTTATTTGTTTCAAAGTTGTTGAAATGGGTTGTATTAAATGGGGCTTGTATGCCTCTAGTTCTATCTTGTAAAAGTTACAAGAGTAGAACTTCTAGGGGCGAGGATTTCCATTTCATCTAAATGTTGTATGGAACAAGGAGTCCAATAGAGGCATGAAGGCCAATTGAAGACCCATGAATGTATGGGATACACTCATGTAATAGTTTAATTTAATTCAACCAACTCAAAATCAATTGAAGTGATGCATCTATAGCTTTAAGTACATCACTTGATTAGGTGCATGGTCATCCCCCCTAGGAGCATGCTAGACTATTTACTTATTTATACTTTTTATATCCTATTAATGTATGAGATATATGATTAGGATATAGAGAACCTAAATAAGAAAATAAAATGATGAGATCTTTGCAAGCAAAAACCTCCACTTAGAACGTCTAAGTATTTTCAATATTAAGTCAAAGTGGATACAAATTAAAAGAGTTTTAATTAATCCAAGTCTTTCATTAATAGTGTATGCCGTGATGATGCTACCAATTTTGTGTGATGGCACTTGGTCATAGGGGTCACACTTAGGAGGAAAGCTATGAGCATACATTTAGCATGAGATGCAACATTAACTTGGGAACCCTCACTCATTGGCACTCTATCACAGGGAATGTCATAAGGCCATCTTGAGATAATGATTGATTGGTGGGTTTGACTTAATACTTGGTAGTATAGATGGCACACGGTCACGTGGGTCTATAAGAAACGTGAGGCAAAATATATCAAGAGTTGTATGAGATGCAATTAGCAAAATTTGCTTACCCTTCGATTGCTCGTGGATGGCACTCAGTCACGGGGGTCCATCAGCAAGTCATAGGGGTTTTGATTCTCACTAGGAAATGTGATTTCCTGAATTCTTCTTGGGGGGTTGAAGGATTTGATTAAATAGTGAGAGAAAAACATGCTTAAAAGACCATAAACATGTTTTAATATCAAACTCAATCACATTTTAATTCTTTTTTTTTACTTCATGTAGATTTTTGAAATCTTCAACAAACAAATGGCTAAAAATTTACTCGTAAGCATTTTGGAAACTAATAAACTCACTTGACATAACTTCCAAGATTAGTTGAGAAACCTTAAGATAATTCTTGACTCCAATAAGAAGACATATGTTCTTGATCAAAGTCCATCGGACATTTGGGTGATGATGCAACCAATGAGGTTCTGAAGAGTTCATGAAATTTGTGGATAATGATTTACAAGTTAGATGCCTCATGTTGGCATCCATGACTAATGAGCTCCAAAAGACTCATAGCACATGAAACATGCTTCTGAGATCTACACACACTTACAAGAGTTATATGGTGTTCAAATAAGACACAAAAGGTTCTCTTTACCTAAGGAGCTCTTTAGGATAAGGATGAGTGAAGGGGAAAGTGTCCATGATCACGAGCTAAAGATGATTGGACTCATTGAAAAGTTTGGAAAACTTGACGTGATCATGAATAATGACCTTTACATGGATTTGATCTTCTAATTGTTGCCACCCTCGTTTGACCAATTCATTGTGACTTTAATATATCCAAGCAAACAGTTGTGATCAATGAATTGGTGAATATGTTAGTAACGGTAAAGGCAACGATAAGAAAAGAAAAACCTCTTATGATGGCATCCTCCTCCAAGTCGAAGGGTTTTAGGAAGAGGAAGAAGAGTTCTTCCTCAAAAGGGAAACAAGCCAATAAAAGTTCTGGGAGAGTTAAGAAGAAGGCTAAAATCATTACAAATTGTTTCCATTATGGTGAAAAGGGTCATTGAAAAGAAATTGCAAAGCTTACCTAGTTACTCTTAAGAAAGGTATGTTTTTCTTTAAGGTGCATCTGACGACTAATTCTTGTTCATAGGTATTTGATATTGCATGTGGTTTTCATCTCTGTAATTCCTTATAGGGGATGGAAAAAAAAAGTCTACGTGAAGGGGATATGATCCTCCGCCTTAAAAATGAAGCCAGAGTTGTGGCCAAGGTCTAAGGCGTAGTAATACTAGACTTAAGAAATTCTTGTATTGTTCTTGATCTGATTTACTATATACCTAATCTTGTTAAGAACATAATTTCAATTCCTATTTTGAATAATGAAGGATTTGATTTTTAAATGTCAAATAGGAAGTTGAAAGCATTAAGGAATGGTTTCTTAATTGTACAAGGTACATTAGTTAATGGATTATACATGCTTGATTTTTTCACTCCTCTAATACACGCTCAAATAAATAAAAGGAAGCTAGATATCCAAGAAGATACCATTCTGTGGCATGTAAGACTTGACCATATCTCTAAGAATAGGACAAGCAAGTTGGAAGCTCTCAAAGCACTAAAAGTTAGTGGCATTAAAGACCTTCCTACTTGTGAATTTTGTTTAAAGGGAAAAATGACCAAGGCTCCATTTGTAGGATAAATAGAGTGATCCACAAATCTTTTGGATTTGATCTATACAGATATTTGTAGATTACTAAGAGTTAGTGAGAGAGGTGGCTGTTTTTACTTTATCACTTTCATCGATGACCATAGTCAGTATAGACATGTGTATCTTATGAAGTACAAGTCTAAGGCCTTTGAAAAGTTCAAAGAGTATAAGAATAAAGTAGAAAAGCATAAAGGACTTTGTATTAAAGCCCTTCAATTGGATCAAGGGGGAGAATACTTAAGTGCCGAGTTCTTCGATTATCTTAAACAGAATGGAATTCTCCCTCAATGGACTCCACTCCGCACACCCCAATTGAAAGGAGTAGCTGAGAGAAGAAATAATATCTTGTTAGACATGTACGTTCCATGATAACTTTTTCTGATGTACCTATATCTTTTTAGGGATAAGCCTTAGAAACGACTACGAGGTTGCTAAATGTAGTACCTTCAAAGTCAGTACCAAAAACACCATATGAGATATGGCATGGCAAAGCACTCTCTTACCATTATCTAAGGATTTGGGGGTCTCCCACCTTCGTGAGAAGTACAATGGGGGATAAATTGGATAGTAGATCCACTTTATGCAAGTTTGTGGGATACCCAAGAGAGTCTGTGAGGTATTACTTCCATGATCCCTCAAAACAAAAGGTGTTTGTCTTGAGGAACACCTACTTTTTGGAAATAGAATTTCTATTGAATAGAAAAGGCGTTGTCATTAAGCTTGATGAAGTTTAAGACAATCAAGAAATCCCACAATTGGTGGAAATAATAGAATTACAAAAACTTGGTACACAATCTCTGAGAAGGTTAGACCAGATCAAGAAGCAACCCAAAAGGTTTGGATTTCTTCATGAGATTGGTCAATCGGATGAGGATTCAAAAACCTATGAGAAAGCAATGTTGGACATAGATTTGGGACATTAGCTTGATGCCATGAGATATGAAATAAACTCTATGTACTCAAACAAAGTATGGACTTTGATAGATCCACCAAAAAAATAGTTAATGTTAGTTGCAAGTGGATTTATAAGCAAAAGCTTGGGGTAGATGGAGAAGTAATGACTTTTAATGCGTAACTAATGGCAAAAGGTTACACTCAAAGATCCGATATCAATTTCAAGGAAACCTTTTCACCGGTCGCTATGCCTAAGTCTATTCAAATCTTACTAGCCATAGCTACATATTATGACTATGAAATATGGCAAATGGATATGAAAACCACTTTCCTTAATGGTGACATTGAAGAGGAAATTTATATAGAGCAACAACAAGGTTTTACATCCAAAAGGAGTGAGCAAAAGATTTGAAATCTCCAAAGGTCCACTATAGGCTCAAACAAACATCCTGAAGTTGGAACATATGTTTTGACAAAACAGTCAAATCATTTGACTTTGTCAAAAATGTGTATGAACTATGTGTGTACAAGAAGGCTAGTGGGAGTTTAGTACAGTTTATTGTACTTTATGTCGATAACATCTTTCTCATTGGGAATGAGGTAGGAATGTTAGAGTGTCCTAAAGCATTGTTATCCATGCAATTCTCCATGATGAAATTGGGAAATGCATCCTACATATTTGGAATACGTATCTACAAAGAAAGATCAAGGAGAATGCCCAGGCTTTCCCAAATCTCGTACATTGAACAAGATACTAAAGATGTTTAATATGGAAGAATCCAAGAGAGGGTTCCTTTTTATGGGACACAAAATTCATCTCTCCAAGTTTATGGCCTCCAAGACTGAGGAGGAGAAATGAAGAATGTCCCTAATACTCTCTGCCTCAGCAATAAGGAGCATCATGTATACAGTTCAATGTAATAGACTAGATGTGGCACACTCATTAAGTTTTATGAGTAGGTTCCAATCCAACCTTGCTGAGAGTCAATGGATGGCCGTAAAAATGATCCTTAAGTACTTAAGAAGAACTAAGGACTTGTTTATAGTATACTATAATTAAGAATTAAAACTTAAAGGGTTTTTGGATTTTAATTTCTAATTAGGAGGAATGCATTTTTGGAGGAAAGACTTAAATGAGATTTGAGATGGCATCTTAATTAATTTAAAATGAGATTCCAAATGTAATTAAGATGCAAATGAAATCTAGAATCCCTTGCCACCTAAGCAATCTTCGCCGCTGCTGCCGCCCTTTTCATGCATTGTGTGATGCCATCTTGGCATCACACAAATCCATATCTATATATAGCGAGGTTCATGGCTAGATAGAATAAGGGGTGCAAAGATGTGTGCTTTGCTCTATTTCTAGAGAGCTCTCTGCCTGAGGTCCAACTTTGTGATTTTCTCCAGGACGATCCTAATGGCCAATCAATCTAATTTTTTTATTGGAGATTTTCCATGGTGTTGGCTATCTTCAATAATGTTTCCAAAATGTTTGGAGATGATTTGATAAGGTGATCATTGCAATACTTTCGCTATGTCGCAAGTGGACAGAATTTGGAATCAGCAAAGTGTTCAGTTGTTTCTTTTTGAATTTGCTTATCAAGGTAATTCTCTCTCTAAATCTAAATCCAAAGAATGATTAGATCTCTGTAATTCTTGTAGGCACTAGTTATTTTATGTTTTGAAATTTTTATTATAGATCCTAGTGCTTATGTCACTTTTAGGAAGGATCGTATTTGCATGGCACGCATAGAGCGATGATGGTTCTTTAGAATATTCATTTTTGCCAATTTGTAGGGCTTTATAGGCTTGAGTTTGGACATCAACCATAGAGATTGAGTACTCTTAAATTAATGAGATTAATTGAATTGAATCAACTAGTTTAAAAGGAGTTTTAAACTAGAATGAATATAAGATATTCAAAAGTCACAAGGCGTTGTGAACCCATATCAATGAATAGTAGAATCGATTGAATCACACGTAAAATCCAATTAACTTTCCAATTAATGGAGAGAAGTTTTTAAGGTATTAGAAAATGGTGTCTCCTAGTGGACCAATTTTTTGGGGCCAAGTTTGAAGGTCAATTTGGCTTGATTGATTTAAGTGTTAAATTAATCAACTAATTTAAGAGTTAAATTAGATCAATAATTAAGGAGTTAATTATTTGGTGCCAACATAACCATCAATTGGTTAAGTTAACTTAAAGAGTTAAGTAACGAATTTAGCTTAATGAGTTAAGTTAGTTTGACTTAAAGAGTTAAGTCAAAGGAAAATTAATTAAATTAAAGAGTTTAATTTGATTAATTAAGGATGAATGAATTTTGGATGGAAGATTCAAATGAAATTTGGGATGGCATCTTAATTAACTTGAAATGAGATTTCAAATGTGATTAAGTTGCAAATGAAATTCAAATAAGATTTGGATTCAAATTTTGCCACCTAAGCACCCCCACTTGGCTACCCCACCTCGCGCAGTGTGTGATGCTAACTTGGCATCACATATTTTCAGACTCTATATATATATTTATAGAGAGAGAGAGAGAGGAGGTCATGCATATGACAAATGGTGTGAAAAATTAGATTCTTCATTTCCCTCGAAAACATTTGCAAGCTAATCTTCTTTCTTCATCTTCCTACCCTAAATTTGGCCTCCATCATCACCAGATCTCTGGTACTATTCCAACTAAAATACTATAGAACTAGGAAGTCTCATTAGTGTGTGGACTATTTCAATAGAGGCAATATGTGTGCCTTGCTTTATTTCTAGAGGGCTCTCTGTGCGAAGTTTGACTTTGCAATTTTTTATAGGACAATCTAGACATCTAATAAATCTGAATTTTTTATTGGAGATTCTTCAAGGTCTTGGCTCTCTCCAGCAATTTTTCCATAATTTTCGGCGGTGATTTGGTAAGGCGATCATCACAATCCTTTTACTATGCCACGAGCAGACAAAATCTACAACCAGTGAAGTATTCACTTATTTCTTCTTGGATTTGCTTATCAAGGTAATCCTTTATCTAAATTTGAATTCAAGGAATAATTAGATCCCTGGGATGCTTGTAGGCACTAGTTATTTTATGTTTTGAAGTTTTGTTTATGGATTCTAGTACCTATCTTGCCTCATGGATAGCCTACATAAGTATTACATCACAAAACACCTTATCACTATATCTCCTGATAGTAAAAAGCTACCACAACCTGCCTTATAACTTTCACCTCTCCACTATTAATCAACTATTGTAGCCTATATGGATTAGGGTGTTTATCACACTTTAGCACTAATTTCTCAACTAAAGTGGTACTAGCTACATTAGCACAACTACCCCTATCAATTATTACGCTACACACCTTACCAAATATCAAGCATCTAGTGTGAATATATTTTCTCTTTGTTTTATGCTCTCTTCCTTAACATTCATGTTCAATGCATGCCTAGCAACAATAGATTCACCATGAATAGCATATTCGACATTATCTTCATCACTAGTAATATCATCCAAAGGTGGCATATTATTATCACTACCATCAGACTTATTACCATCATCAAACTCAAATACAATTTCACTACCCATAAGAATCATAACTCTTTTATTCAGACATTCAAATTCATAAGACCACAACTTTGATATTTAAAGCACTTAATATCCCTATGTTTGGAAGTAGTAGTGGAAGAAGAGGAATTAGAAGTACCGTTTTATAGAATCGACCTCTTATCCTTATTCCTTAATGCATCCAACCCATTCTCCTTGGAAACTAAACCTCTATCTCTTTTTTTTTCATCATAATTTTGCCATTTTGGACCATATTTTGAGTTGGAATTATGAAATGCAAAAGCTACCCCTCTTCACTTTTGTTGTTTCTCTACCTTTATAGCCATGCTCACCAAATCCTCCATCTCCACATATTGTTGTAGGTCCACAACATCAGTAATTTCTATATTCAAACCACTAATAATTCTAGCCATTGCCACTCCTATATCCTCTTATATTTTGGCCTTAATCATCCACATCTTCATATCCTTATGGCAGTCCTCAACTGGCTTAGACCTTTGAATGAGTTTTTATATTTTTTAGTGTACCTCCCAATAATAGTAAGATGGAATAAATCTTTTCTTCATAATAGCCTTCATATCTGCCCAAGTCTTTATAGGTCTCTCACCATTTCTCCTCCTAGACTAAACTAATTGATCCCACCAAACTAATGCATAGTCAGTGAATTCAACCGCTACAAGTCTCACTTTATTTTTTTTAAAATAGTTATGGCATTCAAAGATTAACCCCACCTTTTTCTCCCACTCCAAGTATGCTTTAGCATCATTTTGCCTTTTAAATGAGGGAATTTTCATCTTGATGGCATTTAAATTGATGTCCCTCCTAGCTTCGAATCTAGCTTTAGTCCCTCTATTCTTAGCCAAACTACTATCATCAAACTCATCTTCAAATATCTCTTGGTTAAACTTATATGGAGACCTAGTTCATCTACCATTCTTAGAAATATTATGTGCCTCCTTTCTCCACTTATCCATCTCATCAAGCTTGCTATTTAACTTCTAAAATTAACTAGTAAATGCCCTGTATATCACCTTCATATCTAGTATCATATTAGCTTCCTTATCAAAGGATTCTTTATCCTCACTCCTTGGAAGAATGGTACTCATTTTAAAAACCTACAAAAAGTGTTAGCAAAAATAGCCTCACAAGAAACAAAAAAACCACTCTTCACATGTTTCACTCAAGTAGATGTGAACCCTTATGTTTGCACTTTTGCCCTCTTTATGTGCTTGCCTATTTATGCATTTGCCTCTTTTAACCACAGTGAATGTTGCACTTTAGAAATCAAACTAATTCTATTTAAAGCAAATTCACAAGTAGTATTTATATGAGATTAGCAACAAAAAACCTAACAAAAAATAAATGAAAAGCACAAAGTTTAGAAGCACAGTAAATATGACTAGCAAGGAAAATAATGTGATGACACATGAGAAAGAATATGTATCATGTGATTTTTTATGCAAGTTAAGTAACAAGAATGCAATATGTTACTTATCTACTATGAACATATGCAAATTAAGCTAAAACAAAGAAAGAAAACACAAAGAGCAAATACAAAACGACAAAACAGAAAATACGCAAAGAATTCTGTCAATCCTAATGGAAGGCCGATTATGACTTAATTCTAACGTAATTGATTTACAATCAACTCCAAACAACAATTAAAAATAGCCAATTTAGCTTACAAAATGGAAATTTGGAATTTGAAAGCCTGGGTCAACCCCTCCCCTCCACCACGTCACAAATTGAATCACTAAAGAACCCTAATTTTAATTTCTCAAAATTAGAGCAATCTAGGGTGTATATTCTACAAATTCAATTTTTTGTGTTCAATTGGTGTTCTTCAAGATAGGAATATGCAAATTAATGCAAAAAAATCACAAAACTACAGTCAATTCATGATCTAATTTCTTTTTTTTTGGTTTATTTTTTATTTTTATTTTATTTTTTTGTGCTAGAAACAAAATCATGATAAATAATAATTTATCTCAAAGTGGCTCTAGATACCAAATGATGTAGAACTCCAAGGTATATTGATCCTGAAAACCCAAGCACACAAATTGATATTGAATGAACCCTAGAATAACTCCTTATTGAACCCCTAAGATACCTGATCTTAGAAATGTAAATAATTGGGAATAATAATTGAAAATTTTAATAAATACTAGAAGGAATTAGTACATTGAAGAAATCTATTCAATTTCTTGATGCAACAAGCAAAGTTGTGGTTTTTCTTGAGAGAAAAAAATGCAGAAAATAATTCAATATTCATCAAAATTTGCCATACACATTTCTAAGAGAGTATTTATACTCTCTTCGCAAGCTCTAATTAAAACAAGGTATAAACTAAGCCTACGAATAATAATCTAAATCCAAATTCAATTAGGAATAAGAGTTTGACTTGGTTATAACTTCTTCTTTTCTCCATGAGTCCCATACATTTGGGAATTGTTTTGGCCTTCTTAGGCCTTTTCAAGCCTCATACCCCTAGCACGAGGTGATGAGCTGTCCAACTTCATTTTTTTAGCTTCTTGACATTCTTTTATCTTTCTTAGGCCATTCTTGATTCATCTCTTCAACAAAATACTTAGCCAAATTTGCAAAGCCATCTTTCAGCCTCTTGCTTTTGCCCTTGTGACAGGTCCCATTGGCATATTGCAATCTCCATTTTGCCCTCCAATGCCGAAATAACCATCTTGCCCACTAGTGCCTCCAGTGCTCATATCAAATTAGGTGTTTTGCATGTATATGTAGACTCCACCTAATCATAGCTTAGACTTGAGACTATCAGTATGTTTGAATGTTATTTTAGAGATTTTTAGTGTGTATATATTGTATGCCATGTAGCACTCTTGTAAGTTGAAGTATGCTGCTAACTTTTGAGATTGTTGAAAAGTTTTTGGGCTCTTTCAGTTATTCTTATATTATGATTTAAGTTTAAATTAGTGACACCTTAGTTTAGGGGTTATCTTGAGTGGGCCACCACATTTATATGTTTAAAATTCTAAGTTGTTGAGAAAATAATTATTTAATTAAGATATAAAACAATTTATTTCATCAAATGATAGAATATTTTTTATTCATTCAATAATTTTTTGATTAGAAATAATTGGATATTGCATTACTTGAACCAAAAATAAAGTGATTACATCTATATAAATATAAATAAATTTATTTGGATAAATTTTGAACTTATTTGGATAAAAATGCATAATTAATTAAAAAAATATTTAACTCTTCAGATAAAAAAATAAGTAAATATTTTCCAAAGCTCATACTTATTAAATAATTTCATTAGTTCATATATTTATTTAATTTTTATTTGTTAATATTATTAAAATGAATATAAATTACTAAATATGAAATATATCAATTATATAAAAGGTACTTATTTAGCCATAAAATTTTGATTTCTACTTTTCTTAATTTTCCATAAATAATTTATTTATTTATCGAAAGGGAAATAAAATGATTTTCTTAAAAAAATTATAAATAAGTAAAGATGCAATCAATTGGAATAAACTTATCAAGGCACATGATCTTATATACAAAAAATAAAAATTTCTTTCTTTTGTGAACATAGTTAGGAATGGGTAAACCAAGTCAATCCAGTGCTAATCAATTTAATGAATATTTTATAAAAAAATACATAATATTTCTTTATTCATTTGATAAGAAAAATGGAATAATTTCAAGAATTTAATAAAATATTATAATTTTTTCAAGTATTTATGACATAACATTATTCGAGGTATACTACTCAAATATAAAGTATATATAATTTTTTTTTATTTAGATAAACTGAAAGAGCTACAAATAAAGTAATAGTAAAATAAAAATTCAACATTAAAATAAAAATAAAAATGAATTCTTATATAATCATAAAAGAATACTTAAAAATAGTATTGAAAATGAATACATAATATATAATTAATTAAAATGAAAAAAATATTCCATTCATATTTTTAAGTAATATAAAACTTACGTTATTAAGTTGGCCACAAAATGTTTTATTATAAATATTTATTGAGGAAATAATAGAATGAAAGGAAAACTAAAACAATGTAGAGATGTATTAGAAAAAATATGAAAAACTAGATATTATTCTTAATAATTCATACTCTGGTAAAAATATTTATGAATGAAACTTAGATAGTTTTACAGAGCGTCATATTTATAACTTAGTTCATAGGATGTTAATGTACTCTACAATTTGTAAGACAAATAGTAATACTGATAAATCAGTAGCTAAAATGATTGTAGCTGGTTTCACTGGACAACTTAAAGGTTGGTGGGATAATTATTTAACCCAAGCTAATAAAGATGAAATATTAAATGCTGTAAAAATAGAAGGGTCTAGTAATAATACAGAAAATGTTGTTTACACCCTAATTGTCATAATAATAGAACATTTTACTGGTAGATGGACTAATAATTCTAAACACATTAGGACTTTACTAAATGATCTAAGGTGTCAGAGTCTTACCTCATTTAGGTGTTACAAAGATACATTTTTGTCTAGAGTTCTAGAACTCCCTGAGTCTAATAGCTCGCATTGGAAGTCAAAATTTATAGATGGTCTTCCTTCGTTGTTTGCTGAAAGAGTCAGAAAAAATCTTAGGTAGAATAATTCTAATATTGATTATGATAAATTCACCTATGGTAAGTTAATAGGAACTTGCATACAAGAAGGTTTGAACTTATGTAATGAAATTAAGTTAAATCAACAAATAAAACGTAATAATATTACGAAAAAGAAACAATTAGGTCAATTTTGTGGCCAATTTGGTATGGAAATTCCTAAGCCAACTAATAATAAATCTAAAGATAAAAAAGATGAGTATTATAGAAAGAAAAAA
>JACGDI010002672.1:411457-434494 GCA_014898725.1 Jacaranda copaia | reverse complement strand
GCAAAGAAAGAAGCAAGAGATGGTGACTCCCTAGGATACTAATGAACCTAAGTTGCTGAACTTAGGAGCTAGCTCAAGATGGGAATGAGCTATGAGTACATGATTAGCCAAATAAACAACACTTTTTTGCCCACCCCTTAGGGCCAAAAAGGGTGGAGAACCTTCAAGTTGCTATACTATAAGGCTTGATTAGATATCTTTCAATGGACAAAAATTGTAACTTTCAAAATTTTGAGGGACATACCATGGAAGATTGTTGGAACTTGAAAGATAAGATCAAAGTGCAGATCTAACAAGGATATTTTAGTGATTATGTTGACAAGCAAAGAAACTCTCTTCGAGAGAGGTCTTGTGATAAGAAAAATTCTGATTTTGGGAGTCCACTCAAGAAATACCCATGCACAGGAGTAGAGTTTTGAATTAATTGCAAACATGATATTGGTTCTCATAATAAAAACCACCATAGCAACCTAGGAGCACTACCTTAGGGGACACTAACTATTCCGCTAATAGGACTGACCAAAGAACAATACCACATTAAGTTAGGAAAGGAGAGGAATACCTTGGCACCCCCTGAAACTATGAGACCCTCGCCATGCCTGCACTTTCAGGCTGTTTTATGCAATATCTAGATTCATAGCCAACTACTTTTATAATCACTTTCTGTTTCTTCTAAGAGTATTTTTCATCTTTAAGTATTATTTTGTCCCTCTCTTTTGATATGAAAAACCTACCTCTCTGGGAATGGGACCTTCTTTTGTTACTATAGTTTCTTGAATAAATAAGTGTTCTTCGCATTCTAATATTTTTTTATAGCTTTGATTTTCAGCAACTGCATACCCTTCTCTAAAGCACTTTGGAAGATATTTAGGTGTAAACCCATTATTAGGATCCTCTTGGAATACGTGGTGACCTTTAGGTGTAATCCTACTATGTAGTCCCTGGGGGACACATTGTAGCCGATATGATCTACAAAAATGCCTAGGGAGATATATGATAGCTATTTTATGAAAGCCTATTATAAGCTCCCTTAGGAGTTCATGGCAGCTCCTCTAAAAAAGCCTACTATGGGCTCCTCAGAAGTATGTGGCAACTCCTCATAAAAAGCCTACAATAGGCTTCCTTAAGAGTACATAGCATCTTCTCTAAAAACTTCCCCTATAAGTTCCCTTAGGAGTACATGGCAACTCTTCTACAAAGGCTTGCTAAAAACGTTTTCAAGAGGATGTGGCTACCCCCTCAATGAAAAACTCACTAAAGGCCCTTTGGGAGGCACATGGCACTTACTTTGAAATAAGATCCATTACACTGCCCTCTAGGAGGCACCTATACATTTAAGTAAAAGAAGCTTATCTTGAGTCCTCACAAAAAGGAAGGTTGCGATATCTTGACACTTAAAAAAATAAAGAAAATTATCAAAGTCAAGTTACTTATTAAGTTATTACACAATTATTATGAAATCTCCCAAAAGGCCTATAAATACACCATCTTCACCTTAACACTTAAATTCTAATGTTGATAGTTGCTCAACTTAGGCATAAGATCAATTTTTCATCCTAAAAGAATTTCATCTTACATAGATGAACAACAATTGCTATTGACAGGAGGCATCACACCTCCCCTAGAGCAATTTTGCTATATACTATGCTCACAACTACAACAGCCACTTAAAACTCACAAAATTGATTAAATGCCTATACGACTTCATCAAGTGATTTCTCTAAGTCTCTAAATGGTTGATATATGCACAATGCCCTCAACAAGCCTGGAAGAAACCTAAGCAAAACAAAAACATAAAAGCCCAAGAAAAAGCACCCAACACTAGGCGCATGAGGCCATTGCCTCTATTAGGCAATCGCTATGGATGCCTAGGGATGGCATCTACTTGACCTCTATGCCCTGCTCTCAAATCATGAATATACAAGATATATAGTTAATCAATTAGCTAAATGTTTGCAAAAATGTAAATAAGTAGAAATAGAATAAATTTATTGAAGCCTAATCAAAAAGATAAAAGAGGTGTTCGGCCAATGTTCGGCCTCCAAAAATAAATAATAATACAAAAGAAAAAATTTGCCAAAACACTACTCAAGCTAAAAGAAAAATACTAATAGTGTCAAGTTCTAAACAACTCACTACTATTAACTTAAACAAGATATTTTCATTCCTATAGAGCTATTTTTGCTGGTTCCCATACCATAGCTTCACCCTAGCTTTATGACCTTTCTTGGAAACTACAAGGTTAACTGGAATAGTGGGGGTCTAATATCAACAAGCCCTCTGTAGGATACCATCCAATCTCACTCAAAATATGTTGACAATTTTGGGTTGTCTACTCATAGATTGTCATTGCCTTGACTTCCACCATCTCAAAGAGCTTGTTAGAACCCTTGAACTCCTTGACATGTCCTTGTAAGCAACATTTATGAAGGTCCTCTCAGCAAAAGAATCTAGGAATTTCTCTTACACTTTTCACTTCCTTAGCATATCTTCTCTTTAAGCATTTTGCTCACTTAGCAACTAGGCCAACTTTTCCTTTTTTGAAGTCATTACCGAATTATTTTGGCAACCTCCTTCTTAAGATGTAACACCTTCACCATAGCTCTCTCTACTTTGCAATCTATTCAACTAAATTCCATCTATGCACTCAAAGATACAATGACACATGTGAATAAAAAATTTGTGCAACATTACAAAGAAAAGATAAGAAGGAGAAAAATAAATCAAAATGATGAGATAAATACTTACTTGGAAATAATCACCAACAACTATCTCAGTTAGTTGAGGAGAGAAGAATAAGTCTAGTTTTCCTTGATCGTACTCAATTTACTAAGCCCGGCATATGATCAACAGTAAAAGCAGCTTCTTCCACATCTCAATGGGAGTCTATTTCACAACTTCATCGTAGACTTGAAAAAAAGTCCCTCGAACTCCATAGCATAGAAGGATAAGCAATCTATGGACAAGTAGTAAATCTACAAGCGCTCTTCTTGGTGGGTCTAGAAAATAACGCTTCAAGTTAGTTATTCACAATAGACACACATTCTATTCGTGTTGGTGGCATATGTCTCTCTCGATCATCAGGTAAAAGGGGCTCAAATGATGTCCACTTAATGGTGTATCCCTATGATGCTACTCCGCAACATGCCTTTCGTGTGCCCCTCTTTCCACTCTTCAGGCACAAATCCTAGCAAAATCAATCTTTTTCCCTACCACAATATGGAAAAGAAATAAAGTCAAAATATGAATATTACATAGAAATATAAAAAAACAAGAGCATATATGAAAGGAGAAACTATGAATATAAAAGTAGAATATGGTAAGTATAAACCAAAAACATATAAGACATTCAAAGCTAAACAAAATAACCCTACTTCCATGAAACTCATATGAAGATCGCGTTGAACTTGGTAGGGATGAATCAAAGAAGGAGAATTACCTATTTATAAGGGACGTCCCATCCCTCATCTCAAATAAAAAAATATTTTTCCTTCCAAGGACCTCTCAATGAAGGCAACCCATATAAACAATTACTATTTGGTTTAGGAAAATAATGGAAGAATGGTTTGTTTAGCACTTTATGCACCTCAAACAAAGTATGGTAACTTTCCAAACATACTACAAGCTTAACTCCATCAAATGTTGTTGAAACCCAGCAAAATATTGGAAAAAATTAGGCACGAATTGGTTTAGACACACACCATAACTTCTCACTATATCCAACAAAAGAGGATTTATAGGAAGCAAAAACCCACAAATAAAATAACTATTGAAGAAAATAAAATACCCTTTAGAAGGAGATACCATGCTGTCATGAGGATAATGAATGAGGAACTTAAACTCCTAGAGGTGCATATTCTATGTCTCAAGATATCGAACTCTTTTGGCCTAAGTGAACACTTGACTTCTAGCACCTTAGCAAAGCTACTGTCCACATTAGGAATACCCTTAGATTCCTTCATTGGAAAAACCTTTTTTATTTGGAATTAAGATCAGACGATGAAGATAACTTGTAAGCTCTACCCATACTTTTAGATCCTTGAGACTCTTCAAAATTTCTAAGACTTGAACTGATAGCAGGTCCAATGAAGGATTAACACACTTAAAATACACTGCGACACCACAAGGAGGATGGCCATTACAAACATAAACCAAACCTAATGATCAATGACTTCTTAAAATAGCTACCATCAAATTAGTTGCCACTGATACCAGTAGACACCCTCGAGTTGGTAGCACCCAATAGGCACCCAAAGCAAATGCCAACTCTGCACTAGCTTTAGGCACTAAAGGACGCCCACCTTAAATGTTCGCCCGTGACAGCTCACCCCTGGAGCTTTGCATTACCCAGGATGGGCACTCTACGGGCGTCTATCTTGAGGCCCCTAGGATCCCAAGGTTGGCACCACGTAGGCAACTATGCACCTAGCATCATCTCTATTGGTGACCAATATGCCGATGAAGAATTCACAAACATGATTCCTTCATTGCTTTCTCCTACCACTTGAAAACTCTTTTCCTAAAGTTGACTCAAAATTGAATGTGCTCTTAGACATATTTTAACTTGACGAGATCCCTAAATTTTTACCGACTTAGAAAAGTTGTGCAAAAATTCACAAACTAGAAAGTTAAGATGAAGAAATAAGATAAAAAGATCACAATGTAAGAAGAAAGTTACCATGAGAACTCATCTCAACACTCCTATTAAAAATTTCCTCTTTCTCTCTCCTTGGCTTAAGTTGAATTTTCTTTCTTTTCGCTAAGTCAAAATCTCCCTATTGAAAATAAGAGGCTTGATGATACTATTAAAAGTTGACTATAAGGGTAATTTGATAAATTAACTAAAAATGGCATCAGAACTGAAATTAATTAATTGAGTAAAAGGGTTAGAGAGCCCAAAAGACAAGTTAAGCCCATGAAGAGGGGCAAAAAATTCCCAATGAGCCTAAGCCCATCAAGACTAAAATATATAAATGTCAAGTACTATAAAGAATTTGGATAAAAGAAATTATTTGCAAAAAATTACAAACTCAGAGAACTTTTGAGAACAAAACATCTCTTTGTATGTGTTCAATAAAATGAACCAACGTATTGCTACTTACCGAAAAAGGCCCTACTCTTTTTTTCTGCCGTATCAATGCCTTATATGAGATGTAAATATATATTTTGTGGTCGTTAGATTTAAATATGAAATTATAGCTTTTCATTTCTATAATTAGTTAGCAATACTACAAAATATATTTAACTTGCTACTTGTGTGATTGGTGGACTTTGATTATATGCTAAGGGTGTGCTGCCCGAAATGGTGGCTACCAATAATATCACAAGATTTTTATTTATTTGGACTCTAACCCATTAAAGGACTATGTATATATTTTCTATTGAAGGATAAATATATATTTTGTATGATTGGCGATGGATCAACCCTTTATCAAAATTCAGTACAACTATATAAGATCTTTACATATTGTATTAGTAATATTTTATGCATTAATATTATCCAAACATAATTTTTAGTGGCATTAATATTTCACTTGAATATAATTTTTACCTAAATATTAATATATTATATAGAAAATAACATTAATATTTTGTTTCAAATGGAAAAAATTGAATAAATTTCTAATCTTATCTTTATCAATTTTGATCTTTTTAAAGGCCAAAATGGGAGATTTAAAAATCTTAAGAATCCAGTGACTTAGCATAACTTAGAACATTCGATTCCAACACATGAGAATAGTACTCTTAGTAAGCCTATTTAGTTAGATGGTGAGCACATTTATTAGCACTTCGCCGAACATGTTGAAAAGAGATGTTGCAATTGTTTTGAAGGCATCTTCTAGCATTTGACATGACTGGACCAATGGAAAAGATATTCGTATCATCAATTTGGAGAGCTTGAACAACCAGTTGGTAATCACCAACAATTGTCACATTAGTCTATGAGAAATGAGATAGCATCTCATAAGTTGTTTTTGCTGCAATGGATTTGACTTCCTCTAATGCAACAAGTAAATGAATAATCTTCGAACTCCAAGATAAACACTACCCCATGCTGTCCCATGCCATAATGCCAACACCAATAGCCTGCACCTCTCTAAAAATACTAGCATAAAATTTGTTTTAACGTGTCCTTCCATAAGGGCTATCTAAGTATCAGTAGAACTGTCTAGAAATCTTGTTGGCTTAGTAGGTAAAGTTGTCACCCTAAATCTATGTAGAAAACTAGTAGCAGATTGCACAACCTAAGACGGACACTAGTTAATAGCCTCAAATTTTTGGGTGTTTCTTCGATGCCACAAAAACCAACAACAAACTAGAAAGAATTCAAAATTAGATATATCCATATGTTGAAATACCCGTAAGAACCAATCTAACATTAAGTTTGTAGAGAGCAACAAATAGGTGGAAGGCAAGTGAGAAAGTGCGCAAACCTAACATGTGAAATGACAATGAAGTAAGTAATGAGTGATGTACTCCATATCCTCACAAATATCATAAAACGGATACTCCTAAATTTTCCTTTTATACAACATTATATTTATTGGCAGAATATTGCAACATGCCTGCCACACAAACTAACAGACCTTTAGGAGAAACCTTGCAAGACCAAATGAAACAAAAATCTAGAGATACAAGTAAACTATAGGTACCTCTACTATCTTTTAGTCTTCGGAGCCTTAAGGTTAATGCAAGATAATAAGCTGATCTAACCTAAAAATGTTTGAAATATGAGTAATGCCACATAATTTCATCCAAGTTGTCACAATGTCCCAACGAAATACACCAAATGGCCTCAACATCAAGAGTAAAAAAAGCTTGCTTAATTAAATCAAATTTTTAGCAACTAGTATCTGTATTTATCAAACTTGCAATATGAGCATCAGCAACAAGTAAGGATCTATGAGGTGAAAAATCTCTAAAAATAAGAGGTCGAGGGAGCCATATATATACGTTAGTTTCAGAATCAATGCTCTATCTAAGTCCAACACAAAGGAGAGATAATGCCTCCTATATTCCTTACCAAGAGAAGGATGGGTTTGTTCCCAATGATGTATGAATTACATCTCAATCTAGAAAATATTTAGATTTATATAGTTTTGACAACAAAGAATATGGTCATTTAAGCAAACGCTATACCTGTTTTGCTAGCAAGGACTAGTTAAGAAAAGTGTAGATGTCTAAATCCCATACCACCGTCCCTTTTACATCTACTAAAAGTCTCCCAATTCAACTAATGAATTCTCCTATGTTGTTTATTATTCCACCAGAACGATGCCATCATAAACTTAATATCCCTAAGTAGGCAGTATGGAAGCTTAAAGCTACTAATCACATAAGTAGGGATTGCCTGGACAACAGACTTCGAAAGGATTTCTTTACCAGCTGATGACATGGACTTTTCACTCCAACCCTTAATACACTGCAAAACTTGCTCTTATATATATGAGAAAATATCCTTCTTAAACTTTTCAACAACTAATAAGAGTCCTAAATATTTGTCATGTTTTTCTACAACTCGCATGCCAAGAATATAAGGAATCCTATGTTGTAAATTGGTATCCGAATTTTGGCTTAAAAGGATTCTCCAAGTTAACATGCTAACTAGATACTTGCTCAAACAATTAGAGAACAAACTAAAATATTATGTGCAGCAGCTTGAGTTTCTTAACAAAAAAGAAGAGTGTCATCTGCAAATAATAAGTGAGAAATTGGTGGAGCATTGCAATAAATAGAGACATCAGTAATCATATTATCCTCCTTTATCTTCCTAATTGGAGAGCTTAGCACTTCAATAGAAAATAAGAACAAATAAGGTGAGAGTAGATCACCCTATTGCAAACTTCGTTGAGGCAAGGAAAAACCAAAATTTTCTCCATTTAGCACAACATAGTAAGATACTATGGTAACACATTTCATATTAAAATCAACAAACTTCCTTCTAAACCTAAGTTTCAATAAAAAATTTTCCAGTAAAATCTATTCAAACTTGTCATAAGCTTCACCATGTCCAACTTGACTACCATCAGTCCCATTTTTGCTCAATGTCTCTTACGTAAATGATTATTAATCTCAAAGGCAACAATTACGTTATCTCTAATATGTCATCCAGGAACAAAGGCAAACTGTGTCTTAGAGATAATAGGATATAAAAGAGGTCATAACCTATTAGAATTCATCTTAGAGGCTATCTTATACGTCACATTACATAAACTTATAGGTTTAAATTAACTCAACATTTCTAGATTGCTAACCTTAGGAATAAGCATAATATAAGTGTAATTATGTTAAGACATACATTTATCATCATTCAAGAAACCCGAAATAGATGAAACAACTTGCCTTTCCATGATTCTCCAAAAATGTTGATAGAACAAAGGAGGACAACTATTGGGACCCGAAGTTTTCAATAGTGCCATTTGAGTAACTGCCAACTTGACTTCCTTTGCTATTAATGGGACAAGCAATTGGGAATTTACGGCATCACTAACAATAGATGAAAGGTGTTGAAGAACATAATCAATTACACCCCCAGAAGAAAAGTAGGAGCTATTTAAATTTCTAAAATAATGGATACAAGGGATTCCAAAGCAGGCCTTGAATGACCCTATTCACTAGATTTAAATTTTAAACCAAACATAAAGTTATTATGCATCCTCGAGAAAGCTTTAGCATGGAAAAACTAAGTATTATGGTCTCCCTTCTTCGTCCACTCCACTTGTGATCTTTGCTTCCACATAACCTCCTTTTGATCAGTAAGGTTTCCAATTCATTTTTTAGAAAGATAATATGGGAAAAAGTGGTAGCATATTGAGTATCTCTAGAAAGTTGCTCCAATTGAGTGTTCAGCAAGGCAATCTATTTCTTGACTAATCTTACCACATCATTAGACCACAGACTATGAGCAACCCATCAATGTTTGATGGATTCATTGAGCACATCAAGATTTGAAGCACAACTAGAAGTTTGCCAAGATTCTTCAATAGTCTTTTCACAATCAGTGTACTTGAGCCAGAATTATTCAAATTTGAATCAATGCTTAACTCTTCATTTCATAATTGGACCATGCATATCAAATTCAATCAAAATAGGAAAATGGTTAGAATTTCTGCAAGATATACGTTGAACTTTATGGAATGGAGATTTCTATGACCTGCCCAAAGAAGCACAAGCTCTATCAAGACGCTATCGGATAGTAATAGGATAGACTCATCTATTACTCCATGTGAACTGAAAACCAACAAAGCCAAGTCATGTAGATTAGCAACACATAAGGTATATTTAAAAGCCCTAGCCATAGAATAAGATAGATTAGAGCCTCCTTGTTTTTTAGAAAAAGTTAAGATAGCATTAAAATTACTTGCACATAGCCATGGCAAAAAAAGTTGAGAACTCAATTAACGAAGAAGCTGCTAAGATAAAAAGTGTCGAGCAATGTCTGGTTCACCATAAAAACTAGTGAATCAATAGACCTTTTCAACAGAATTAGGATATACGACAACATTAATATGTCAAGATGATAAGGAGAGAAGTTGAACCACAATATCTTTCTACTAAAACATGACAAGACTACTTGAACATCCAACTGCATCAACTAATGCTCCATGAAAATCTAATTTATCTCTAATTTTAGTCATATAAAAATGAGACAACTTTGTTTTAGAATGAAAAATAACATGGGAATGATGAGAGTGAGCCAAATCACACAATTCCTGAACTATCCAAGGATTCCCCAGTCCTTGATAGTTCCAACTGAAACAACTCATGGTGACTAGTAGGACTGTGATGCATCGCCACTATTGAAGTTGATTTCTCAATTTCTACAGAAGATACCTTAAGCAGGAGTTATTTGCCTAACTTTCATTTGGCACTCCTATCATTATGGTTTGATTTACTATTCTTCTTGTTATTAGACAGTGAGATCCTCTAGCGAAGAGTAGTCCTTCTCTAACCGACTATGTTTTCCAATGAAATCGACACTAGCGTTGTCTTTAACCAATTGTAAAGGACCATCAATTAAGGTGGAGTCCCCAAGATGAGAAAGAAATGGAGGGATATGAGGTGGGATGCAACTATTTGGATGTGTTGTAATGCTTGTTGGAACAATCCTGTTTAGCTCATTAATCGGCAAATCCTTTTCGAATTGAAGTATAGAAGGCTCCTTACTAGACTCGATTTGTGAGATTGTCCAATGAGGTAGTACAGAAAATGAAGTCTTTGATGGATAGAGATGACAATGGGGTGGGTATGGCGAGGGTTTGGTAGGACTCAAAAACCTACCCTGCCCCACCCTCTCTTTTAGACAAGCCCTACTTTACTTTAGACTCCTAATCCAGTGATTCCAACCCGCCAAAGCTCTTTTCTTTTTTTTTTTCATTAAAATATATTAATTTGCAACTCATATGTTTTCAAAATTAATTAAGATAACCATACATGAAGAATATGTATATATGTATAAAAAATTAGAATCCAATATTCAATAAGTTTTTAGCACCATTTTTTTAAATTTAAAATATAATATCCACATTAATTGATTTTGTTATATTCTCCATCATTTTTATGATAATTAAATGAGTACAAAAGTATTATTTATTTGATGAAATATATTTATAAACTATCATATATCCTAAATTTTTATTACATTGTGTACATATATTATATATATAATATATATAAAGCATATTATATATATTTATTATGCGAGGTAGGTTTGGGGGCAGGTTAACTTGAACCTATAACCCACCTCGGACCTAGCCAAGTTCATGAAATTAGGACTCATAACTCACCCCTAAACCTATTTATTTAACTCATAACCAACCCATTAATGGCGGGTCTGAGGCAGGGACTCGGTCTATCCGGACCCAGTGTCATGCCTATTGATGGACCAATGCTCAACACAAGACCAGACACATCCCCCTGGGGAATGGCATTGGCTAGGTTGGTTACGTCCAGAGGAAAAGTATCAAGTGGCTTGACAGTTGGGACACCAACTGAGTGCCATTGAGGAGAATCAATGCCATCATCTTCATCACAAGACATGTCCTTTTCATGAGAAGAAGAACAAAAGGAAAACTTTCCAAACACATCAACCCCACAGAGATTAGAAGAAGACCCACCACTGAAGCCCCCCACTACGAAATGATTGAGAGGCTGACGAACATGGTTGAATCGATAAGACAAAAAACTATGAGCAGCACCCAACCCATATGGAGAAGCACGAAGCCAGGGGCAACGACAGAATGAAAATTTTCATCATACTGGGAGTCACAATCCTTTGAGAGATGACTTAGTAGCCTACATAAGTAACAGAAATTAGGTAATTTCTCATACTGAATATGAAGAATATGTTTATCCCCATTTTTCCTTGCTATACAAACAACTCGCTGAAGAGGTTTGTGATATTCAGGCCAACACGAATCCGAAGGATGTCGTTCCCACGCCGACATATGAAAGACGAATCAAACTCTTTGAAAAATCTAATTTTTTCACCTGTCAATGAAGCAATGCCTGTCAATCTCTTAAAAAATGGTAAACAACGCACTTGAATTCAAAAGTCACAAAAATCTAAGTTGATCGATTTGGATCTTCATATTTCTCCAAGTCATGCAAAACAGTAAGGTTCTTATCAAACAACCATGGAGAACCTTGTAATATCCTGTCTTTGTCTCGAACATAATTAAAAATAAGGAGGAATCGAAAGTCGCCTATTTGTTAAACTTCCAACCCCCGCCGAGGATTCATGGTTCGATTGAGAACATTGCAAAAAGTAGGAAAATTGAAAGCCTTCGAAGAAATCAAATGCGCAACTAACACCAACTCTAGCTCGATGAAGGATTTGTCCCAATCCTCACCCTTGACGAACAAGGTAATATTTTCTTCCTCAGTAAGGATCAAATTTTCAATGAGTTTATCAAGATCAAACTCCATGAACAAACATAGAAACTGCACGAAAATTGTTTGAAAACCTCTACCGGAGAGAGGGAAGAGAAACTCTAAAGAAGAGACCCAACTCTCATAAGGAGAGACTGCCCGTTGGTTTCGAAGTGACTTGCCTCAAAAAAAGATGACATTCTTTTTAATTGAAATTCAGTTACGAATCAAATTCTGTGTGAACAATTCTTAACTCGATACCGGCCAACTATTTTAATTTTTTAACAATTGGACTATTAAATATTCTTATCAAACAATAGCTTTGTTTTTAATAGAAAATTACACCGATAAAGTTTTTATATAACCAAAATCGTCACAACCTTAAATACACAATTTTTTAGTTGAAATTTTTTTATGAATTGGATTTTCATAAGTCAAGTAATCAAATCAAATCCAATCCAATTATTTTAAATTTTTGATCAATGTACTAATAAATATTTTTAATTGGTTATAGATCTTTTTTATATATGGTGGTATTAAAAAAGTTTTTATAATAATATTTCTGCTTCGAATGGGAAAAATAATTAAAAATAAGTTCCTATCTTATATCAATTCCGAATTCGCACGCATAATAAAGAAACACTCCTATAATCCTATTCATACTGATATTTTAATTGACCAGCCTAACAAACAAAAAAAATTATTTCATAAGGGGAAGATTTATATCGTTAGAAATAGTTCCATAGTAAATGAGACATTATAGAGCAAGAGAACAAATTCCTAAGCAAATAATAAATCCATTGCGAATGACATAATAATGGAGCGAGAGACAACGAGGTGATGTCTCAGCATCTCCTTCGTTTCTTCCTTCCTTGGCCAAGGCCAAGGGAACACTTTATTCATATTATTAGAATGGTGGTCATTGGAATCATCTATATCTTTCCTTCGCATCGCTGCCTCCTCAGCTTTACACCTTTGACAATGCATTGTCCATCACGTCAACAAGAAAATCTATATAACAAACGGAGACATGCTCAATTAGTAAAATACTAACAGTACTACTGTGTGTATATATATTATATATTCATATAAAAGAAGAAGAAGAAGAAGAAGAAGAAGAATATGGTGATAAATATGGAAACAAACCAGCATCCTCCTTGGTGAAGCAGAGGGGTGGAGTGATCCTGAATACGTTGCCAAAAAACCCTCCTTTTCCTATTAGTACTCCCATTTCTGAAAAGGCAGCAAAAAGTAAGGCGAGATGAGGGCAACAGATAGATGCAGGTACAAGAATGGAACCATCATCCTACCTTTCATCTGCTCCATTGCATGAAAAGTCTCCACCTTGGCAGGGGTTTTCAACTGGTGATCCGTCACCAGTTCAACTCCAAGCATCAGACCTCTTCCCCTCACATCTCCAATGACTGTGCAAACCATACCATGACATTAATACAGACTTGATTTATATTGGATTTCACATAATGTTGCATGTTTCTGGTTCTTTTCCTATTCCCACCAGGAAATAGGGCAACAAATAGTTGTTGGCATAAAAAGTTTACACAAAACATGTGTTTCAAGACATACTCTCATACTTGTCCTTCAAAGAGGTAAGACGCTGCTTCAAATATGACCCAACAATCAAGGCGTTCAGCTGAAGCTTTTCTTTTTCTATTACTCTAAGGACTGCCAGCCCAGCAGCAGTGCAGACAGGATTGCCACCGAAGGTATTGAAGTAACTTCGGTGAGCCAACACCTTTGCAATCTCACGAGTGGTAATCACCGCACCAAGTGGTATTCCATTTCCAATACCCTGAAGTTAATAAAGATCAGATATGACATGCTAACAGCAGTACAGAGCAATATATACGTCCAGAAAAGTGTCCAAGTCTCTCAGCTGGTGGTAACTATATGGATGGCAGAAAAGGGACAATTAGTTAAAATATTTAGTCTGGTTGCAATTGATTTTACTTTCTTAGTGCTGGAGAATTCTCCCTAAAATACTATTCCTCTACAACCATATTCAGGAAATGTGTTTGACTGACCATTTACAGAATGAAACCTCAACAGAAAAGAAAGACTACCTTGGCCATGGTTACAATATCAGGCACAACACCATGGGTCTCAAATCCCCAAAAATGGCTCCCAGTACGAGCAAAACCTGATTGGACCTCATCAGCTATGCAAAGACCCCCTGCCTTTCTAATGCTGCTATAAACTGCAGGCAGATATCCAGGAGCCAACTCTATAATCCCACCCACTCCCTATAAAGATGACATTCAATGAACATAACAAACATTTGAACAAAATGAAAGCATCAAACCATGCACACTTTAATCAGATTACAACCTGTATGGCCTCTGCAATAAAAGCAGCAACACGACCAGATGTTCCATAAGTAATTATATCATCAATATCTCTTGCGTACTTCATTCCATCAGATCCAAAGATGCCTCTGTACTGGTCAGGATTCTGGACATGGTGGACTCCAGTCTGTTGCAAATGGAAGCCAAACGTGAAACAAAAAAGTCAAATGTATAGCTTGGCGATCTCAACAATACAAAAAGTCACAGAGACCAATTCTGATTTTATGAAAGAGAAATAGTTCTTCAAGGCGTATCTGCTGTCTCAAAAATTTGACATGGAATGACAATCACATTTTTTTGTTGAAACACATTTCTCCCAACACTGCCTTGTTTTGACTCAGTTTTCTCAGAGCTCTCGACAAGAATCAGCAGATCATGTACTCAAAAAGCTCTACATAGTTCAACTATACTTGTACACTACGCCACAGAAGTTCCATACTCATAAATGCAGTAATTCTTTTTAAAAGGAATAGATCTTTAGAATTCAGAGTATGTATTAAAATTTTATTGGTATAATTTCTACTTCCAATTCTCAAGCCACAATTTCACAATATTAAACAATAAATCAAACAATTCTAGCATTCAAATAATAGTAAATGCATCTTGAAAAGATATCAATCCTTATCATAACACAAAAAAAGTTATAGTGACCCGACAAGATTTGCATCAAGAATCGCAAAAAGGCATGGTCCCGCGACATTCCATACCTGGACAACATTGAATTTATAGCTACTTTGAGCAGTGACACCCATTGTCCCGGCAGCATTTCCATGATATCCGTTCCTAATCGAAATTACATCATGACAGCCCGTGTACAATCGGGCCATCATCAAAGCCAGCTCATTTGCCTCCGTCCCGGAATTTGTGAAGAAAACAACCTAAAACAAAACAAAACACTTGCGTTAACTTAGCAGGGGTATAATTAAAACGCTCTCTTAAACTCTCATCGCAAAGAAGTAATAAAAAAACAATAATCTTCCATCCAGAAAGACATATTCTTTTTACTATTGGATTCAACGTCTAATAAACCTTGAGGTCACCGGGAAACTTCGACGCAAGAACCTCAGCAAACTCGGCAATGGCATGGTTCAAATACAAAATGGTGGAATGCTGCAAACGCTTGGTCTGATTAACAATCGCATCCACCACTTCAGGATGGCAGTGCCCACAACTGACGGTGGCTATTCCACCAAACGCATCCAAATATCTCCGACCCTTTTCATCAAACAAATACTGCATCTTCCCATCCACCAAATTCAACTTAAAAAGAAAAAAATGAAAAAAAAATGTAGAATCCATCAACATCACATTAAAAACAACAAACAAAAAGGAGAAAAGGGTAAAAATATTACAGGGTTCTTGAAGAAATGGAACACGGCGGGGCTGAGGAATTGTTGGCGTTTGCTAAGGATCTCTTCGGCTGTGGGGCCGGTGTATGGGGGAGGAGTGTAATCGAAGGGGGGCATTTTCGGAAGTAGGGGCTCATTTTCTTGAAGAGGTTGGGAGACAGTTGATTTTGATGCGGTACCAAAGCGACGGAAGGGAGGAGTGCCAGTCGAGAATGACTTTTGCAGGATTCTGCGCATCATCGTCACCATGAAAACGAGAGAATTTTCACATACACAAACACAAGGTGGAGAGAGGAGGCCACCAGTGGATGGTTGGTGAAGATGAGACGACGAGATTCGGTCTTTCACTGGCGAATTATATAGATGGTGATTGGTGATGATGATGGCATACTGCTGCCACGGTGCCTGATGGGCTTTTCCTTTTTGAAATCATGCACCCAATAACCTGATTAATACATTTAAAACAATTATTACTCCATGGGTCTTGAAATTAGATCCTATTAATTCGTTCTGAGATCAGATAAAAGTCAAAGAAATAAAGATTTGTGTGATTTCATTCTACTTTTATAAAGAATAATAATTAGTCTTGTGGTAACAAATCACTACTTTAATTAAGAAAGTTGGATTTTTTCCCATTTTAAAAAAATAAAATTTTTAAAGAAAATAAGAACAATAAATTTGAAATAGAAGGAGTGTATAACATTAATTAAGGACATTAAAGATTGTGATCTAATTGAAAATAGGCAATTTCTATAAAAAAACACTTACAAATTAAAATTTTGATATTTTATTTTACGTTAATAAAATTCTTAAAAGCCAACATTAGAAAACAATCAAGCACAAAAATAGCATAATATTACCACTAACACTACTGTACATCATTTATTATCATATGCAACTATTGCAACAAAGACTCATTACAACAACAATAGCTAACGGAGTGAACGTGCCTCATTCCCTAAAATGTAGAAAATGATGTATTTCACAAAAAAAAGAAGTAGTAGATTAAAAAATATTGAAAATGATGTCCTGGAGCTTTGTTTACAAAATGTACATATAATTAAATTTTTTTTTATTTATACACACGCACACATCAGGAGCCCGTTTGGGTTCGAACTCCTGACCTCCCACATTATGTGGGAGACTCATGCCAGTGGGCTACAAGCCACTTGGCATGTACATATAATTAAATTAAAGATGGTGTGTTTACAAAATGTACATATAATTAAATTAAAGATGGTGTGTTTGCAATATAATGCAAGGCAAGTGTGTAATCTGGTTAGTGAGTGTCTTGGTCCCCTTGGGGTGATAGGTGAGAGTGACGTGTGATTAGGTTGGAATATACGAAGGAGACAGAGAGATGCATTTATTTAGATTAGAATTTTAAGAGCCACGTGTTTTTGCTCGTATGCCGAACCTTTTTCGCAATTTTTGGTCTGCTATATTATATTATGTGTGTATATATATATATTATTTAGATAGTGCGGAGGTGGTCTGATAGAATACGCTACAGAGGGAATGTGAGGAAAATGCATGATCATTTCTCCCTCCCTCCCTCCTAAATTTAGGGAAATGTCAGAGGTGGAGTGTTAAAATAAAACCCAAATTTAATGATTCGATAATAATTCACCGGAAAAAATCAAATTTGGTTTTGAGATTTTTGAATTTGGGTCAAATTGGGTTAAATCCAAAAATAATCCGAAAAAAAAAAGATTAGGTTAATTTCGTATCAACCGACGTAACTCAAAAAAAAAGTGGATGATCCAATAACCCAATAAACCCAACCTAACCCAACTCGACCCACCTGAAAATTTCAAGTAATTAAAATGAAATATAAATAATATATATTTTCAAAAATCTAAAATTTGAAAATTCAATTACAATTTATAAATTTACAAGTTACAGTAACATTGTTAACAAATAAATAATAATACTTTTATTCTTTAAATTCAAAGACGATTGATCAAATCATCAAACATAACCCTTACACCTCCTATTCCAAAAAAATAGAAAAACCCCAACCTTCTTTGTCACCGTGCAATGAGTAATTACCAAACAGAACCCTCTTCACCTCTTGCTCCAAAAAAATAGATAAACCCTAGCCTCCTCTATCGCTGTGCGCCCCCGTCACACTACTTCCATCTGCCATGTGTCCCCTTAATTATTACTCCAAATTTTAAATTTTATTTTAAATCAAATTGTACTCAATTATGATTTTAAAATTTATAAAAATAAAAAAATAAAATAAATAGATCAGATTAGGTTGGGTTAGGTTTATCAGATTGTTAGGTGACTAGATTAAAACTTAGATCAACTTGAACTTGACATAAAATTTATAGATCAGGTTAAAGTTGAAACTTTTGAATTTAACAATGAATTGAATTGAGTTTAGATTTAATATTTTTATATATATTCTCACATCAACTCAACCCAAAACCACGCAGCCCGCGCAAATTGATACCCCTAGACTAACAGGGGATTACCTATGTATTTACATTTGTCGGTGCTTACGTCATTGTCAATTACTATGGTACAAATTCTAAATACAAGATTATCTTTTAAATTGCCATCTATTGTTCCTAAATTTTGGATATCAAATTATTACATAAAAAAATATAAATTTGAATTTACCCAATTTAAGTTTTTTGATATTTTCGTGATCAAATACATTTTGGTAATTCATGTTGTCCATCCAACTATTCAGCTCATTATCCTTCTCTTATTTTATTAGTAAATTATTAGAGTGGGATCGGTGTAAATAATTATTTATATGCCAAAGTTTATTTGATTATTGTTAATTCCTTTTTATTATTTTAATTGCACATTCATGATGTTTCTTTTATATTATTTCCCAACACAAGATATGCCCAATATTTAGAACCTCACAGAACCTTCATATGTTAATATCGTTGGCATTTATCACATGTTGCTGTCATTAAATACTAAATAAACATTTTATTCAGGCACATGTCAAAAAACATGAGTTCCAAACAACATCGGAATGGAATCTAGCTATAACTAAATTAAATATCTTTTTCATCTGGAGTGTAGTGGGGAATCAAAGGCTGCGATTCTATCTGAGGTCATATTTCCTTTTTCATATTTCATGTTTTAAGAATTTCGGAGTTGTTATGATGTTTAAGAAACATTGAAAATAGAAAATGAGATTGTAAATAGTTGTGGGATAAAATATAATGATTATAGTAATTTGATAGGTTATGTGATGTAAAGTTGAAAATGATTGTAAGGTTATTTGAAATGAGTTTGTATTATGAGTTCTAGTTGGTAGATTAGTTTGGAATTTGTAATATTGTAAAAAATGTATGTAATTAATTTAATAATTTATTAAATTAAAAATAATTTATTCTCTTTAAATATTATAAGATGGAGTAACTTGGTAAATTCCAATTGGGGATGGGAAAAAAATTATTTTTTCTTAATATTATCGTTCTAAAATTTTTTAATTAATAAGGTAAGGTTGGATTTATTTTAATTAATATTCCCAACATCATTGCAAATAATTCTATATCAGCACAAATTAATGCATAAAATAAATTATTGTTTCACATTGTCCCATATTATTTGATTAAAAAATTATGAATTTTAATTATAATAACTGAACCATTAATTTAATCAATTATAGTTTTTATTACAAATAAAAAGTATAATTTTCCAAAAAAAAAATTACAAATTTTATTTTTGTTAATTTGTATTTCCAAATTTAAAAATTGAGAAAAATGAGATTTTATGAATCTGAAAATGTAAAGTTTAAATTTATGTAATAATTAAATTTGAAATTTTTAACAAAATCCTACAAGAAATTCTAATTAATATTTAATTCCAAAATTGGGATATAAAACACAGACTCAAATTGGGATATGAGAGTGAAAGAGAAAAAGAAAGAAGTGCACAATATCCTTGGAAAAAGTGAGGAAATTGTTTTTTGAGATTATTTACCTTTAAATTTGAAATCTACCTCATAAACGCAAAATGGCTTACAATCAAACACAATTCCACTCGTGTTTTATATCTTTGAGACATGAAATATGGGAAATATCCCACAAGCAATTACTATAAAAGGCCTTGTTTTCTTTTCCATTTGACTGTGAGATTTCTCCTAATGTCAAATTGTTTGTTTGGTTTTATTTTCATTTCCAGTTTTTATTTCCATAATTTTTAAAATATTGAAAATTAGTTAGTAAAAATAAGTTGAAAATGAGTTTGTATTTGAATAAATTATTGAAAAAGTAATTATTATATTGGATTTAGTAGGTTATAAGTGGAGAGAGATAGAAATAATGAAATAAAAAGATAAAATATATGTTATTGGAGGAAGAAATATAGGTTATTGGGGTATAGCGCCTCAGCCAGGAGGTGTATGCTCGGCTGAGATGCTACTCAAATCTATACCACAAGCTCTTTAGATAAAAGAAAATACATCTTTGAAAAATCAAAATAATTAATTCCCACAAGTGACATCCATCAACAGTTGGACTTATTACCCAAGTATCATAGATCACACTTGATATTTTCAAACCTACCTGTTATATCCACATCAGTAACTCACTAGGCTACAAATCGTATATCCATATATTCGTTGGGCTTATTGCCTCATGCGTGGTTAATCTACCTTCGCCGCTTCTTCTTAACTAAGGTAAAGAATGGGAGGAAACAATACAAACACTATAAATCTGAATGACTCAGTGAGTTATTAATGAAAGAGTAACACTAATACACAAAGCGATAACAATTCAACAAGTATAAAATCAATAGAGAATAAAATGCACTGTAATAGATAACAAATCAATAATATTTTAGCAAAACCAGCTATTGGTGATTCTCTTACCTTATTCCTCTACTTTCACAAACACAAAAATCCTTATCCCTTCACTTTCGAGTGATCGGCTCGAAAGTTGACCAAACTATAGGCATGACTAGCTACATGCCTTATCGCCTCATAGACAGTTATCTCCAACTAGCTATAAAGCTGGATATAATCAATGGGGTATCAACTGGAGATTTTTTATCGTCAGTTCATCCCGCCTAGTCGTCTCCTAAAGTTGATCATAGGGCCTACCCCAAGGGTGTTTAGTAATCTGTATAACATAAGCATCCAACAACATTTCACTTGACTCACCAATTTGCCATGATAAATAATATTCATTAAATCAACATTAGACTTAATTTTAGGTAACAGTTATGACAATAGTGGAAAAATACATCTCAAAATCATTTACTAGATTTTCCAACACAATTCCCAATTTTTAGGTAAAATGGCAAAAATCATGATCAACCAAAAACCATAATTAGTGAAAAAGGCAATGAGTGGTGAAATTTAATAAATAGTTTACTTTTTCCAAACTTGTGAAAACATGATATTTAGTTTTGAAATTCAACATCTTAAGATGGATAGGAATTCAATCAACAATGGTTCAAGAACTACTGACAAAGAAAAAAAGAAATTCAAATAGGTGGTAAGCACTTTACTTTCCAAAACTTGAGTAAACATGATATTCGGTTTAGGGATTCAACAATTCAAAATGTTAAGGAATTCAAATGAGAAAAGCTCATGAACCACATATGAAAAAGAAAAGCCAAATAGATTGCCAAGGGTAATACAAGGATCAAAGGTCAATATTGTATAGATGAACAACAATTTCTAGCAAAGGAATGGTCAAACAAAAATTATATATTTATTAATATATGCATAAGATAAGAAATCACATTAAGCAAGATTGAGAATCTGGATAATAATAGCTCAAGAATTACAAACAAGCATAACTACTCAAACAGATTATCAGATTCAACACACGAGCCAAAGAATAGTATAGAGCTAACAATAGTAATTCTTGATCCTCATCACAAACATTATCAAGCAATGGAGGCATGATAGCAAATATATATGTTATTTCCCTAGCAAAGAAAACTACTATAAACTCAACTGGTAACTCCCAATGAGTGATATTCTTCTAAGATTTTCTCTATTAATCACGTCCTCACAACCTAATTCTAGTTAAAGTACAATATAAGAGAACTAATTCTAATTAATGTCCTACAAATGGTTTGGGATGTTTTAGGATTTCTTAATCCTGTCCAATCAATTTCCTAAATGTGGTGAGGTAGATTTTTTAGGTTTAACTTTCTGTTTCAGGCTTTTAATTTCTTGAATTTTGATCAGGCCAATCAAGTTTATTAGCATATAGCTAGGGTGGCATTAATTCAAGGGTAAGTGCTAGATTCATATTCAAGAATCCAATAATTTAATTTCAATTTAGTTAGATAAAAGTCCCATTCAACCCAAATTTATTTAAATTTCAATATAATAAAATAAAAGTCAAACTAACCAATAAAAATAGAATTTTACCTAAATTCAATTATTGGAAGTTCAATCACAGCCTAAAACTAGTCCTACCACATCTAGAAATGAATTTCAGGTTCACTGTCCAACTGTTGCTACCGTGCCGTCGTTTTTCGCTGCTGTCTAGGTGTAAACCAACTGGACCAAAAGGTGCACCTCGCCAAGCCCGTCTAAACCCCTCAATCAATTTCACCTTCCATTGCCTCCTCATCGGTGAATTGTGCAAAAATTTCCACTAAAACCCTTAAAGTCACCGCCTTCTTGTTGTCGCAATTTCTCTATCGTCGGTGGTCAAAAATTCAAACTAAAGGTATGAAAATGCTTCTCTCAATAGGATTGTTAAAATTCACCGATTAATTTCTAGTTTTCATTTTCACAAATGTCAAACCCATCACCACCGCCATCGAGCTCTACCACGGTTGAAAATTCTGGCAATCACTGGTTATTTTGGGGAGTTTTTAGTATGGTTGTGAGTTTTGAGATAAGAGGAATCTAACTATATCTTTGGTGTCTGGTTTCAAGGAAAAATGGAGGAGACATGAGTTTTGGAGGAGTAAGGCCACGTTTGAGAATTGAAAGAATTTTTGTCCTCAATTAGGCCCAAAGGTTTGAGCTTCTCATAGTTATATTTCTGCCATCTCTAGTTATGTAGTTATATTTTTTTGAGCTTTTTCGATTAGCCCCAAAACTTTTGGACCGCCGTCTATTAAGCTCAAAGGTTTGAAATACCTTTCAATTTGACCCTAGAACTTTTATTTTAGTCCTTTAAGGTTTTAATTTTTCATTTTGGCCCCTAACATTTTCAATTACAGTAAATTAAGTCCTTCTTTATTTAGTTTGAAGTCCTTAAGCTCTTGATTGCCTTATATTGACCCCTAAACTTTATAATTTTGATCAATCAAGCACTTGTTTTCCTTTATAGTTCAATCTCCCAATTGTCAACAATTATTTATGGGTCTCAATTAAATCCAACTCAAAATTATTTTAACTAAATTTGTTGAATTGGTATTTTATTTTATTGAAACACTGACTTTAGGTTTATTAGTCTAAAATTCGAGGTGTTACATGGGGAATGTGTTTTGAAAATAAAAATAAA
>JACGDI010002672.1:395979-411357 GCA_014898725.1 Jacaranda copaia | reverse complement strand
CACCACAACCTCCTTAAGTAGAATTGAGATAAGCAAACAACTATAATCTCATGGCAGAAGAACATAGCACGTTTTTGCCCAATCACATCCACCTAGGTCGACCACACAAGAAAGACTTGACAATTCAAGTGTGATAGTTGCTACTAAAAATAGAGGCTCACAAAGGATGGCCTAATCAACTGCCTCAATCTTTCTAGGTCGAATAACACCTAGCATTCAAAGACAGTCGCATTTAATGCATTCCCTATTTACACTCAACTTGTCATCTCCACATTAAATGCATCAACATTTTGTCAGCATTAAATGTGCTATCAACTCATCACCACTAAAGGCTAGTAAGGCATTAGGATATAATATCAAAACTTCAAAACATCAAAGTAACTAGTTCCTGTGAGAAAATCAAGAATCTAATCATGCCTATGATCCAGATTTAGATAGAGGATTACCTTGAAGAGCAAATCCATGGTGTATCAAGTGAACATTTCATTGGTTCTAGATTTGCCTGCTTGTGGCATAGTGAGAAGATTGCAATGATTGGTCCATCAAATCACCTCCAAAAATTTTAAAAAAATATCTGGAGCTATAAAACACCTTTTAGAACTTCCATTTAAAATTTTAGATCAATTGGCCATCTGGAACTCCTTGTAGAAAATTGCAAAGTCGGACCTCGAGTAGGTAGATCTCCAGAAATGAGTAAGTAACATGCCTTGGCTTTATTGTAAAGATCCACACGCCAATGAGTTCTTCCTAAGTCTCTAGTCTATAAGTTGGAGTAAGACCAAATATTTGATAATGGTGGAGGCTGAATTTGGGGTTGGAAGATAAAAAAGAAGCTTAACTTTCAACACATGAAATGCTATCTTGAAAATATTTTTGGAGGGAAATGAATAATCTAATTCTTCACACCAATAAGCATTGATTTGGATGGCCTTCTCTTTATATCTATATATAGATGTGGAATAGTGTGATGCCAAGGTGGCATCACACATTCCATAAGGGTGGTGGCGAATAGGGGTGCTTATGTGGCAAAATTTGAATCCAAATTTCATTTGAATTTCACTTACATCTAAATTGCATTTGGAATCTTCTTTCAACTTAATTAAGATGGCATCTCAAATATCATTTAAGTCTTCTCTCCAAAATTCATTCTTCTTAATTAATCAAATTAAACTCTTTAATTTAATTAATTATTCTTTGACTTAACTCTTTAAGTTAAACTAGCTTAACTCCTTAAGCTAAATTCATTAACTTAACTCTTTAAGTTAACTTGACCAATTGATGGTCATGTAGGCACCAAATAATTAAATCTTTAATTGTTGGTCTAATTTAACTCTTAAATTAGTTAATTAATTTAACACTTAAATTAATCAAGCCAAAATTGACCCTCAAGGTTGGCCCCTAAAAATCGGTCGGCTAAGAGGTATCATTTTCTAACACCTTAGAAAATGAGGTAAAAAAAAAGGAATAAGCATGTGATTAAATTTGATATTGAAAACATGTTCATGGTCTTTCAAGCATGTTTTTCTCCCACTATTTTATCAAATTCTTCATCCCCAAGAAGAATTTAGGAAATCAAATGCCCTAGTGAGAATCAAGACCCCAATAACTTGCCAATGGATCCCTATGACTGAGTGCCATCCATGAGAAATCAAAAGTTAAGCAACTTTTGCTAATTATATCTCATACAACTCTTGATATATTTTGCCTCACTTTTCATATAGACCCATGTGACCGTGTGTCATCTATATTACTAAGTGTTAAGTCAAACCCACCAATCAAAATTTATCTCATGACGGCCTCATGACATCCACAATGATCGAGTGCCAATAGGTGAGGGTTCTTAAGTCAAAGGTGCATCTTATGCTAAGTGTATGCTCACAACTTTCCTCCTAAGTGTGACTCCCATGATCGAGTGCCATCACACAAAATCGGTAGCATCATCATTGCATACACTATTAGTGAAAGGCTTGGATTAATTAAAATATTTTTAATCTCTATCCATTTTGATTTAATATTTGAAAATACTTAGACATTCTAAGTGGAGGATTATTGTTTGCAAAGATCTCATCATTTTTATCCTCTTATTCAGGTTCTCAATATTCTAATCATGTATCTCATACATTAATAGGATATGAAAAATGTAAATAAGTAAATAACCTAGCATGCTCCTAGGGTAGGATGACCATAAACCTAACCAAGTGACATACTTAGAGCCATAGGTGCATTACTTTGGTTGATTTTAAGTGGTTGAATTAAACTAAACTATTACATAAATGTATCTTATACATTTATGGGCCTTCAAATGGCCTCCACGCCTCTATTGGGCTCCTTGCTCCAAGCAATGTTTACATGAAATGGAAATCCTCACTCCTAATGGTTCTACTCTCATAACTTTTACAAGATAGAACAAGAGGCATGTAAGCCCCATTTAATACAACCAATTTTAACAACTTTGAAACAAATAAAATCAATTTTAAAAGCTCATGTTCATCCCCATTCATTCATCATTCATTCAACGATTAAATGAACAATAAATAAATCTCTATTAACAATTATTTCCAACAATTAAATTCTTATCACATAAACAAATAATTGAACAAAGCATAACCTTTATGCTATAAATTGGAGATCAACTTTAACCAATTTTCAAAAGTATTCAAATATGTCAAACATGATTTTGAGATATTGCACAACACTTGTGCACCTAATATGTGTAGTGTAAAAACTTATTGAGCATTAAAGGCATTGAGAAAACAACTCAAAGCTCACCAAACGCCCCTAAAAGTGGACTGTCGGGCAGCCTATGCGCATGCTGTGTGGCCAGTGCCTAGGCTGTGCTAGCACCTTGCTTTTGGGGCTTCAGGGCTTGCCAAGTGTGTTCTCCACTCATCGTTTATGAACAAAACATTTTAGTACATGTTCTCAATATTAATACACACATTTTAGATAGATTTCATAATTCGAAACATCTTTTAAAATTGAAAATACAAGTGCTCAAACATACTTTCAAAAATTAGTAAAAGTAAGAATCAAATTCTTCAAATAATCTCCAACCTAATTCCAATCATATTGGATCCAAAAATAACCAAAACTCTTTTAGTCATTAATTAACATGCTAAATCAACATATAAGATCAATTAATGCCAAATCAATATTCAACATTAATCACTATGAATTAAAACATACTAACTACATGAATTAACACTTAAATCACATAACAGCATGCTTTTAATCCATCAATCAAGGAGCCACACACAAATTAACCAAATCCTCAAATCCATCAATTAAATTGAGAATATGATGATCGAGATTAATCGATCACATGAATCAATCAACCAAATAAAATCTAAATCTAAGTATAATTTTAGCTCGATACCACTTGAAGGCTAGTAAGGCACTAGGATCTAATATCAAAAATTCAAAACATCAAAATAACTAGGGCCTACAAGAAAATCAAGATCTAATCATGCCTATGATATACATTTAGATAGAGGATTACCTTGATGAGAAAATCCAAAGAGTATCAAGCAAACACTTCACCAGTTCCAGAATCTGCTTGCTTGTGGCATGAAGAGAAGAAAGCAATGACCGCTTTATCAAATTGCCTCCAAAATTTTTGATGAAATATCTAGAGCTAGTCAACACCTTGGAGAACTTTTATTTAAAATTTTAGATCAATTGGCCAACTAGAACTCCTTGGAGAAAATCACAAAGTCGGACCTCAAGTAGATGGATCTCCAAAAATGAGGAAGTAACACTCCTTGGCTCTATTATAAAGATCCACACACCAATGAGATCTTCCTAAATTTTTAGTCTATGAGTTGGAGTAAGGCCAAAGATTTGCTAATGGTGGAGGCTGAGTTTGGGGTAGGAAGATGAAGAAATAAGCTTAGCTTTCAACACATGAAATGCTAGATTGTAAATATTTTTGGAGGAAAATGAATAATCTAATTCTTTACACCAAGAAGCATTGATTTGGTTGGCCTTCTCTCTATAGACAAGCGTGACCTTGCCATCAGTAGACATGCCAAGCATCATGCCAATCCTAGACTCCTTCTCACTAAGACAACTTTAGTCATGCAAATATGGGGAGTAGGCCATGAAGTACAGATATCCTACTTTACAAGCCCAATACCGCCCGAATTGTTTGTGCCACACTCAAGCTAAATGGGCTCAATTGCCATAATTTCACAACATGGTATGATAAATACAATATCAAAGTTAAGTAGTCAAGGTCAGATAAAGTACTATACCTCTATGAGATGGACAAGCATGTTCATGTCGATACACCTTTCAATTATCTAGATGTACTATGTTGTATGAAAATGACATGATGATCAACACATGATAATTGTCTAAATGTGCTTTTCTTCTCTCTCTCTCTCTCTCTCTCTCTCTCTCTCTCTTCTTATTTTCATTTCTTATTTCCATAATAATCATTGCATATTTATCTTGATAGGAATAATTATCTTATTTTTTTAGGTTACTGCACTCACCGTGCTTTCCCAAGTGCAGTGTTTCAAGATAAGGCAAACTATTATGTGAGTTGTTTGCCTAAAATAAATACTAAAATTTGATGTAGAGTTCAAAAAATATACTTTAGTTAGTGAAATATGTGTACTAAGGGCATGATGTAATGAATCCTAAGGTATAATGAATATCTAAGCCTTAACTAAAGAGTATTGCTTCAACTTCACTAACTATATCTCCCTTTAACTATTTTCCTTCCCATTCTACATTCCATTTCCTAAATCTTTTATATTATTTTGTATCTATACTTCTTCCATATAATTCATAGTTCTATAAATATGAAATGCACTCAGTAATAGGATATTTCAATTCTTATTTACATACGTAACTCCAACTTTCATCTCCAACCAACTAAAGTATTCTAATCAAGTACCTCTTCAATTTTTTGTCCATAGTTCTTCCTATTTATCATTTAATAACTCAAAAATTATATTAACTAATATTATGTGGTGATCTTAGGTTTAATACAGCCATAACACTTCTATCTTGACACTAATCCCAAAGTCTAAAGATTAACTATAGAAATGTGATTTTCTTAATTAAATTTGAAGCCATCTAGGCTTGAATTGAATCCCTCTATTTTGTAACCTACTTACACATTTTCATCCATAAATTTCAAAAAAAAAAAAAAGACCTCTATAAGTTCAAACTCAGAAGCCCTTCCATTTGTCAAGTTATCTTAAGTTTATGTCCAACTCTAATTGGTGTTTACCAAATTAAACACACAAAATCATAGATAAAGTAAACCTTAATCTGAATATATATGCTATAATAAACACTTATGAATCCAAATAAACCACTTTAAATGGCTAAAGAATGCTACCTTTTGGAAGCAAGAATTGGGTTCTCTTTTTCCTCTATTCTGGCTTACACCTTCTCTTTTCTCTTCCCTACTTCTCTCTCCTTTTCCTTTTTCAACTTTTTTTCCTACCTATATGTCCCAATTTTGCTGATAATGAAGGGAGAAATACCTTTGAAGGAGTAAGGTTAGATTTGGTCAAAATATGTACATGGCTTTACCTTAAGTTGCCATCTATCATATTTAAATTATTTACTTTTTGGTATTTAGTTTTATCTCCTTGAATTTGAACAATTTTATTTGACAAAATAAAATAAAAGGGTGAATTTTAACTAATTATTTCAAAGTTCTACCGAAATTTTAGAATCCCCCTTTTACCTTTCAAATAGTTTAAATTCAAGAATATCTATAGATGGCAAGTTCACTCCAAATTTCCAAAATCAAGTATCAATTTGTGAATAGTATCATAACAAAATAAAGATAAAAATAAGCATGAATCTAGAGTAAATATTTGATTTTTAAAAAAATTGTAGGTATAATTATATTCCTAGGTTTTTACATATCTACAACGATCATGATCAATCCAAATCCTTCAAACTTTGATAAGGTGCTTATGAAGTCCATAGAGATAGATTTCCATAGATGCTCTGGAATTGGTAATGGTTCAATTACTCTTGTAGGTTGCTTATTCTTACCTTCGTCTTTTTAACACAGGAGGTACGTTGTATGCATACCTCGACCTCATTTTTTGTTTGGGGCCAAAAGTACGCCACTCAAGCAATACCAACTTTCTCTTTTATCCCAGGTGTCCTGTCTACTTTGTGTTGTTGAATTCCCAAATAAGCTCCCACCTCAAGTTGTTCCTCTTAAGCATGCATAAGTGTTGCTCTTTTGTGTATAGTAGACTGTCGTCCGTCTAAACTGCCAAGTCTTTTTTTTTTCAACTAACTTTCTAAGCTCTCTAGCTATAGGGTCACTTTTCAATTCTTATTTGATCGAGTCTATCACGATCCTTTTAGCTAAGGTAATAGATGCAAGCTAGGCCTTCTGACTTAGAGCATATACCACTACATTCGTAATTAAATTTTGAGAAAAAGTCTTGCCACCTAGCTTGTTTTGGCATCAACATCTTTTGTGTTTGGAAATAGCTAGTGACCATATTGTCCTTCTTGATCACAAACTTAGATCCTAGCAAATAGTGCTACCATACTTGTAAGCAATGCACTATGGTTGTCATCTTCTTCTCTTGTATTATATAGCGTTGTTCTGCCTCGTTAAGCTTGTGACTCTCAAACATTGTTAAATGCTCTTCATGCATTATCACACCTCTAGTAGCAAAGTTAGATACATTAGTCTGTAATTCAAACATCTTCTTGAAATTAAGTAGTGCCAAGATAAGCTTGTTACTTACAGTTGCCTTTACATCATCAAAGGCATCCTCGCACTTCTTGGTCCACTCCCATGTAGCTTTTTTCTTCTGCAAGTTTATCAATAGGGTGACTCATGTCTAGTATCCCTAGATGAATCATCGATAATAATTCACCAACCTAAGATAGGACTGCAACTCCTTCACCTTGATTAGCGATTCCTAATCTATGATAACTTTGACCTTTATCTCGTCTATCTTTAACTTGCCATGCCTGATGATGTAAATGCACACTTTTTCTTTTTCACGCACAACACATTTTTCTTTAATACTTGAAAGACAGTAAGTAGGTGGTCGATATGTTCCTCTAGAGTATTTTTATACACTACTATGTAATCTAGGTAGAGCACCATGAGCTGGTCCAAGTACTGCTAGAAGATCTTGTTCATAAGTGTGTAAAATATTGTCGGGATATTAGACAAGCTGAACGACATAGCTAGCTACTCGAAAGCACCATAGCATGTCACACATATTGTCTTAATCTTGTCTTCTTTGGTAATATGGATTTTGTAGTAGCTTTTCTACAAATCCATCTTTGTGCAGACCTAGTATTCCCAAGTCAATCGAACAAGTCAGTTATTAGCAAGATAGGGTACTTGTTCTTCACTGGTCGGTACTCCACACATATTATCAACAATCTATTATGTTTCTTCTAGAATAATAATAGTGTGCCGTATGGTTTCTTGGATGGTCAAATGCTTATTGTGTCTAACAACTCCTTGAGTTATTTCCTTAACTCTTTCAATTTGGGTGGTACTAACTAGTAAGGTACCATTGTAGGTGGTTTGGTACTGGGCTCCAGCTCGATCTGGTGGTCTACTTTTCACCTATGTAGAAGTTTCTTTGGTAGTTTTGATGGGATCACATCAGCGTTCTCTTTGAGGACCTCCCTTTATTAATAATAGCGTATCATTCTCCACTATCGCATCTATTAGTTCATCTAACTTCCTGGTTGCCAAGAACATCGCCTCACCCTTCTTGACCCTCTTGGGAATTTACATAGCTAATAGCTGTGGTATCTTAACATTTCTCCTGAGTGTACATGTAGCTGGTATCATGCATGTCACCTTCTTATCTAAGATACAAACCTAGTTACAATAAGGCATAAGGATAGCATTTACCTTACACAGGAAATCCATTCTTAGCACAACTTTAAAGTCATCTAGTAATGCAATTGAGAAATCCACTTGGCCCTTCCAAGTGCCTAAATTCATGTTCACTGCCTTAGTAGTGTCATTTAGCCATTTAGTACTCACATTCATTATCTTGAGCCAATCGCCTCTCTTTACAACATGTAGGCTAAATTATTTTTCTTTTTGCTTATCAACAAAGTTGTATGTTGCCCTTGTATCAACCATTGCCTTACCGGGCTTGCCATTGATGCTGGCTTCTATGTATAGTAGCCCCTTGCTTGATATTGTAGGTATCGCCTTGACATTGAGGGCATTACATAATTGTAAAGACCTGATGTGGCTTATACCTTGATCTGGACTAGCCGCTGCCTCATGTTCTTTGATAATAACCAACATAGATCTAAACTTTGGGTAGCCTTTCACAACGTGTGGCCCATTGCACATGTAGCAACTATTTTTAGGCACAAATCCTATTTTCTTGTCCTTGTAGTCATTTCATCTTGATAAGGATTTATCATGGATACCTTTGTGGTCTTTTTGCTCTTCCCTATCTTTAGCTTAGTTGCTCTTCTCATTCTTAGGCCTGTCAAGGTTAGTATTCCTTTGGAACTTGGAAGGGACTTGGCCAAAGCAATGGCCTCATTTAGGGTTGTTATGTTTTTTCTTTACACTATTTGCCTTGCCCAACCTTGGAGGCCATTAATGAAGTAGAACATCAAGTCATTTTCTACCATGTTGGGTATCTAGAGCATGAGCATTGTGAACTCATTTATATACTCTAGATTAGTCATTTGTTGCTTCAGCTCATGCAACCTCTTTTGGGCCTCATACATAATATTTTTTAGGTAGAAGTGCTTCTTCAACTCTTGTTTGAAGTCTTCCTAAGTGTCAACTTGACTCACACCTCTTTCCATATTGGCTTGTTTCTTGTGCCACCAAAGTGTAGCAATGTTAGTAAGGTAAAGAGAAATTGTTCTTACCTTCACTAGTTCATTGTTAAAGCCAAGACTCTTAAAGCAAGTCTCCATCTACCAAAAGAATCCTCTTCCCATCCAGCATCTTAGGCTCTGGGTGATCCAATATCATAGTGATGACTCCCATAGTGGTAGTCCCATTAGCCATTACCTATCTACATAATGTGATCTACTCGCGTATGCCTTTAATGCTTGCATAAAGTATTTGGATGATGCTTAGGATCTCTTTATTTATATGGGCCAAATGCACTTCTGCCTAAAAGAGGTATAATGCTAAGGATCTAATTTAAAATATTTAAAAATTAAATCTAACTTAGATTACACCAATCCAAGGATCTAAATCATGCAAATATAATGGATTTTTATTTATTTATACACATACACATTAGGAGACCATTAGGGCTTGAACTCCTAATCTCTCTCATTATATGGGAGACTGATGCTATTAGGCTATAGGCTACTTGGCATGCATATATAATGGATTAAGGTCAGACTGTTACCTTTCAAGCAAAACCAACCAAAAACTTGAAGTAGAGGTTTTTTTCCCATAGGCAGACGGTTTCTGGCACAATAGAGTGTGATCAACTTTTGATTAGGAAAATCACCTTGAAATTAAGCCAAATTTGGACCTAAATTTCACCAACTTGATGGAGAACATATAGTAAAAATTTATACACCAAAAGTATTTAGAAAGATCTCAAACATAATCCAAGAACACACAATTTGAATATAGGATCACCAAAGTAAGCAATTCAAAATTCGTCTTGCATCTAATGTCAAAGTCCACACGCCAATTGACAATCCTTTTCTCCCTAATTTAGATGGAAAAATCAAGGATAAAAAGAGCTGGTATGAGGCCAAAAATGGTGAGGGAAGTGGAGAAGAGAGCAAAGCCTCAACTCATGAGAGAATCACTTTTGGAGGGAATTTGGGCTCTAACATTTAAATGCACAAAATGTGTGCATTCTTTGTGCTGGCCACCCCCTATTACATATCTATATATAGAGTGGCTATGGTGTCATGTCAAGGTGGCATCACACCCTCCTCAAGGTGGTGGTGCCACTTAAGTATGCCAACTTGCAAGCATCTTGCAAGTTGTATGTTAATTTATGTTGAATTTGAATTTAATTTAGAATCTGCATTTCGTCTCATGAAATGTCTATATAATTAAATTCTAATTTAGCACCAAATGAACATTTCATTTGAATTCTCCCTCCAAAATCATTCTTCATTTTAATTTAATTAAATTTTGACTTAACCTTCAAGTAAACTAGCTTAACTCTTTAAGCTTGATTTTGTTAACTTAACCTTTTAAGTTAACTTGACCAACTGATAGCCATGTGGCACCAAATTAAATAGCCACTTAATTTAATTGATCTTAATTTAACTCCTTAAATTAATTAGATCAATTTAACAATTAAATTGATCAAGCCACGATGACTAAAAATTGTGTCAATCGATTTCCGCAATTTTTGGCCACCTTGGAATTCTTCTAACATTTAGAAAATTCTGCTTAATATTTAGGATTGATGATTGAATTTTGTGTGTTACCTATTAGGTTCTACCGCTCATTGGACATGGGTTCACAACCTTTTTGACTTTAGAATATCGTATATTCACATTAGTTTAAACTTCTTTAAACTAACCAACTCAATTCAATTAATCTCTATTAATTGAAGAGTACTCAATCTCCATGGTCAATGTCCAATTTCAAACCCATGGAGCCCAAAAATTATCCAAATGATGCTTTTAGTGAACCATTCTAGCTCTAGGCATACCATGCAAATATGGTCCTTTCGTCTCCTATCTCCATGAAAGAGGCCTATGGTAAAATATTTGTTGGCTTGTTAATAGACTCAATACTATGCATCTATTCTTAATATTTGATTCTAATTTGTGACCTCATCTTTGGAAAATCCTTTTCCAAATTGTCACACTGCCTTGGCTAAGGACTTATTGGAATCGATCATCATAGAACATTTATGAGATCCGCTTGCCCTTCACAAAGACGAGGAGTCGGATCCTATCTTAAATCTCATAAATCTCTATATCTAAGTAGTTCATGTCCAATCACCACCAGAACACCTGTTAAGTTGGCAAGATGGAGTCAAAGTATAAGGACCTAAACATAAAGTTCCAATAGATCCTCAGGTTAAAAGACTAATTATATGCACTAGCGTAAGTTGAAGAACTAGCCACTATTGACTTGCATCTACGACTATCTAGTGGATTCTCTATGTAGGTCTTTAGTGCTGTGTTCTCTAACAAGCATCCACTAATATTCACCCATGTCACATACAATTTGCTCATGGAACTGAACAACAACCAACCTTTAGATTATGCATTATTAGTACAAGTTTATCTGAATCTTAGATACCCTGTCTCATAAAATTATATGACTTTGGGTATTTAAGATTACAACCGTATAAGACTTATTCTATGATCACCACCTAATGCATGACCAAGTCCCATAGTCTTGTGTGATATAGGGGCTTCAACCATATGCCAGTGAAGTAATAAAAGCATAAGATGAAGATGGCCATTTATAAGACTAGCATTCAATCAAGATTGTATCATTAGTGAAATAGTTTTTCACACTAATCTTATTGGCTTGCTAGGCACTATTCCAACAATCTCCTGCTTGCCTTAAAGCCAATTCCTAAAAATCTTAACACCTATCTTCATAAGATGTTCTTTAAAAATCTTTTACTATAAAGGCTAAAACAGTGGTTCTCTATATTCTCCGTTAAGGCAGCTTTATCCACTCAGCTGCCATCTCTATCAATTGATATCTCATTTCAAATGATATCTCATTTATTGTGTTTGGATTACTGATTAGATCTTAGCTCAAGTCCTATGCTGTCTTCCAAAGACGACAATGGGCTTATGTACGCTAGGCACCATATCTAATTTTTGGATAAGGCTTCTATTCAAACACATTTTTTTGTAATTTCCAAAACCACAATTATTTCAAGTTAGTGGTGGAATTAACTATGGTGTCTGGTTTGAAACTCTTCCAACTTACCATGTTGCTATTAAGGTAAAGTATAAATCTAAAAATGGATTTGAAGCCATGAACATTGGATTGGAAACTTGAATGCAAAAATCTCCCAGGTTTTAATTCTTCATTGTCATATACTAAAAATAATTCCTTAGTCTTTCGTAAGTACTTAACGATCATTTTTATGGCCATCTAGTGACTCTTACTGGAGTTGGATTGGAACTTGCTTGTAACACTTAGGGCATGTGCCACATCCAATCTTGTACATTGAACTGCATACATTATGCTCCCTACATAAGGTATTTGGGACATTTTTTGTCCTTCCACCTCAATTTTTGCGGCCATAAACTTAGAGAGACGAATACCATATCCTATGGGAAGAAATGCGTTCTTAAATTCTTCCATACTAAACTATTTTAGTATTCAGTCAATGTACATTGTTTGTGATAGGCCCAACATCCTCTTCGATCTAACTCTATAAATATGTATTCCCAACAAGTACGACACTTCTTCCAAATCCTTTATGGAGAATTAAGTAGATAACCATACTTTTGCACACTCTAACTTGCCTATCTCATTTCTAATGAGAAAAATGTAATTGACATAAAGCACAATATACCAAACACTACTCTTAATAGCCTTTTGTACACACAAGGTTTATACACATTTTTGACAAAATCAAATGATTTGGCTTTCTAATCAAAATGTATGTTCCAAGTTTGGGACGCTTGCTTCAGTCCATAAATAGATCTCTAGAGTTTGGAAATCTTTTGCTCACTCCTTTTGGATGTAAAACCTTATGGTTGCTCTATATAAATTTCTTTTTTCAATGTTGCCATTGAGGAAAGAAATTTTCACATCCATTTGTTATATCTCATAGTCAAAATATGCAACTATGGTAAATAGAATTCGAATAGAGTTAGGTATTGCAATCGGTGAAAAAGTTTTCTTGAAATTAATATCGGGTCTTTGAGTGTAACCTTTTGCCATTAGTTGTGCCTTAAAGGTCTAACCTCTTTATCGACTCCTAGCTTTCACTTATACATCCACTTGTAACCAACAGAAGCTATTCCCTTTGGTATATCTACCAAAGTCCATACTTTGTTGGAGTGCATGAGTCCATTTTGGATCTCATGGCTTCAAGCTAATGTCTCGAGTCTATGTCCAACATAGCTTCCTTACAGGTTTTTGGATCTATATTCAATTGGTCCATCTCATGAAGAAATTTGAACCTTTTGAGTTGCTTCTTAATTTAGTCTGACCTTCTTGGAGGTTATGTGTAAGGCTCTTTGATGCTAATTTTTTTCTGCTGCTTGTAAGATTTTGTTGATCATCTTGAACTTTATTAAGTTCAATAACAATACCTTCTCTATCTAATAGAAATTTCCTTCCCAAAAAGGTGGCGTTCCTTAAGATAAACACCTTTTATTTCAAGAGATCAAAGAAGTAATAACCCATAGAATCTCGAGGGTATCCCACAAACTTGCACAAGGAGGATCGACTATCCAACTTATCTCTCACTAACCTCTCCATGTATACAGAAGGCCCCCAAACCTTTAAAAAATGGTAAAAGGGTGCTTTGCCATACCACATCTCATGTGGAGTCTTTAGCATAGCCTTTAAGGGTACTACATTTAGTAGCCTTGCAATCGTTTCTAAAGCGTATCCCTAAAAGGATATTGGCACATTGGAAAAGCTCATCATGGAGCGTATCATGTTCAACAAGGTGCAGTTTCTCCTCTTGGCTATTCTATGGTGTTGGGGTATGTCGAGTGGAGTCTATTTTGAGAGAAAACCATTCTCTTTTAGATAATCCAAAACTTCAATACTTTAGTATTGTCCTTCTCGATTCGATCAAAGTATTTTAATACTAAGTTTCTTTTTACTTTTCTACTTTACACTTATATGCTTTGAACCTTTCAAAGGCTTCGGACTTGTACTTCATAAGAGACATGTCCAAATTGAGTGTGATCATTGGTGAAGGTGATGAAGTAAGAATAGCCTTTTGTACACTAACTCTTAGTATACCGCACACATTTTTATAGATCAAATCTAAAGGACTTGTGCTTCACTCCAATTATCCTTCAAAAGGAGCCTTGATCATTTTTTCCTTCAAACAAGACTCACAAGTTGGAAGTTCCAAAATGTAACAAATATTTAGTGCTTTGAGAGCTTCTATTTTGTTTATCCTATTTTTGGAGATATACCTAAGTCTTGCATGCCATAGAATGGCATTTTCTTGGATATCTAATTATCACATCCTTGATTGAATGTTCATTAGTGATGGTTGAGAATCTAAAAATGTATAAACCTTTGTAAAGTGTACCATGAGCAACTTAAAAACCAATTTCTTTGATGCCTTCAATCTTCCATTTGATATAGAATGATCAAATCCTTCACTATCCAAACGAGAATTGAAATATCATTCTCAATGATATATGGTACATAATAACAAGGGTTTAATATAATTATGGAGTTCCCTAAGTATAACTTATTATACGCCTTCAGCTTAGGCCGCAACTCTTGTTTCTTTGCCAAGGCGTTGGATCATATCCACATCACTTGATTTTATTCTTTTTTCTATTCTTTGTAACAAATTACAAACATAAGAACCACATGCGATATCATATATCCATGAGGAAGAATATATCCTCAAATGCACTTCAAGAAAATATATACCCTACTTAGGGTACCTAGGTATTTCTTGTAACACTGCTTTCGATGGCCTATCATGCCAAAGTAAAAGCAAGTGACATTGATTTTATGCTCTATAATCTTCTTGATTCCTTTGGATACCTTTAATAGTTGCTTTCTTTTAGAGAAAAAACTTTTTTTTCCTTTTTCCTCCCTTTATAGACTTGGAGGAGGAAACAAGTATCAAAGGTTTGCCCTTGTCATGGCGGTCTCCTACTAGATCAATACTTTGTTTAATAAAACTTGGCAAGGATGTAAGGATCAAATCCTTATGGAGATCATTTTTCATCACTATGTTCAAGTTGAAAAAGCTTCTTTAACCCTAATCATCTTTAGATGGTAGTTGATGACATATGACTTCTCATTCATCCTAGCTTGAAAAATTTCATTTGACAATATGAATTTCTCATACCTTGTTTGTTTAACAACTTTTGTAAACTTAAACCAAGGTACTATTCATGTATCTTTGAGATTTTTTAAGTTAGCAGATGAGACAATGGGATAGGACAATCCTTAACCTAATTCATGAACCTTTCATGCATCTTTCAATCTACATTAATCCCATGGGATTATGAGCACTAGGACATAGGACATATATCCATTTATCAGAATCTAGAATAATTTTGAGGTTTAGTAATACGTGGAAGTTTGGCCTGATTAGTTTATTGATTTCCAAAATAACGTTGAGTGGATTTTAGCCATTCTTGAGATTTCGCAAATCACTAAGGGCAAAAAAGAGAATATAAGGATATGATTGAATTTTGATATTTTGAAAACATGTTTACGGTCTTTCAAGCATGTTTTTCTCCTACTATTTTATC
>JACGDI010002672.1:370722-395879 GCA_014898725.1 Jacaranda copaia | reverse complement strand
ATCTTCTTATTTAGGTTTTCTATATCCTAATCCATGCATCACATACATCAATAGAATATGAAAAACGTAAATAAGTAAAATACACCTAGCATGCTCCTAGGGGGGGATGACCATGAGCCTAACCAAGTGATGTGCTTAGCACCATAAGTGCATCACTTAGTTAATTTTAAGTGGCTGATTAAATTGAGCTATTACATGAATGTATCCTATACATTCATGGGTCTTCAAGCCTCCATGGATCTTCTTTTCTCCTTACAACTTTTATAAGAGAAAGAAAACCTCACTCCTAGTGATTCTACTCTCATAACTTTTACAAAATAAAACAAGAGGCATGCAAGCCCCATTTAATACAATCCATTTCAACAACTTGAAATAATTAAAATTAATGTTAAAGGCTTATGATCATCCCTATTCATTTATCATTCATTCAATACTTAAATGAACAATGAATAAATCAAGAATTGACACTCAATTTCAATAATTAAAAGCTTATCATATAAACAATTAATTGATCAAGCAAAAACAAGCATAACATTTATGCATCCTATTTTTGCCACAATTGGAGAATAACTTTAACAAGAATTAAGATAGCATTAATATGTCAAACAAAGTTTTGAGAGCTTGCACAACACTTGTGCATCTATTATGTGTGAAACAATACACTTTTGGTCACAAAAGGAAGTCAAAATTAAGCCAAAAAACTGCCTAGACGAAGACCATGCCACTACCTAGCCTTGCTAGGCACACTGCCATGCAGCAGGCACACACATGGTGCGCCTGGCCAAGCTAGGTGGTGTGCTTAGTCACTTGGTCTTAGCAAATTTGACTCTATTTTGCTCAACCTTTTGTACACCAAACTTTCAGAACAACTTCTAAACATCATTTCCACCCAAAATGAATGCAATTTCAGATCTAAAATAGTTTTAAATCTGAAAAAACAAGAGCTCAAACATTCTTCAAAATCAAATTAAAGTGAGAATCTCATTCTTCAAAAATCTCCAATTATATCCAATCCAATTGGATTCAAAAATGGCCAAAACAAAGTAAGGCCAAATAAACATGCTATATCAATATATAACATAATTTAATACTAAATCAATATTTAACATTAGCTAATCATGAATCAAATTACACTAACATATGAATCAACACTTAAAACACATATTAGCATAATATCTATTCATCATAAACGAAGCCACAATCATCATCATCCAAATACTCCAATATATGATTTAGATCAAGTGCTTGATTCATCTAGATCAATTCATCACATGAATCAATCAAAGAAAAATCCAAAATACAGCATGAAATTAGGCTCCGATACCACTTGAAGGAGGTGTAAATGGTAAGGATCCAATTTAAAATATTTAAGAACAGAAATCTAACTTAGATTGTACCAATACAAGGATATAAACCATGCCTATATAATGGATTAAGGTCATATTGATACCTTTCAAGCAAAATCCTACCAAAAACTCGAAGTAGAGCTTCATTTCCCGAAGGCAGATTCTGGCACAGCAGAGTATGATCAACTTTTGATTGGGCAAATCACCTCGGAATTAAGCCAAATATGGACCAACATTTCACCAACTTGATGGAGAACATACAGTAAAAATTTCTACACCAAAATACTCTGGAAAGTTCTCAAACAGAATCTAGAAATGCACTGCTCGAACAGAGGATCACCAAAGTAGGCAATCCGAAATTCGTCTTGCCTCTAATGTCAAAGTCCACACACCAATTGACAATTCTTTTCTACTCAATTTAGTTGGAAAAATTAAGGAGAAAGAGAGCTGGTAGGAGGCCAAAAATGGTGAGGGAGGTGGAGAAGAGAGCGAAGCCTCAACTCATGAGAGAATCACTTTTGGAGGGAATTTTGGATCTAACTGTTAGAAGCACAAAATGTGTGTGTTTCTTAGTGCGGCCATCCCTTATTACATATCTATATATAGAGTGGTTGTGTCATGCCAAGGTGGCATCACACCCTCCTCAAGGTGGGGGTGCCACCTAAGCATGCCAACTTGCCAGTATCATGCAAGTTGCATGTTAATTTGTGTTGAATTAGAATTTAATTTGGAATCTGCATTTTATCTCATAAAATGTCTATCTAATTAAATTCTAATTCATCACCAAATGAACATTTTATTTGAATTCTCCCTCTAAAATCAATTCTTCATTTTAATTAAATTAAACACTTTAATTTAATTAAATTTTGACTTAACTTTCAAGTTAACTAGCTTAACTCTTTAAGCTAGATTTTGTTAACTTAACCTTTTAAGTTAACTTGATCAATTGATAGTCATGTGGCACCAAATTAATTTAACAATTAATTTAATTGATCTGAATTTATCTCTTTAAATTAAATAGATCAATTTAACAATTAAATTGATCAAGCCAAGATGAATAAATATTGTGTCAACTGATTCCATCAATTTTCAGCCACCTTGGAATTCTTCTAACACTTAAAAAATTCCTCTCAATATTTAGGATTAATGATTGATTTGTGTGTGACCTATTAGGTTTTACTGCTCATTGGACATGGGCTCACAACCTTTGTGACTTTAGAATACCATATATTCATGTTTGTTTAAATTCCTTTAAACTAACAACTCAATTAAATTAATCTCTATTAATTGAAGAGTACCCAATCTCCATGGTTGATGTCCAACCTCAAGCCCATGGAGCCCAACAATTGATTGAATGATGCTTTTGGTGAACCATTCTAGCTCTATGCGTACAATGTAAATACGATCCTTTCATTTCCTATCTCCATGAAAGAGGCCCAGGGCAAGATATTTGTCAGCTCCTTAATAGCCTCGATACTATGGATCTATTTTTAATGTTTGATTCTGGTTTGTTACATCATATTTGGAAAACTATTTTTCCAAATTGTCAAACTGCCTTAGCCAAGGACTCTTTAGAATTAATTATCATAGAACACACAGGAGATGCAAATGCCCTTCACAAAGATGAGGAGTCGAATCCCATCTTGCATCTCATAAACCTCCATGTCTAAGTAGTTCATGTCCAATCACCACCAAAACACCCACTAAGTGGACAAGATGGAGTAAAAGCATAAGGACCTAAACACAAGGTTACATTGGATCCTCAAGTTATATACACTAGCGCAAGCTGGAGAACTAGTTACTACCAACTTGCTATTACGATTATCTAGTATATTCTTAGGGTAGGTCTCTAGTGCCTTGTTCTCTAACAAGCACCTACTAACATGCACTCATATCACATATGGTTTGCTCATGAAATGGAGCAACATCCAATCCTTGGATTATGCATTATTAGTGCAAGTCTATTTAAATTTTAGATGCCCTGTCTCATAAGATTCTATGACTTGGGATATTTAAGATCACGGTCGTGTAAGACTTATTCCAAGATCACCACCTAATGCGTAATCAAGTCTCATAGTCTTTTGTGATATAGAGGCTTCAACCATATGCCGTTTAAGTAATAAAAGTATGAGATGAAGATGGCTATTTATAAGAATATCATTAAATCAAGATTATACCACAAGTGAAATAGTTTTTCACACCAATCTTATTGGCTTGTGAGGAACTATTCCAACACTACCTCAGTCTCATTTCATGCCACCCATTTCTCTATCAAAGTACTTATGTCAAGGAAAGTTTGAAGGTCTCCTTTGAATGTGTCAAGCTATCTAAGTATGTGCTTTTTCAACCTCTTGACGGTATGCTCGATTCATTCCACCTTTTAACTTTGCTTGCTAATTGCAGCTTCCTAAGCGGCACCCTCACGAGACTTGCTCTAGTCTCGTTGCTTCATTATGCTTTGGGTAGGTATTCTCTCCTTGCCCCAAATAGTTGAAATGTTGTTGTTGGCCATCTCAACTTTTTTTTTACTGCACCAAGCCCAACCGAGCTTTAATACTAATTCTCACTGACTTGTTCATTATAAGCTACCATGTGGCACTTAGCTCATCATTTGTTCTCTACGACCTTAGCTAAGTTAACCTCGCCCTTCTCTAGTGCTACGTGTGCTAAGTGAGTTAGCTAGGCATTAAGAAAAAGAGAGAGTTGAGACAAAAACTCAAAGAGGCTTTATATTACTTATTTCTTGGTTTCTACGTAGTTTGTACTTAGTTGATTTACAAATGAACTCCTACACCTATTTATACTACTCTTCTCCCAAATGAATGATCGAGATTAATTCAATCCTATGGTCTATATCAATTTTCCAAAACATTCTTTACTCTAGATGTTTCCAAAAACTACTTTAGAACTTTCTATAAATTTCCTACATATTTCTACAACTATGTACAATGTTCCAAAGTTCTTTCGAACAATCTTTAATCTCTGTTGTCTTGCTTCCTTGCACGTTTTCTGTAGGGGCATGACAAGTTGGACACATGCTTGTTGGCTCTTTCCAAAAGACCTATCTTGGCCTTGTAATAGTGATGAGTACCATTTACCAAATTGAGGTAAACCCATCCTTTTGACCCCATACTCAAGCTACTATAAACACTGCCTCTCACAAATGTCTTAGCTAGGCACGCACTTTAACAACTAAAATTGCCATCTTTTCACTTTATGATCCATCCAAAGCTCGACCTCGCTTAAGCATTGAAGGATTTTAGCTAAGGGCCACCTTAACAAGCATGGCTTGTTCCTTGTTTTGTAGGTTTGACCCCAAATAGCTCGAACACATTGTACTCAATCTCACACTCTCTCTGGCAAACCAAGACCTCTAATACACCCTACCAAACCTACATTATCATTAGTTAATTACATATACAATACTTGAATTTTTGATGTAGATGTTACATAGTTGATTCTTATCCTTCAAAAACGAGGAGTGTAATAGGAGCATCTATCAATAAATAGATTATCCTAAGATGACCATTTCAGCTATTCAAAATAAATTAAATTAGCTGGTTCTATTTCTCAATCCTTTTGATTTGCTCCTATGAAATCAAGGTTGATAAAAAAGATTGAAAAAAATTAGTAATTTGATAGCTGATAAAGAATTTATCAAAACGTTAAGAATTAACTTAAACCTTGGTCATTAGCAAATGAAAGCGAGCATTTAATGCCATAAATGAGGAAAATTCAATTGCATGAATGGAATCCATCGGATTCAACTTGTACTAACTTAACGAGAGCCAATTACGCATGCAATATAATATACCATGGAGGCCTTCGGCCACATTCATTTAAATTGACTCGCTTATGTGAATTCCGAGCTAGCTATATTGCTTGACTAATTCTTTTTGGTGAATAGTTCTTGTTATTAAAAAATTCGAAGATGTACGTATTTGTTACAAATATGTGGAAAGTTCAATCATGTGCCATCCATGAATTTGTCTTTAGATGAAAAGAAAACGAATACTGGCCATATGTACGCATTAATTAGCAAAAACGAGGCAAGTTCAATTCCATGCATGCAATTCATGAATTTCCATTTATGTCTACAGTATAATATACCAACTAGCAAGCAGGTCTTTTGTCGCAATTAATATTGCTTAATTTTGACAGTTATCTGAAAGTTTTCTTCCTGTTGTTTGAATAATTCCTTTTGGACAATTTTGAATTGTCTTAAATATTATTCTTAATCCTAAACAATTTAGTTCTTGATCTTCAGAAAAGAAGATACAAGTATGTATCTGTACAGTGTTCAAAAAACCTAGAGGGTATTTGGGTGAGCTTATAAATTTCTCAAAACTTTTATAATATGTTACAAGTGGTTAGTAAATTTTTTGGAAAAAGATCTTATATAAGGTTCAATTAAATAAGATGGTAGGATCTTATAAACTTTTTTAAAAGAGATAAGAAGTTGTTTACAACTTGTTTTTAAGTTCATGACAAATTCCTTTAATTTTAATCATGTTGTTCATAAAAATTGACATCAATACTAACATATTATAAGTTTTAAAATTTTGTTATTCAAATATTTTAATTGCTTATTTTTAAAATAAGATCTAATATCTTATAAGTTTCAAAAATATCTTTCGACATGTAAAAAAAATCTTATAAGATATAGAAATATTTAAAAGATGTTATAAGTTCTTATACTTTGAGGGTGTTTAGTTAAACTTATTTAAAAGAGTCTTATAAGCTCCTAAATCTTGTAAGACATTTTTGGAACTTATAAGATCCTAGATCCCTTTTTTTATGAATAAGTTGTTAAAGTATTTGGACAAAATAAGATTTTGGAGCTTTTAAAATATTAATAATATCAATTTTGTAATTAATATGATTAAAATTAAGAGAGCTTGATAAGATCTTAAAAAGAAGTTATTAACTCCGTACTTTTTGAAAAAAAGTTTATAAGCTCATAATATTTTATTTTAGTAGCATATAAGCTCTTTTTTAAAGAAGTTTACCAAATACTTTTTGAATTTTGATATCTTATAAACTTTGAAACATCTTTATAAGATATTTTGAGGGGTGTATGAGCTCACCCAAACACCCTTTTTATAAGATGTTTTTGAAGCTTATAAGATGTTAAATTTTATATAATTTTTAAAATAAGTCATTAAAGTGTTTAAATAAATAAGGTTTTGAAGTTTATAAAATATAAGTAAATAATTTTATAATTAAAATAATTCAAATTAAAGAAATTTGTTAAAATTCAGAAAATTAATTAGGATGATTTTACTTTTTTTGAATGACAAACCCCCTCTTATCCATCTACTCTCTTAATTGCGTACCATGCGGATAATTGCGTCCGTTCAAAAATATAGAACCTGAATCATGTATGCAATTGTAAAGATGCATGAGTCTATCAGCAAGTTGAGGAAAACTCAATTGCATGTAGACATCTCATAAACTTCTATTTGTGTGAAAGAAAAAGCCAATTGTGTGTGCTAACACAATGAGGATATTTTCTGCCACAATATTTCCGTTTTAGTCAATGATGATGTAATTTTGTATTTCCAATCCGTCAATCGAGGAAATCAACCAAAAAAAAAATAAAAAAAAATGTAATGGCGTATCACCTTCCTAAAAATCACTTTTTAAAATAATATCTCTAGAGATAAAAGAAAATAACAGATTCTTATTCGAACTGCCTATGCCTAGTTCCAGCTAAAATCTGCACTGGAGATTTTGCCACATGAATGGTACATAGTTTTTCTAAGGGCAAACTCCTTCTGCCCCAAAATAGCACTTTACTTCATCTCCAAGATAATTAATTAGTGCGCCCCACAACACCCCGTATATTTGACTGGCGTGTAAAATTATTCTTATGTATATATTCTTATTAGATTAATATATTTTTTATTAGTTATTTTAGTTTATACTTTTATATTATCATTCATACAATGTATTTAGTTGAAAACCTTTAAAGTATGTACAACTTTGGGACATGATCATGCATAAAATGATGGTCATTGAATATGGCTCTATGGTCTTGATCTTAAATTATTTCAAATCATAGAATTTTCAAGACAGGACATTAGATTTTGACAAACTTGCACTATAATGCATGCTCTAAAAGTTAGAGGATGCTCCATTTCATGGATGACTCTATTGCAAATTAATGAGTGCTTATTAGAAAATAAGTTTACTGAATAATTTCATTTTGAGAATTGCATAAGGAAGCGGCAGTGATATATTGGTAATAGATATTCTAAAAATTATGATATCGCATATTATTAGTTTCTAGACTTGAGTCCATGGTGACCTGATGTTGGAAAAATCGTAGATTATAAACAAAATTACAAATAAGTTTATAATCACATGGTAGTGTTCGTATAAACAATATAATGAATATTTCAAGAAAATATCATGCAATAAAACATATATTCCAATTATACAGTGGCAATTCAGTTCAAACAACACATATACTAAAAGCAAACACCACTTTGGAATATGAAAATAAGAGAACTGAATTGGTAAAGAAGAAAACTTAGCAAAAAATTTTGTATCATAACAGAACTTATAATATATTTGACTGAATCACCAGAAACTAATTTGCCTTGAAGAAATTATCACCCTTAATAGTGCAAAGGATATAGTGAAACTTCCCCTAGAATAAGATAGTTTAGAAGCTTTTTTGATGTACTTCAAAATAGCTTCACCTCGATCACCACTTAGTTGCCGGAATTCTGACAAGCAACACTAAAATATGCAGAGACAAATATGAGAGGGAGAGAAGAGATATTCAGTTGTGTTGTGTACATTTTGCTTGCACAGTAGGTTTATACAAGGCAAGATGGAAGAGCTAAAAGGCTATATAGATTCATTCTGGAGTAGGTGCATAAATGTGTCCAAATTCATTTTGGACCAAGTACAATGATCTTGTTATTCTAGGGACATTCTGTAACTATAGAAATGGTTTTGCAACCTTAAAACCAGATTTGACTTTAAAATTTTAAATCTAATTTTAAAATTTAAATTTCAAATAAAATTGGATTTTGCAGCAAAAAAATTAACTCAAGACAATTTGCCCAAACACCTATTGCTCGAGCTAGAGTCGAAGCTGGGTTAGGTCAGGACGGGTGGACAGTGGTGGTAGTGCATGCGTGTGGGCACACCCTCATGAGTCCCTTAATTGATACATTACCAAGCGCTAGTATTTGAACCACATATTGAAAAAACTTCCAAAGTGGGATAAGTGATCTAGTATAAGACAAAAGGATCTTTTATACTCCCACTTATTCCCCTATAATTTGTCTCATATCCAATGTGGGATTCCTCCACATTCATAGCCTTTTGCACTTTGTTTCCCACTTTTGATTTCCACAACAACTATTGATTCCTACCAAATTGGCTTCAATCCATAAAGCTAAACCATTTCTTAAACATGTAAGTAGTTTCAAATCCCAATTAATCTGATGCCAATTACAACACCTTATACACTTGTCTTATGCTTTGATGCCTACTTCGATCACATAGAGGTTACTTGTGTATGGAGGTTTGTTAAAACCAATAAGGGATCCATTGCTCATGTTGTTAATGAGTTGATCTTTTATGTTTTCTATGATGCACAATTTGAAAAATCCTTGCATAAGGTCTAAGGTGGAATGAAGATTTGGGAAAGAGTTTCCAAAGTTGGAGTCACTTGAGCTAGTCATTGACAATATGTATGTCATTATTGAAATTTGTAGGAAACCAATAAACCCCCTCACCCTAGGCCTCAATCGGGAGATAGAAAATGGAGGGACTATATTTGTATGATATTCATAAGTGGAAGGGTTCACATACTGAAATCCACATGTTCATTGGAATTCATACACCTGTTACTCGACGATGATTGTAAAGATTGGTACTCTTCAATTAATAGCAATTAATTCTAGATTAGGTAATTAAAAGAGTACAATTAATCAAAATAATTAAATTATTTAATTATTCATAAATTGAATCACAAGGTGTTGCTAGCCCATGGCTGATTGAATGGTAACCATAAAAGGTACACACAAGTGCTCAAGAACTCACATGGTATTTATTTAATATTATTTAAGTGTCAGATGATACCATTTAAGAAGTTAGATGAGAGGAATTAATTAATTAGATTAATTAATTCTTGACTTGATTAGTTTAAGAAGTTAAATTAATATAATTATATTAATCTAATTAAATAAATAATTTATTTAATTGGGCCAAAAAGAGATTAATTGACTTTGACATTGGTCCATTTAGTCAAAATTTTGACTAAATTAATTGGTCATTTGGATTAAAATGGATTTGAATTTAGGACTAATCTTGTAAACCATGCGACTAGGTAGTCATGTTCCATTGTGTTGAGAGCTCATGGAATATATATGAATTGTATCTATACAATATTTCTACTATCCATAATTATTGGGATTTAGTTGGGGAGTATTATTATATACATCGATATATTTGAGATTTAGTTGGGGAGTATTAGCAGATACATCGATATCTATACATCATACTCTTCGCACACTTGTGCACTCTATGTATGGAAGTAGAGGTAGAGGCCTCTGGTTGATGCTCATTCTCTTGCATTCATTTTTGCCTTATTTCCAAGAAGCATTTTGGTTGTTAGGTTGATTACGAAGCTCACAAATTCATCTTTTTTCTCATTTTCTTTTCCCTACATTTATATCATATAGCTGTGTTTCTAATTCAACAACAAGGATACATCTTGTGTGAGCTTGTCTATGTGGATTATGCAAAGGAAAACAAATGAGTTTCTAGTGAGTGATTTGTAATATTCTTCCTTGGAATAAGGATTAGAGTCGTCAACTATCATCTTTAAGGAGACCACCTTGGTGATCTAATTGGAGGAAAAATTATCAAGAGTTGAAGGGTAGGTTTAAGAACACACCTACGTCTTCATCAATTGAAAGCTAGAAGGTAAAATAGCTACCTCTTTGAATCCAAATTAAATGGCATGAAGATTTTTCGGTTGGCATTTGGAGGACTAGTGTTATGTATCTAAAACTTCTCTATGTAATGCCAAGTTTAGTTTTGTATTTCGTTTCATTTTTATTACATTACTTCTTGCTCTGGTGTGACCACAACACCCCCCCTCTCTAAAAAAAGTTATGTTTAGAGATGTAAATAGATATTAGACGGATCAAATACACTGTATTTGTATTCGTATCCAATTAACTTTTATATTATGTGTGTTCATATCTATAATCGATGGAAATTTTTGCAATAACATTCAAATTTGTATTTGACAAATATTAAATGAATTTAAATATATTCATATTTGATCATATCATTTGAATCTAAATTTGAATATAAAATTTGAGTATCTATAGTTAATTATAATTATTTGGATATCCGAATCCATTAAACCTATAACATAACATATTTCAAAATAGGAAAGAAATAAATTTTAATTAATGTCACATGAATTATTATGTATACATACCACATAATGTTTCTAAGTGAAAACTTTTCCTTCTGCCTGAAAATATCAGTTTACTCCATCTTCAAGATAATTAATTAGCTGCCCTCCCAAACAATCCTTCCCAAAAAGAAAAGAAGAAAGGAAAATTTTATGTGAAGGTATAAATAGATATGAAATGGATTGAATACATTGTATTCATATTCTTATTTGATTAATTTTTATATTACTTATATTCATATTTGTACATGATGAAAATTTATGTAATAATATTTAAATTCGTATTCGACAAATATTAAATGAATTTGAATATATCAATAGTTAATTAAAATATCTATATCAAAATTCGGATATCGCTTTTGAATATCCATAGTTGATTGCAATTCTTTAGATAGCCGAATCCATTAAGCCCATAATACAAAACATTGTTTCTCAACACAAAAAGAAAAGAAAAGAAAAAGAAAATTTGAATGAGGGCTGCAAGCTAGGATTTTTTAATTTTCCCCCTTCATTGCCTAAATTAATCAATATATTTTTTATATTTCAGTTCAGTAATAAAAATTTATATTTTAAATTTTAAAATTTTATTTAAGTGTACTAATTTATATCTTAAATTCAAAATTTAAATCTTAAATTTGAAAGTAAAAATTTAATGATAAAGCTAGTTATATTTGGTTTTGAAATTTACTTTTTGATATTTAGTTATCGTGCATATTATATTCTAATATAACCTTAAGAAAAAACTTTTTTATGATGGATTCTTTGATATTGCCATTTAATATTAGATACTTAAACATCAATAATGTCAATCAACAAAAACACTCTCTTTCTTTTTAAGATTTTGGGGTTCAGATTTATATGAGTTTTAGGTTTATGATTTAAGGTTTAGGTTTTACATATAATGATTTAGACAAATTTTCTTATTTATTGAATTAGTAAATATTGCATAAGAAATTATGAATTTATATAGTTCACGTTATATATATATATATATATATATTAGTGTACTGCTAAAAGTTGACTATCAGAATAATTTAGTAAATTGACTAAAAGTGACTTACTAATGTAAAATTAATTAACTAAGTAAAAGGGATAGAGAACCCAAAAGAAAAGGCAAGCCCATAAAAAGGGACAAAACAATCCTAATGAGTCTAAGTCCATCAAGATGCTATAAAATACGAAGTCCTAGAAAGAAGTTGGGTGTAAGAAATTGTTGAACAAAAAACAAACACAAACTTAGAGAGCTTTTAAGAAAGATAATATCTCTCTATGCAATTTAAGATAAAAATGAGTCGACACACTGCTATCTATCAAAAATGACTTACTCCATTTTTATGCAATATAATTTTGGCACCGCCTGTGGGAACTCATTAAGGAGGGGAAGAACACTGAGGATGCAAATGAGATTAAGAAATTGTGAACCTAGCAATTAGGTGACTTTGGCCTTAAAAATCATGGAGAGTAACTAATAGGAAGTATCGCTTAGACTAATATTGGGGACCACTCTGAAGGTTTGTGTGGCACTAAAATCCAAATATTGTCAAAACAAACTGAATAAACTAGCCCACACAACTCCACAAGGATCTATACATGTATAGGATTCAGATTTAGGAGAGAAAAATACCTGGGAGAAAGCAGAAAATTTGAAGACCAAGAGTCAAACTTTTCCCAACTATTAAATGGGCTCTTCACCGATACAACAAGATTGTCACCATTCTTTCTTTTGATAGACTTCTCCGTTTGGAATAAAAATTTTACTAAAACTCCTCAACCCTTTGAGGATTCTACACTCCAAATTTCAAGCCAATCAGATCTCCAGAGGTACTCCAATCAGAGGAAAAAATTAGTTGCCACAAAATGCTCTAGTCAAGATCAAAAAACAACCAAACTAGATTGCCTATAATGCAAACGTCCGCACACCAAATCAATGACCTATTCTCCACATAAAAGCTGAAAAATCTGCAGAGAATGAGAGGAGGAAGGTTGCGAATATTGTGGTGAAAGAAGGAGGGAGAAGGAGAGAGTGATGTGAGGCTAACAACTTAAATTCCTGCAACACAATATTCTTGGGAGAAAATTATACAAAATGTGCTCACCTCATGCATACTATGGCCAGCCACTCACTATATCTATATATATATGAGTGGTCACACACTTCCTTCAAGGAGGTGATGCCAAGTGTCCCTTGCTTGGGTGGCCACTAAATTTGTGATTAGTGAATTTAATTGAAGCATAAATTCCATCAAATGAAATGTCTTGCAATTAAATTTTAATTCTTATTATATGAACTCTTTAGTTAATAATTCTCCCAAAAATTATCTTTCCAACTTAATTAAATTAAACACTTTGATTTAATTAATAATCGTTTGACTTGACTCTTAAGTAAAAGCGCTTAACAATTTAAACTAGTCAAAATTAACTCAACCCTTGAATTAATTTTGACCAATTGATAGTCATGTGACATCAATTAATTAATCTTTAATTAATTAATCTTAATTTAACTCTTAAATTAATTTGACCAATTTAACAATTAAATTGATCAAGCTAAAATGACTACAATTTTTGCCTCCTCTAAAAATCGGTCATGAATTTTCTAACTCGTAGAAAATTCTCTTTCCTTCAATAGACTATGTCATTGGCTTTTTGTGTGTAACCCATTAGGTTCTACCATTCATTGGACATGGGCTTACAACTCCTTGTAACTTTTAGAATTTCAAATATTCACTTTAGTTTAAATTCCTTTAAACTAAGTGTCTCAAATTAATTAATCTCATTAATTAAAGAATACCCAATCTCCATAGCTGATGTTCAACTTCAAGCCCATGGAGCCCAACTAATTGACTGAAATGAATGCTTTTGAAGAACATTTCTAGCATTACGCGTACCATGTGAATACAGTCCTTCTGTCTCCTATCTCCCAAAAAAGGCCTAGGAAGACATATTTGTCAGCTTTCTAATAGTCTCAATACTATATATTTATTCTTAATGTTTGATTCCCTTTGTGACCTCATCTTTGGAAACACCTTCCCAAATTATCACATCACCTTGTGCAAGGATTTTCTGGAATCGATCCTTATAGAACACATAGGAGATACTCTCATCTTTCGCAAAGATGAAGAGTTGGATTCCATTTTAGATCTCACAAATCTCCATGCCAAGTAGTTCATACTCAATCTTTACCCAAAAGACCCGTTAGGAGGTCTAAGAAGAGTCAAAACATGAGGATTGGACATAATGTTGCCATAGACCCTAAAGTTAGAGGACTAATAATTTGCATTAGCATAAGCAAGAGCATTGGCTACTACTGACTTGCCGCTACGACTATCTAGTGGATTCTTCGGTGGGTTTTTAGTACCTTGTTCTCTAACAAACTCCTACTAACATACACTCGTATCTCATATAGTTTCTCTTGGAAAGCAATCTCCAACTCTTAGATTTATGCATCATTAGTGCAAGTCTATCTGTAACTTAGATGCCCTATCTCACAAGATCCTATAACTTGAAAGATTTAAGATCATGACCGTATAAGACTTATTCCATGGTCACCACCTAAAACGTGATCAAATCCCATAGTCTTGTGTGATTAATAGGCTTTATCCAAATGCAAGTGGAGTGAAATAAAGCATAAAATAAAGATGGCCAGATAAAGAATATCATTCAATCAAGATTGTATTATGAGTGAAATAGTTTACAAGGCCAATCTCATTGGATTGTAGGGTACTATTCCAATACATTCTTAACACAACCAATACTTGAGGATTTACCATTGTAGTGGGTCTTTTGCCTATAGAGACCTATCCTACCTGTTACAGAGGGGGCATTGAAGACTCTATTTGAAAATACTACTACCTAAGCTGTACAAAAGCAGTTGCCTAATTTTTTGAAGAGCATCGACCTCATAAATTGCAACATTTTCTCACAAGAGCTAGGGAGCTTTATCCTCTCCGGAGAGATTCAAGAAAAGAGCTAATTCTAGATGTGCCACTGCTATCCTTCCTCTACTTCATTTTAAGATTTGATTACTAGAAAACTACTTGCTATCCTAAAGGAACTCCTGGTGCGCTGAGAAATATATTCATATAAAAGAGCTATAATTCCTAAGAAACCTATAAATGAAAGATACATGATGAGGAGAGTAACAACAATAAGAAACAAACCCACTTTGTGCGCATGCTACATAACACCCCTCACTATTTTAGGTAATTTTGGCGATAGTATTGTAATGAGCTCATTTAGCAACCACTGTAGAAAGCCACGCAGGACCCTATGACGTTATAATTGTAAAAATAGTGCCACTTTCATCGTGTTAGCTGGCACACCATGGATGAGTGCCACCACTTAAAGGGTAAAATCAAAAAATTAATTAAAAGAGGATATCTTAAGGAGTACATGGCTTAAAAGATGTCTAGCTTGAAAAAAGGCTCACTAATAGAGAAGAGTGAAGGTTACATTTGAAGGCTGGACAACTACCCAAATCCTAAGAAGTACTAGTGCTGCTGTAACCTAGATAATCTCCTACCAAAATTCATCTCAATGATATTTAGAGGACTAGCTGAAGGAGACTGCTTTAACATGAGAAAAGTATTAGCTTAAGTAGTAAAAAATTATGAGCCCATGAAATTGATCCCATTTTGGGGATATTTGAAGTACATCTACCCATGCTTTGTATTACCTTTTGGGATGAGGACATAGAGTTCAAAAAATGAGGTCATAATAATGTACTAATAATCTCAGAGTCCTTGCTAACTTCTAGGTTAAGTAGATATTAATGGATAGTGCCAGCTTATTTCATAATGTACTCCTCCAACTTGGAGTAGATAATGAACAAATACATAAAATTAACATCTTCTGGTGGGATTCATTGACGACATTGTAGAGGTATTTAGGGATATACGGTTGCCTCTCTTCTTAGGCATCTAAGGAGAGCAACAATGATTGTGAGGTTTTTGGCCATAAAAAATTTCAATGAAATCTTGGAAAGCCTAACATCAAATCTTATCCAAACAATAATCTCTATGTACTACTTGAAAATAAAGTTCTCGCCACCAAATGAAGTTAGGGAAGTTGTGGATGATTTGAGAGTAGCCAGAGAATGTCATGATAGCACTCTAAAGAACGTGAAGTCCTCCACTCTCTTGGTAGATTAAACAAAAGGCCTATGAAGTAACCAAAGAAGAGATAAAAGACAGAGGTGTGCACCAATATACTAGCTTTGTGGAAGCACACATACTGTGAAACACTCATGATAATGACTGAAGGGTGTTGCTTGCGATGCTCCTTAGTGATAAGTTGTTTGCCTCAATTTATTTTCTACACTTTTTATTGTTAGTTACTTTTGATTTGGATAAAGCTAACCCACCCTAGAATGACATCCTTTTTCATTACTAATATTTTCTTGAATAAATACATGTTCTTCATATTATAGTGTTTTTCTTTTGTAGCTTTGATCCTTGTAGCAACTGCATGTTCACCTCCGAAGCGCTCTCAAAGACCTTTAGGTGTAAACCCATTATAAGGCTTATCCTAGAGTGCATGTTAGCTACAGGGCATAATCTTACTATGTGGCCCCAGGGAATTAACCTCACTATAAGCTCTTAGAGAAGTAAAAAAGCCCATTATAAGCTCTCTCAGGAGTATATGGGAACTTCTCTAAAAGAGTGCACTTTAGGCTTTGTTGAGAGTACATGGTGACTTCACTAAAAGACCTACTATATAGGCTTTCTCAAGAGTATGTGGCAACTATTGGAATAGTGTCTCATAGCCAATTAGATTGGCATGTAAAATTATTTCACTTGTGATACAATCTTGATTGAATGATATTCTCATTAAATGACCATCTTTATTTTAATTCACTGATATTGGTTGAAACTCCTAAATCACACAATACTATGGGATTTGGTCAAGCATATGATGGTGATCAAATGAGTCTCTACAATCATGAGTTTAAATATTCCAAGTCATAGAATCTTATGAGATAATATTTATGATTTGGATAAACTTGCACCAATAATGCATTCTCCAAGGAGTTGGATATTACTCCCTTTCATGAACAATCTATGTTAGACATAGATGCATGTTAGAGAACAAAGTCATTGAAAACCCGCCCAGAGAATCCACTAGATAGCTAAAGTAGCAAGTTGATAGTGGCGAGTTCTCTAGCTTATGTTAGTGCAGATAATTAGTCTTTTGATATGAGGATTTATGGTAACCTTATGTTTAGGTTCTTATGCTTTGACTTTTCATTGACCACATAGAGGGTCATTGGGTTGAGATTGGATATGAGCTACTTAAATATAGAGGTTTGTGAGATTCATCACTGTTGTGAAGGACGAGTGCATCTCCTATGTATTCTATTATAATCAATTCTAAGAAATGCTTGCGCAAGGTAGAATGATAATTTGGAAAAGGAGTTTTCCAAAGATAAGGTTATGAAGGAGAAATCAAACATTGGGTGTAGAAACATAGTTATTGAGACTATTAAAATGTCAACAAATATCTTTTCCTGGGCCACTTTTGAGTGATATGAGATTGAAAGACCATATTTGCATGGCAAGCATAGAGCTAGAATAGTTCACAAGACATAATTCATTCATCCAATTAGTTAAGCTCTATGGGCTTGTTGCTAGACATCAACTATGGAAATTGGGTATTCTTTGATTAATGAAGATTAATTGAAAGAGTTATTAGTTTAAATGCGTTTAAACTAATGTGAATATTTTAATATTCAAAATATCACAATGAGTTGTAAGCCTATGTCCAATGAATGGACGAACCTAATGGGTTACAGATAAAAGCTTATAGGTCATCTTTACTTGATGGGAAAAACTTTCTAAGGAGTTAGAAAATTCAACCTAGGCATTTTTGGAGAGAAAATGATTGACTATCTTATTAATCATCTTAACCTGATTAATTTAATTATCAAATTAATCAAAATAATTTAAGAAGTTAAATTACACAAGTCAAATTAAGGAGTTGAGTGCCATATGACAATTAATTAGTCAAGTAAACTTAAGGAAGTAAGTTAACACTAATTAACTTAAAGAGTTAAGTTAATTGACTTAAGGAGTTAAGTTAATTTAATTAATTAAATTAAAGATTTAATTTAATTAAAATAATAATTTGGATTTTGGAGGCAAATCAAATGAAAGAGTTCATTTGAATGTAATTAGAGTTAATTTGCATTATATTTCATATTATGAAATATAGATGTTAATTAAATGCAAATGCATGTAAAATTCAAATTCACATGGCAAGTTGGCAAACAAGCATAGGAGGTGTTTTGCCAACTTTCATCATATTCTCTTCACTCTATAAATACCAAGTGGCTGACCATGTGATGGTTCCTAATTTGATTCCCTCATTTCCCACCCAAAAATGTGATATTTATATGTTGAAAATTCACTCACCAAAAATATTCTCCCTTTCCAATTCCTCTCCGAACATCAATCCCTCACCTTCATCGTCAAGTTATCTGGTAGACTTCAGATGTGCGGACTAGTTTATTAGGGGTCCAACACTTGGGGAGACTTCATGCTCTTTGGTGAACTATTGTTGTTTAGTAGTTTGCGTGAAGATTTGAAGGACTTAGGAGGTCTTGATTTGCACAAAATTAGCAGCTTCTACCTAGATTTGTGGTAGAGTTAACTGTCAATTTTGAGGATTTTTAGAGTTGTGGAAGGTGTTCAACTATTGACATCTTTTGCTATATGGGGATTTTCCATTGAAGAATTCTTCGGGGTGATCTTCCTCTTGCCTTTGAATTGATCTTCAAAAGGTAATTTTTTGAAACCAAGTTTTTATTTTGAGCATTAATAGGATCCTTAGAGTGGAGTAGAATGATTACATTTTGCCTATTTATGGTTTTATATTTTGGATCTCAATCTTATTCTTATTTTTAAGTGGTATCAGAGTCTAATTTATGTCTTAATTTGGATTTTTGTGAATTGATTTTTGTGATGCATTGATTCTAAATCTCCAAATGCTTGAATCACATGATGAATTTAAGTGTTTGGGTGATTTTGCATATGGCATTCTATTTGTTGAATTGAGATATGCTAACATGTGCTTTAAGTGTTAATTATGTGTTGGCATGATTTTGATTCATGTTAATGTTAAATGTTGATTTAGCATTGGATGATGTTATATATTGATAGAGCATGTTAATTGAGGCCTTATGGTGTTGTGGTCATTTTTGGATTCAATTGGATTGGAGTTAATTGGAGATTTTTTGAAAATATTGATTCACTAATTTTTGAAACATGTTTGGGAACTTTAATTTACCATTTATAAAGGTGTTTATAATCTAAATATTTGTCAAAATTTTTATGAAATGATGTTATCGAGATGTCCATACAGCTTGGAGTGGTAAAAACACAATACAGTGCTTAAACTGTTGACTCGTGCATCTTGTGGCAATGCTGCCACCTTGCCTAGCAGCAGCTAGGCACGGCTGTGGGCAAGCCTTTTGCATGCCCACTGCATGCCAAGCTGGTTAGTTGGGTAGCAACCCACCCAAGGTAATCCTAGAACCCATTTTTGTGCTATTTTGGTGTTTATGGCTTATCAAACTTGATTATTTCATCCCTGTTTTGATGCACAAATACTATGTAAGTGATCATAGAAATGTTGGACATTTTTGCTTGCTTTTAAAGTCAAATTCAAGTTAATCTTCAATTAGGTGGAAAAATGAGATACATAAAGAGTTATACTTATTTTTTCCAATTAATTAATTGTGCATGAGATAAGCATTTAATTTGATGAATCGAATGTCAATTCTTATACATTGTTCATTTAATTGTTGAATGGATTATAAATGTATGGGGATAAACATGAGCCTTTAAAATTGATTTTTTTTTTTTTTGTTTCAAGTTGTTGAAAAGAGTTGTATTAAATAGGGGCTTGCATATGTTTCTTGATTTTCAATCTTGTAAATATTATGAGAGTGGAACACTAAGTGTGAGGATTTCTTTTTTCTTGTAAATGTTGCAAGGAGACAAAGAAGGCCAAGAGGATTAAGGAGACTTGAAGACCTATGAATGTATGTGATACATTTATGTAATAGATAGATTTAATCTACCCACTTAAAATTAGTCATCTCAACTTGATCAATTTTATTATTAAATTGATCTAATTAATTTAAGAAATTAAATCAAGACCAATTAAATTAACTGTTAATTTAATTTGATGCCACATAACTATCAACTGGTCAAGTTAACTTAAAGTGTTGAGTTAACAAAACTAGCCTAAAGAGTTAGGTCAGTTGACTTAAAGGTTAAGTCAAAGTTTAATTAAATTAAAGTGTTTAATTTAATTAAAATGAAAAATTAGTTTTGGAGGGAGAATTCAAATGAAATGTTCATTAAGAGTGGAATTATAATTTATTTGGTGGAAATTTCAATAGATGAAATGTAAATTCCAAATGAAATTCAAATTCAAACAAATTAATATGCAACTTACAAGATGCTTAGAAGTTAGCATGCTAAGGTAGTGTCCCTAGCTTGAGGAAAGCGTGCTGCTACCTTGGTATCACACCATCCCCCCTCTATATATAGAAATAGAGAAGGGGCAGCCAAAGCTATGATTCATTCACACATTTTGGGCATCTAAAAGTTTGATCTAAAATTTCCCTCCTGAAGTGATTCTGTCATGTGTTGAGGCTTCACTCTCTTCTTCACCTCCCTCACCACTTTTGGCCTCCAACTGAGCTATCTTTCTTCTTATATTTTCTAGCTGAATTAAGAAGGAAAATATTTTCCATTGGTGTGTGGACTTTGGCATTAGCGGCAAGATGAATTTCAGATTGCTTACTTTGGTGATCCTCTGTTTCAATAGTGACTTTCTGGATTCTCTTCAAGGTCTTGCTGGAACAATTTGATGCTGTATTTTTTAGTGTTTATTCTCCATTGAGTTGGAGAAATTTTGGTCCATATTTGGCTTGAATTTGAGGTGATTTGCTTGATAAAAAATTGATCACACCTTGCTGCATCAGAAGCAGTTTGCTTTCAGGAAATGAAGCACAACTAAAGTTTGGTTGGATTTTGGTTGAGAGGTAACAATCTGACCTTAATCCTTTATATCGGCATGATTTAGATCCTTGGATTGGTGTAATATAAGTTATATTTTAGTTTTGTAAATGTTTTAAATTAGACCCTTAGCATTACGCCTCTATCAAGTGGTATTGGAGCCTAATTTCATGCTATATTTTAGATTCTCTTTTGATTGATTCATGTGATGAATTGATATATATATTCAATCACTTCATCTAAATCATAGATTGGATTATTTGTATGATGATGCCTGTGGCTCCTTTGATGGTGAGTAGATATTATGCTAATATGCGTTTTAAGTGCTAATTCATATGCTAGTGTAATTTGATTCATGATTAGCTAATGTTAAATATTGATTTAGCATTGGATTATATTATATGTTGATATAACACGTTTAGTTGACCTTAAGTTTTTTTGGTTATTTTTGGATCCAATAGAATTAGATATAATTGGAGATTTTTAGATGAATGTGATTCTCACTTAAACTTGATTTTTGAAGCATTTTTTGAGCACTTGAAGTTTTAATTTTAAAATGTGTTTTAGATATGAAATTTCATCTATATTGTGTGATTTTATGTTTAGAAGGTGTTCTAAAGTTTTTAGTGCACAAAATTTAAGCCTTAAATGAGATGACTCAAACCACACTTTGAAATTTGCAAGCTACCATGCCACTACTTGGAGTTGGCTGGGCAACGTGCGTATATAGTATGCACACAAAGCTTGGTCATGCACCCAACATGGGCAACAGTGCTCTATTTTGCTGATGGTGAGTTTTGACTCATTTTTAAGCTTCTTTTTGTGATAAAAAAGGTTCTATTTCACACATAATAGATGCACAAGTATTGTGCAAGTGCTTAGGACTATGTTTGACATTTTAATGCTTTCTTAAATCTTGTTAAATTTAATCTCCAATTGTTGCAAAAATAGGATGCATAAATGTTATGCTTGTTTTTGCATGGCTAATTAATTGTTTATATGAAAAGCATTTAATGGTTGAAATTGAATGTTAATTCTTGATTTATTTATTATTAATTTAAGTGTTGAAAGAATGATGAATGAATGGAGATGATCATGAGCCTTTAATATTAATTTTATTAATTTCAAAATTGTTGAAATGAGTTGTATTAAATGGAGCTTGCATGCCTCTTATTCTATCTTGTAAAAGTTATGAGAGTAGAATTATTATGAGTGAGGTTTTCTTTCTCTTGTAAAAGTTGCAAGGAGCAAAGAAGATCCATGGAGGCTTGAAGACCCTTGAATGTATGGGATACACTCATGTAATATTTTGGTTTAATCAACCCACTTAAAATCAACTAAATAATGCACTTATGGATCTAAGTCCATCACTTTGTTAGGCTCATGGTCATCCCACTCTAGGAGCATGCTAGGTGCATTTGCTTACTTATGCTTTCCATATCCTATTAATGTTTGTGATGCATGGATTAGGATATAAAAAACTTAAATAAGAAGATAAAATTGGTGAGATCTTGGCAAGCGTGCTTAAAATCCTCACTTAGAATGTCTAAGTGTTCTCAAATATTAAGTCAAAATGGATATAAATTAAAAAGAGTTTTAACTAATCCATGCTTTCTACCAATAGTATATGCCACGATGACGCTACTGAATTTGTCTGATGGCACTCTATCACGGGGGTCACACTTAGGAAGAAAGTTGCGAGCATATACTTAGTATATGATGCACCTTTGATTTAAGGCTTTCCACACTTTAGCACTCGATCATGAACGATGTTATGGAGTAGTTTTGAATCAAAGTTTGATTGGTAGGTTTGACCTAACATTTAGTAGAGTGGATATCACACGAGTAATGGGTCTATATGGAAAGTGATGCAAAATATATCAAGAGTTGCATATGATACAATTAGCAAGTGTTGCTTATCCTTATATTGTTTATGGATGGCACTCAATCATAGGGATTCACTTGCAAGTCTTTGGAGTCTTGATTCTCACTAGAAAATATGATTTTCTGAATTCTTTTAGGGGGTAAAGAATTTGATAAAATAGTGAGAAAATTATGATTGAAAGACCATAAACATGTTTTTAAAATATCAATATTTAATCACATGCTTATATTCTCTTTTATCACCTTTTTGTAGATTTGTGAAATCTTCAAACTCAATATGGTTAAGAATCTACTCACAACAATTTTGGAAACTAATAAACTAATTGGGCCTAATTTTTACGATTGGTTGAGAAACCTCAACATAATGCTTAACTCTGAAAAGAGGACTTATGCACTTGATCAAAGTTCATCGAAAACCATTGGAGATGTTGCCACAGATGAGACTCATGAATTGTTTACGAAGTTTGTGGATGATAATCTACAAACAAGGTATCTCATGCGGCAACAATGTCTAATGAGTTATAATGGTCTTATGAGCATATGAAACCTGCAAGTGAGATTTATGCACACCCACAAAAGTTGTATGGTGTCCAAACTAGACATGTATGGTGTCTATGATCACGAGCTTAAAATGATTGTATTCATTGAAAAACTTGAACAACTTGATGTGATCATGAACAATGACCTCTATGTGGATTTGATCCTACAGTCATTACCAAGTTCTTTGAACTAATTCATTATCAACTTTAATATGTCCAAGAATGAGGTGATAATTAATGATTTAGTGCACATGTTGGTTACCACCAAGGTGATTATGAAAAAGGGAAAGCCTCTTATGCTTGCATCCTCCTCCAAGTCCAAAGGCACAAAAAGTCCTAGAAAAGGGGGTAAGAAGAAGAAAAGTTCTTCATCGAAAGGGAAGCAACCCCTAAAAGGTTCAAGGGAAGTTAAGAAGAAGAATGATGCTAAAATTGATGTTGCATATTTCTATTATGGTGAAAAAGGGCATTGGAGAAGATAATACAAAGCTTATCTTGCAACCTTTAGAATGATATATATATATATGATTGAAGTGTATTTAACGACTAATGCTTCCTCATTGGTATTGGATACCGCACATGATTGTCACCTTTGTAATTCATTACAGGGGTTGGAAAGAAAAAAGAGCCTTAATGAAGGAGATATGATCCTCCGCCTCAAAAATAGAGTAAGAGTTGCTGCCACTATCAAAGGTGTAATCAAGTTAGACTTCGAAGAGATTCTATGATTGTACTTGATCCTTGTTTCTATGTACTGAATCTTTGAAGAACATAATTTCAATTATCATTTTAGATAATGAAGGATATGATCTTTCTATATCTAATGGAAATTGAAGGCATTAAAGAACAGTTCTTTAATTGCACAAGGTACATTAAATAATGGATTGTACATATTCGATTCTCAAAAACCATTAATATATATTCAATATAGTAAAAGAAAATTAGATGTCCAAGAAGATATCATTCTATAGCATGCTAGACATGAGCATATTTCTAAAATTTGGATGAACAAGATAGAAACTCTTAAAGCACTAAATGTTAGTGGCATTGAGAAACTTCCAACTTGTGAGTCTTGTTTAAAAGAAAAAAATGACCAAGGTTTATTTTGTAGAATAATTGGAGTAAAGCATAAGCCCTTTGGATTTGATTTATGTGGATATGTGCAGTCCACTGAGTGTTAGTGCATAAGGATGCTATTCTAACTTCATCACCTTCACTGATGTTCACACTAAGTTTAGATATGTGTATCTTATAAAGAATAAGTCCAAAGCCTTTGAAAGGTTCAAAGAGTATAGGTCTGAAGTAGAAAAGCAAAAAAGATTTAGTATTAAAACTATTTGATTGGATCAAGGAGGAGAATACCTAAGCACCCAATTCTTTGATTATCTAAAAGAGAATGGGAGTCTCTCTTAATGGACTCCACCTTGCACATCCTAACTCAATAGAGTAATCGAGAAGAGAAATTATACCTTTTTGGACATGCTACATTACATGATGCGCCTCTCTAATGTGCCTATATCTTTTTGAAAATACGCCATAGAAATGGTTATGATGTTACTAAATGTAATACCCTCAAAGGCTATGCTAACAACGCTACTTGAGATGTGGTCTAGCGAAGCAATGTTTTACCGTTATTTAAATGTTTAGGGGTCTCCTGCATATGTAAAAAGGTCAGTGGGAGACAAGTTGGATAGTCGATCCTCTTTATGTAAGTTTATGGGATATCTTAGAGAATCTATAGGTTATTACTTCTATGATCCCTCGAAATAAAAGGTGTTTATCTTAAGAAACACCATCTTTTTGGAAAGAAAATTTCTATTAGATAGAAAAGGTGCTGTTATTGAACTCAATAAAGTTCAACATGATAAACAAATCCTACAAGTGGTGGAAACAAGTAGTGCGCCTTACAACCTTT
>JACGDI010002672.1:328977-359010 GCA_014898725.1 Jacaranda copaia | reverse complement strand
TGAGGTTAAAAAAAAAAAAGAATAAGCATGTGATTAAATTTGATATTGAAAACATCTTCATGGTCTTTTAAGCATATTTTTCTACCACTATTTTATCAAATTCTTCATCCCCAAGAAGAATTCGGGAAATCAAATTTTCTAGTGAGAATCAAGACCCCAATAACTTGCCAATAGACACCCGTGATCGAGTGCCATCCATGATAAATTAAATGATAAACAGCTTTTGCTAATTATATCTCATACAACTCTTGATATATTTTGCCTCACTTTTCATATAGATTTATGGGACCATGTGCCATCTATACTGTGTTAAGTCAAAACCACCAATCAAAATTTATCTCATGATGGCCTCACGCCATCCACAGTGATTGAGTGCCAATATGTGAGGGTTCCTAAGTCAAAGGTACATCTTATGCTAAGTGTATGATCACAACTTTCCTCTTAAATGTGACTCCCATGATCGAGTGCCATCACACAAAATCAGTAGCATCATCATGGCATACACTATTGGTGAAAGGCTTGGATTAATTAAAATATTTTTAATTTCTATCCATTTTGATTTAATATTTGAAAATACTTAGACATTCTAAGTGGAGGATTATTGCTTACAAAAATCTCATCATTTTTATCTTCTTATTTAGGTTCTCAATATTCTAATCATGTATCTTATACATCAATAGGATATGAAAAACATAAATAAGTAAATAACCTAGCATGCTCCTAGGGTAGGATGACCATAAGCCTAACCAAGTGATACACTTAGAGCCATACGTGCATTACTTTGGTTGATTTTAAGTGGTTGATTTAAACTAAACTATTACATGCGTGTACCCTATACATTTATGGGCCTTCAAATGGCCTCCACGCCTCTATTGGACTGTTTGCTCCAACCAATATTTACATGAAATGGAAATCCTCACTCCTAATGGTTCTACTCTCATAACTTTTACAAGATAGAACAAGAGGCATGTAAGCCCCATTTAATACAACCAATTTCAACAACTTTGAAACAAATAAAATCAATTTTAAAGGCTTATGATCATCCCCATTCATTCATCATTCATTCAACGATTAGATGAACAATAAATAAATCTCTATTAATAATTATTTCCAACAATTAAATTCTTATCTCGTAAACAAATAATTGAACAAAGCATAACCTTTATGCTATAAATTGGAGATCAACTTTTACCAATTTTCAAAAGCATTCAAATATGTCAAACATGATTTTGAGATATTGCACAGCACTTGTGCACCTAATATGTGTAGTGTAAAAACTTATTGAGCATTAAAGGCATTGAGAAAATAACTCAAAGCTCACCAAACGCCCCTAAAATTGGACTGTTGGGTAGCCTATGCGCATGCTGCGTGGCCAATGCCTAGGCTGTGTTAGCACCTTGCTTTTAGGGCTTCATAGCTTGCTAAGTGTGTTCTCCACTCATATTTTATGCACAAAAAATTGTAGTACATGTTCTCAATATTAATACACACATTTTAGATAGATTTCTAGATTCAAAACATCTTTTAAAATTTAAAATACAAATGCTCAAACATACTTTCAAAAATTAGTAAAAGTAAGAATCAAATTCTTCAAATAATCTCCAACCTAATTCCAATCATATTGGATCCAAAAATAACCAAAACTCATTCAGTCATTAATTAACATGCTAAATCAACATATAAGATCAATTAATGCCAAATCAATATTCAACATTAATCACTATGAATTAAAACGTACTAACTACATAAATTAACACTTAAATCACATAATAGCATGCTTTTAATCCATCAATCAATGAGCCATACACAAATTAACCAAATTCTCCAATCCATCAATTGAATTGAGAATATGATTATCTAGATTAATTGATCACATGAATCAATCAACCAAATAAAATCTAAATCTAAGTATAATTTTAGCTCGATACCACTTGAAGGCTAGTAAGGCACTAGGATCTAATATCAAAACTTCAAAACATCAAAATAACTAGGGTCTACAAGAAAATCAAAAATCTAATCATGCTTATGATTTAGATTTAGTTAGAGGATTACCTTGATGAGCAAATCCAAAGAGTATCAAGCTAACACTTCACCAGTCCTAGAATCTGCTTGCTTGTGGCCCGAAAAGAAGAATGCAACGATCGCTTTATCAAATCGCCTCCAAAATTTTTGATGAAATTTCTAAAGCTAGTCAACACCTTGGAGAACTTTTATTTAAAATTTTAGATCAATTGGCCAACTAGAACTCCCTAGAGAAAATCACAAAGTCGGACCTCAAGCAGATGGGTCTCCAGAAACAAGCAAGTAACACTCCTTGGCTCTATTATAAAGATCCACACAGCAATGAGTTCTTTCTAAATTTTTAGTCTATGATTTGGAGTATGGCCAGAGATTTTCTAATGGTGGAAGCTGAATTTGGGGTAGGAAGATGAAGAAATAAGCTTAGCGTTCAACACATGAAATGCTAGCTTGTAAATATTTTTGGAGGAAAATGATTAATCTAATTCTTTACACCAAGAAGCATTGATTTGGCTGGCCTTATCTCTATATCTATATATAGATGTGAAATAGTGTGATGCCAAGGTAGCATCACACATTCTGGAGCGGGGAAAAGAGGGGTGCTTTTGTGGCAAAATTTGAATCCAAATTTTACTTGCCTCTTAATTACATTTGGAATCTCATTCAAATTAATTAAGATGCATCTCAAATCGCATTTGAGTCTTCCCTCCAAAATTCATTCTTCGTGATTAATCAAATTAAACTCTTTAATTTAATTAATCCCATGACTTAATTCTTTAAGTCAAACTAGCTTAACTCTTTAAGCTAAATTTATTAACTTAACTCTTTAAGTTAACCTGACCAATTGATGGTGATGTTAGCATCAAACAATTAACTCTTTAATTATTGGTATAATTTAAATTTTAAATTAGTTGTTTAATTTAGCAGTTAAATTAATCAAGCTAAAATTGACACTCACAGTTCGCCCCAAAAATTGGTCTACTAAGAAACATTATTTTCTAACACCTTAGAAAATTCTCCCAATTAATTAGGAAGCTAATTGAATTTTGTGTGTGACTCAATAGGTTCTACCATTCATTGGATATGGGCTCACAACGTCTTGTGACTTTTGAATATCTTATATTCATTCTACTTTAAAACTCCTTTAAAATTAGTCGACTTAATTCAATTAATCTCATTTATTGAAGAGTACCTAATCTTCATGGTTAATGTCCAATGTCAAGCCCAATGAGCCCAACTAATTAGATGAAATGAATATTTTGGTGAAGCATTATCACTCTATGCATGCCATGCAAATACGATCCTTTTATCTTTTATTTCTCGAATGAGGCCTAGGATAAGATATTTGTTGGCTCCCTAATAGCCTCGATACTATGTTTCTATTTTTAATATTTGATTCCTATTATGTGACCTTACCTTTGAAAACTACTTTCCAAATTGTCACACCACCTTACATAAGGATTTCTGAGAATCGATCATCATAGAACACATAGGAGAGAAACTCACCCTTCACAATAGTGAGATGTTGGATAGATCATCTTGGATTTATGCATCTTTAGTGCAAGTCTATCCAAATCTTAGGTGCCCTATATTATAAGATCCTATGACTTGGAAGATTTAAGAACACGACCGTATAAGACTTATTCTATGGTCACCAAACTAAGTCCCATAGTTATAGGTGATCTAAGGGCATTTATCCAAATGCAAATAAAGTATAATAAAGCATAATATAAAGATAACCATATAAAAATATCATTTAATCAAGATTGTTTTACTAGGACATAGTTTATACAAAGCCAATCTCATTAGCTTGTAGTGTACTATTCCAACAACCACTGCATTAAATGTAAAGAATGTACTACCATATTGCCGACCAGAACAAAGCATGGTGATTGACATGTGCTAAAAGGCTATAATGACCCCACAAACACATCAAATCATACTAGTCCCTAAGGAGCAAATGGTCATTTTGACTTTCCTATTTTGCAAGCCAAGTTACCTATTATAAATCCTCCCACTTGGTAGGGATTTGAGGAATGCTTTTGCATTAACTTTGGCTCTCATTTTGCTACTTTCCCTCTCTTTGTGTTCAATCCAACTTAAGCATAAGAGGATTTTAGTACCTTAATAAACCTAATGTGTTTTCTTTGGTTGTAGGACTCGATTCACGCCTTTATCGTAGCTTAGCCCTAATGCATCTTTCTTTTTGCCTAGACTTCTTCCTTTTTCAAAATGCAATGCTTACTTTCTCTTGGATTGATTACCCTTAGGTTGATCAAGTTTGAGGAGTTGTGAGAATGTTGTATACTGAAACTTTTATCCGACTTTAGGATATTGTGTGACCTAGTTTAGGGAGTTTGACCTCTATTAAACAAAAGATTTTGGTAGAGGACTTGACTCTAGCCTTAGATGCTTTGTAAGTCTAATGTCATTTGTTCTCCACCGCATTAAATATTGTCCTTAGTCTAACTCTTTAATATTAACTATAAATGCTGCGTTGTCCACCACTTTTTGCACTATAAAAAGGTTGAAAGTACTATTTAAGCAATTTATCATGAAATTATCCCTTACAAGCTACTGTGGACACTTAGCTCCTTGTTCACCCTTTGTAATACTACCTAAGTTAGCCTCACCTTTCTCTAGTGTTGTGTATGCTAATAGAGTTAGCCACGCATTAAGAAAAAGAGAGAGTTGAGAGAAAAACTCAAAGAGGCGTTTATTACTTGTTTCTTGGTTTTTTCTTAGTTTGTACTCGATTGAATTACAAAGGAACTCCTACAACTATATATATTACCATTCTCTAGAATAAACGGTGGAGATCAATTCAATCCTATGATCTAAATCAATTCTCCAGAACATTCCCTACTTAAGATGTTTCTAAAAACTACTCCAGAACTTTCTATAAATTTCCTACAAGTTTCTACAACTATGTACAATGTTCCAAAGTTATTTCAAACTGTTTTTAACCTCATTGTCTTGCCTCCTCACATGTTTTCTATTAGGGCTTGACATTCTTCCCTACCTAAATTAGCAATGCCCTTGTCACATCAAAGTCTTGGAGTTGATCTTGAAACTACCATAAGTCTTCCTTAGTCTCCCATGTTGTTTTAGACTTGCGTAGCATTTCTATTTGATCAAGTACTGTGTACTTGGTGGCTTCACTGTCTTACTACATAAGAAGTCAAAACTTCTTTAACATCTTTGTTATAAGACTTGGTCATAGCGGGAAGTGCTTGACATGATTCCGCTCAACTTGGGTCTTCCTTGTCCCCTTGCTATGGCTTTAGCATACTTATGTGGAAGATTAGGTGAATCTTTAATATATTTAATAGGTCAAGTCAGTAAGATACCTTGCTACCCATGTAGTGATCTCAAATGGTCCTTCATACTTGCACATCAAACCTTTATACATCTCTCAAAACACCTTTATTTGTTGAGGTAGTAGCTTCACCAAGACTTGGTCACCAATCTAGAACTCTTTTAGGTGCTGTTTCTCATATGCCTATTTCTTCATACTTTGGCGGGCTTTCTCCAAACTTGATCGGGCTAAGTCGGCTTGCTCTTCCCATGACTTAGCCATCTTTACTACACCAAGACGTTTGCCATCAAGTGATGTTGCTAACGTGTGTGGCATGTGGAGTTATTGTCCTATTGCATGCTTAAATGGATTCTATCTTGTGGCCTTGTCCTTCGTTGCAAGTTATAGAAAAATTAGGCCATGTCTAAAAATTTAGCCTAGTCGCTCTGGTTGGCACTCACAAAGTGCCTCAAGTAACACTCCAATAATGTGTTCACCCATTTAGTCTGGCTATTGGTTTGTAGGTGGAAACTTGTAGAGTAGCATACCACTGTCCCAAGTAACTTGAACAACTATGTCCATAGCTTGTCTATGGAATAAGGGTCTTTATCGGTAATGATACTCCTAAGCAGCCCCTTGTACTTCAAAAACATTTTTAAAAAATGCTTGTGCTACCTCTTCTATCGTGTGGTCCATCAAACATGGTATGAAATCCTATACTTGGGAAACCTATCCTTTCATGATCCCAAATGTATGGGTCTGATTTGTCTTCTTTTGGAAGTAGAGCATCTAAAATGTGAATTCATCTTCAACCTAATATTATTTTTCAAATGCATATACTATTAAAAGTGAGAATTATAAGATTATGTTTATCTTAAGATATTAATACATTTTGGTTGGCTCTATTAAAAACATAACATGATAACAAAGCCAGTTTTTATAGAATATAAAACATAAGGTGGACCACCATCTTCTATATAATAAGAGCTATCAAAAGATCTATTCTAATATTTACATATTTGGTCCCTCATTGTGCCAAAGTCCTTACCTTACTTCTCACCTTTCGTTCCTGAAGGAATGGAAATAGATAAAGACATAAGTTGTAAATACAACTTAGTGAGGCCGGTGTTTGTGTGCAAATACAACTAGTAACTGGCATATCATTATATTATGCATGCAATGACAAGTACGATAGTGAATAAATCATTTAACAAGGTAGGATACAACTAAAGATTATTGGTGTTGTCACTTTTATCTCGCCAATCATGTTTAACTCAATCACTGCAAACAAGGTGCGACCTTGCCATTAGGAGACATGCCAATCCTATGATCTCTTTTCACCATGACAACTCCAATCAAACATTTATAGGGAATGGGCTATGAGATACGCACATCTTACTCGACAAGCCCAATGCCACCAGAATAATTTGTGCTATGCTCATGTCGAATGAGCTTAATTGCCATAATATCACAACACAATATGATAGACACAATATCAAAGTCAAGAAGTTGAGGTGAGATAAAGTACTACACCTCTATGTGATAGACTGGTATGTTCATATTGATGCACCTTTCAAATATTTAGACATACTATGTTTTATGTAAAATGACATGATGATCAACAAAAGATAATGATGTGAATGTCATTCTCTCTCTCTCTCTCTCATTTTCATAATAATCATTTCACATTCATCTTGATGGGAATAATTATCCTATCTCTTCAAGTTACAACACTCATTGTGCTTTCCCAAGTGTGGTATTTCAAGATCATGCTAATAGTTATGTGAATTGCCTACCAAAATAAATACTAAAATTTAATGTAGAGTTCAATAAATATACTTTAGTTAGTGAAATCTATGTACTAAAGGCAAGATGTAATAAATCCTAAAGTATAACGAATATCCAAGCCTTAACTAAAGAGTATTTCTTCAATTTCACTAACTATACCTTCCCTTAAATTTTTTCCTTCCCATTCTACATTCCATTTCCTAAATCTCTTTTATTATTTTTTTTCTATACTTCTTCTATATAATTCATAGCTCTATAAATATGAAACACACTCAATAATAGGATATTTTAGTTCTTATTTACATATGTAACTCCAACTCTCATCTCCAATCAACTAAAGTATTCTAAGCATGTACTTCTTTAATTTTCTGTCCATAGTTCTTCCTACTTATCATTTAATAACTCACAAATTATATTAACTAACATTATGTGGTGATCTTAGGTTTAATACAGCCATAACACTTCTATCTTGATGCTAATCCTAAAGCCCAAAGGTTAACTATATAAATGTGATTTTCTTAATTTAATTCTAAACCATCTAGGCTTGAATTGAATCCCTCTATTTTTTAATCTACTTACACATCTTTAGCCATAAATTTCAGAAAAATAATACTTTTATAAGTTCAAACTGCACAAGCCTTTCTACTTGTCAAGCTATCTTAAGTTTATGTCAAACTCTAGTTGGTGATTACCAAATTAGGCACACAAAGTCATGCATAATTTAAACCATAAATTGAATATATGTGCTACAATAAACACATATGACTCCAAATAAACCACTTTAAATGGCTAAAGAATGCTACCTTTTGGAAGCAATTGTTGGGTTCTCTTTTTCTTCTATTTTGGCTTACTTCTTCTCTTTGCTCTTCCCTACTTCTCTCTCTTTTTCCTTTTTCTATTTTTTCCTACTTAGATGTCACAATTTTTCTAATAATAAAGCAAGAAATACCTTTTAAGGGGTGAGGCTAGACTTGGTCAAAATATGTGACTTTACCTCAAGTTGCCATCTATCATATTTAAGTTATTTACGTTTTGGTATTTAGTTTTAACTTCTTGAATTTGAAAATTTTTATTTGTCATGTTAAAATAGAAGGCTGAATTTTAACTAATTATTTCAAAGTCCTACCTAAATTTTAGAATTTTCCTTTTGCCCTTCAAAATGTTTAAATTCAAGAATCTTATATATATAGATGGCAAGTTCACTCCAAATTTCAAAAATCTAGTACCCTTTATGAATAGTGTCATAACAAAATAAAGATCAAAATGAGCATTAATCTAGAGTAAATATTAGATTTTTAAAAGAATTGGAGGTATAATTGAATTCCTAGGTTCTTATATTCTTCTCTTTAAAGGAATTTGGTTCTCTAATTCAAACCTAATTTTTGAAGAGCTCAGGGTAATGGTTGAGCATGTTGTCTTTTGATTCCCAAGTGGCTTCTTCAATGTTATGGTATCACCATAGTACTTTCACTAGAGGGATTTTCCTATTTTGTAGCTATCAAAATTTTTGATCCAAAATACGAATAGGTTTATCCTCATATGATAGATCTTCATTAAGCTGGAGTGATTCATGCTTGGATGGAGTGATTCATGCTTGATTACGTGCGATGGGTGATGATGGTATTTTTGTTAAAAGGAGACATGAAAGACATTATGTATTTGTCCAATATTTGATGATAAATCTAACTTATACGCTACACTACCAATTTTTTATGTAATTTAGAAGAGTTCTACATATTAGGAGCTAAGCTTCTTACCCTTTCCATAATTAACCAATATTTTTCAAGGAGATACCTTGAGAAATACCTTATCTCCTACCGCAAATTCCAAGTTTTATCTTTTATTGTCAGCATAACTCTTTTTGATGACTTTGTGCTGTTAACATTCTCTCACGAATTATTTACATTGTTTCAATAGCTTCTTGGACTAAATCTAGGAACCCTTTAATTTTCTATTTTGTGTGGTAGGACTTAAGATTTGATATTCATTAAGATCCCAATGAATAGGTGACTATACTTTCTTCCATATGATACTTAATAGGGAGCCATTGTGATGGTTGATTGAAAACTATTGTCATATGCAAATTTAGTCAATGGAAGATTTTTGTCTCAATTCCTTTGAGCATCTAGTGCACAAACATGAAGCATATCCTCAAGTATTTGTATAGTCCTTGCAAATTACCCATCCATTTTGGGTGATTGGTAGTACTGAACTGTGGCTTGGTTCCCAAAGTTTCTTGAATTTTCTTCCATAGTCATGACAAGCACATTAGATATCGATCCAAGATAATATTGAAAGGTACCCTATGGAGCTGAATAATCTCATCTTTATATATCTTTACTAGTTGTTCCACTATATACCTTATATTAGTTGGCAAGAAATGGGTTGATTTAGTAAGCCAATCGATAATGACCTAAACTGAATTCTGCCCTTTTCTAATTTGAGGTAGCCTAGTAACAAAGTCCATGGTTATTGCTTATAATTTCCATTATGGTATTGGCAATGGTTGGAGAAGCCCTGATGGACTTTGATGTTCAACTTTCAATTGTTAGCATACTTGACATTTTGCCACATATTTTGAAATCTCCCTTTTCATATTGTTCCACTAATAGTATAGCTTCAAGTCTTAGTACATTTTATTATCTTCCAGATGGACACTATAGTGGGATCAATAGGCTTTATCTAAAATTTCCTTTTTCAAATCATCATTATGTGGTATACAAATTTTACCTTGAAATTTTAGAACTCCTTTCAAGTCAACTTTAAATGAAGAGTTTGATACACTTTTAATGGTCATTTTGAGGTCTTTATATTCCACATCTTGCTCTTGTGCGATAGCAATTCTCTCTAGTATGTCAGGTTGTATTTGTAGATTGGCAAAAGGTATCCCTATCTTAACTATTTCTAAATTCCATGAGCTAATATATTCTAGCCTTTTCCACTTTTTGGCCATAATATTGGCTAAGCTGATCTTTCAGCTTTTACTTAAAGCATTTGCCACAACATTTGCTTTTCCCAGGTGATATTGAATTGAGCATTTGTAATCCTCTAAGAATTTCATTTACCTCATCTATTTCATATTTAACTCATTTTGTGAAAATAAATATTTAAAACTCTTGTGATCTATGAATATAATAAAAGATGCTTCATAAAGATAATGTCTCCATTTTCATAAGGAGAAAACAATATTAGCAAGCTCTAAATCATGTATAGGGTAATCTTTCTCGTGTGGTTTTAATTGCCTTGATGTGTATATAATAACCCTTCCATTTTGCATGACAATCCAACCTAATCCTTCCCTAGAAGTATCTGTATACACCATGAAATTCTCATTCCCAACTAGTAGGGCTAGCATTGGAGTAGTCATTAGCTGTTTCTTAAGTGTTTTAAAGCTAGCCTCATATGTATCCTTCCAAATGAATGGTGAATTCTTCTAAGTGAGCTTGGTTAATGGTGCTGCTATATTAGAGAAATACTTGATAAACCTTCGATAATATCCATTCAATTACTACCTTAATTTTTGATAGGTCAGGCGCTATTCCTCCCTCAGAGATAATATGGTTAAGTCAGAATTCACACTTGTTGAATTTGGCATAAAGCTTATTTTCTGTGAGAAGATTTGGCACTACCCATAAGTGATGTTTATGTTTTTGCTTAAACTTAGAGTATATTAGTATGTCATCAATGAAGACAACTACAAATTGATCTAAAAATGGTTGGAAAACTCAATACATGAGATCCATAAATGTAGCTGGTGCATTTGTTAATCCAAAGGGCATGATAATGAACTCAAAATGCCTATATCTAGAATTGAGAGTTATTTTATAGATATCCTCTTGTTTGATTCTCAGTTGATAATACTTTTTTCTTAAATCTAATTTTGAATACACCTGAGACCCTTGTAGCTGATCAAACAATTAATTAATATGAGGTAATAGGAATTTGTTTTTGATGGTGACATTATTAAGTCCCCGATCATCTATACACATGTGTAATGATCTATTCTTCTTTTCGATGAATAAAACTAGGGCACCCCATGAAGAAGTACTTGGTTGAATAAAGATTTGTTATAATAAGTCTTATTGTTGGGTTAAAAAAAATAAAAAAATAAAAAAATTTAAAAAAAGGTCTTATAGTTGGGTCTTCAGCTCTTTTAGCTCTGTCAGTGCTATATGCTATGTGGTATTGGATATTGGTGTGGTTCCCGAAAGAGTTTCAATAATAAATTCCATATCTCTGATTGGGGATAATGATGTCAATTTCTTAAGAGATACATCTAGGTATTCTGATGCAATGGGAATTTCTCTTAGCACTATTTTTTTTTGAATTGTTAATCATGTAAGCTATATATCCCTGAGCCCTTTTCCATAAAATCTTACAAGCTTGAGCAGTTGATATAATCTTTATATCTAAATTTCTCGATTCCCAACAATTTCTACCTCTAATTGCCCAGGTACACAAAGTTTAACCATCTTAGCACAGCAATCAAGTTGGTCATGATGTGATGACAACCAATCTATTCCAAGTAAACATCATAACCTTGGATTGGTAAAACAATTAGATTAGCAGGAAAACTTTTATCACAAATGTCAATTTTACATAATTTAAGCAAAAATTCTATTGCTATTGATGCATCAATGGGCAAACTAATTTCCAAATTATAAAGTAGGTTTTCTGGTTTCTTTTCTAGGCCTTCAGCAAAATGAGGTGTGATAAAAGAGTGTGAAGCTCCAAGAAAAAAAAAATTTATCAAGCTTTTGGAAAATAAGTATTGTACCTTCAACTATAGAGAGTGGGTTTTGGTTGATAAGGTCTTTATTTCCCAATGAAAATACACGACCTAGAATTTTAGGTTTACTCCTATGCATTTTTTGTTGTGATTTTCCACTATCTATAGGTAGAGGTTGTGGCCTACGCATCTACTGTGGACAATTTTTGAGAAAATGTTGATTGCTCCCATACCTAAAACACCTTCAAGCATTTTTATAACACCTTTGTTTAGTATGGCTAGCATAACCACAGTAATTGAACATTGTTGGTAGGTCAGCTGGTATGGGTTCATCTTGGATGACAGGCTACAAATAATTTCTCTCTGATAAGGCCTTTGACCCTTTTGTTATTTTTCTTGATTCATACCAATTTGCCAATGCATTAATAGAGGCCTTAGTCTTTTATCTTGACTTAGTGAGTATTCCACTCATAATGTCTTCTCGATGATCTTTGTGTGCACTTCTATATGATGAGAAAGAATATTATGTTGAATTTCGCTACGCAAACCCCTTAAAAATTTTCTTATACATCGAGGTTTATCATTCTTCATGTGAAGGGAGTACTTCACTAGTTTAGAGAATTTGGCATCATACTGAGCTACTGTGGGGTTCCCTTAGCATAGTGCATTAAATTCATCTTCTCATTTTTCTTGACCAATTGATGGTATAGACTTATTAGTAAATTCTCTGAGAAAGTTTGTCCAAGTTCTTTCAGTCTATTTTTGCTCCCACCTTATTGCCATAGAATGCCACCAAGATCTAGTACCATCCTAAAAGCAAAGGCTATTTTTTGGTCTTTTGAATAAGTAAAGACCTTAAATATTTTTTCCATTTCTTCTAGCCATGCTTCAACTTTTAGATCATCCGATTCCTAAAACATTTGGAGGTTTAAAACCCAGAAAGCGATCTAATGTTTGATCAGACTGTACTCGCTCTTGTCTAAGTTGATTTTGCATCACCTAAGTAAATTGTTCTAATGCAGTCGCTAGGTGATCTTTTCTATCATTCCTTGCTGCTATAGGTTCTTTCCCTTGCTTTTCTAAATATTGTTCCCCTATAGGTGTCTGGGAGTGAGTATTTTGCTATCTACTTTATATTTTTTTTGGTGGTGCCATCTATATATTTCAAAATATAATTAGACTTCAAAATATAAGACATCATGTATGAGTTTCAAAAGCATAGTAGGGGGAACAAAAGATACATTTATATAATACAAGCAAAAACTTTTGAATCATACAAGGTTGAGTGTTTTTGGAAAACTTAAAGCTATACAAACAAAAAGAGCACTTAGCTAAAATTTGTACAAGCAAAAGTAACAATAGTACTAGACAACTATCGCTATCTTTTCGCCTCACTAACCCATTCTATTATTTATATCATTATTATAGCTTTAGGAGCTACTTTATGTTTTCTTAAGCATTTCTTATTAAATCCTCAAAGAAATCCCAACCGACATCACTTTCATGCCTTGGACTAGGTTTAGGATCTGCCCAAGCTTCCTTCGTTAATATTCAAAAGAGGTCATTGGCATATCTCCTAACTTTCTGCCAATTATTTCTATTATGCTCTCTTTCCTTCTCTCTCATCATCCTTACTCTACCAATCTCATCCTCTAGGTGTCAAATATGCCTTTGGAGCTTATGAACTTGATGTTGAAGTTCTTTAACAATTCTTATCCTTATATTTAGCCTATAGTATCTATTTCTATCTTTTTCTAAGTGGTGAACCATCCAATTTGGGTATGCCCCACAAAGCCTTCTCAGCATTTCCATGGCACGCCCTTGAGGTATTGATGGGGTATAGATAATACGTGGTCCCGCTCTCTTAACAAGAATTATTCTTGGAGGGGAATATTATCTTGTTGCATTATCCATCTTAAGAAAATTCAAGATGTTAGAACTATAAATAATAGTAATCTAAAATAATTTACTTTCTTAAAAACAATAAAGATCCAAATAATCATTTTCCTATTTTAGACCTTAGCCTCAATATGTGTTAGGCATAGTGCCACAATAAAAATGAATCACATACTAATGGGTCACCCAGCATTGATTTATCATAATTAAAGCACTACGCAAAGCTATAAGCATTCACAAAATATCAAGCCTATTATTAGTACAACCTAAATTTTCTCAGATCCCATAATTGTTATTATTTGAGGATCTTATCCTAGTTTAGCCTAGGTGCCACCCAGGCTCTGATACCACTATATTGTCATGATCCCAAATGTGTGAACCTGATTCATCTTCTTTAGGAAGTAGAGCATCTAAAATGTGAATCCAACTTCAACCTAATATTGTTTTTCCAATACACATACCATTACAAGTGAGAATTATAGGATTGTGTTTATTTTAGGATATTTATACATTTTGGTTGGTCCTATTTGAAACATAACATAATAACAAAGCCAGTCTTAATATAGGGTGGACCACCATCTCCCATACAATAAGAGCTAGTAAAAGATCTATTCTAATATTTACATATTTGATCCTTACATTGTGCCAAAGTCCTTGCCTTGCTCCTCATCTTTTGTTCATAAAGGAATTGAAATTGTAAAGACATAAGTTGCAAATACAACTTCGTGAGGCTAATGTTTGTGCACATATGTTTCCAACATGAATACTAGTTGGCTTATCATTATATTATGCATGGAATGACAAGTACAATAATGAATAAATCATTTAACTAGGTAGGATATAGCTAAAGATTGTTGATGTGGTCACTCTTATCTCACTAGCCATGTTAAACTCCATCACTATAGACAAGGCGTGACCTTGCCATCGGTAGACATGCCAAGCATCATGCCAATCCTATGACCCCTTCTCACGAAGACAGCTTTAGTCATGTAAATATAGGGAGTAGGCCATGAAGTATAGATATCCTACTTTACAAGCCCAATACCGCCCGAATTATTTGTGCCACACTCATGCCGAATGGGCTCAATTGCCACAATTTCACAACATGGTATGATAAATACAATATCAAAGTCAAGTAGTTGAGGTGAGATAAAGTACTATACCTCTATGAGATGGACAAGCATGTTCATGTCGATACACCTTTCAATTATCCAGATGTACTTTATTGTATGAAAATGACATGATGATCAAAACATGATAATTGTCTAAATGTGCTTTTCTTTCTCTGTCTCTCTTACCCACACTCTCTCACTCTCTCTCTCACTCTCTCTCTCTCTCTCTCTCTCTCTCTCTCTCTCTCTCTCTCTCTCTCTCTCTCTCTCTCCCTCCTTATTTCCATTTCTTTTTTCCATAATAATCATTGCATATTTATCTCGATAGGAATAATTATCTTATTTCTTTAGGTTACTTCACTTACCGTGCTTTCCCAAGTGCAGTATTTCAAGATAAGGTAAACTGTTATGCGAGTTGTTTGCTTAAAATAAATACTAAAATTTGATGTAGAGTTCAACCAATATACTTTAGTTAGTGAAATATGTGTACTAAGGGCAAGATGTAATGAATCCTAAGGTATAATGAATATCTAAGCCTTAACTAAAGAGTATTGCTTCAACTTCACTAACTATATCCCCCTTTAACTGTTTTCCTTCCTATTCTACATTCCATTTCTTAAATCTCTTCTTTTATTTTGTATCTATACTTCTTCCATATAATTCATAGTTCTTTAAATATGAAATGCACTCAATAATAGGATATTTCAGTTCTTATTTACATACGTAACTCCAACTTTCATCTCCAACCAACTAAAGTATTCTAATAAAGTATCTCTTCAATTTGTTGTCCATAGTTCTTCCTATTTATCATTTCATAACTCAAAAATTATATTAACTAATATTATGTGGTGATCTTAGGTTTAATATAGCCATAACACTTCTATCTTGACACTAATCCCAAAGTCCGAAGATTAACTATAGAAATGTGATTTTCTTAATTCAATTTGAAGCCATCTGGGCTTGAATTGAATCCCTCTATTTTGTAATCTACTTACACATTTTCATCCATAAATTTCAAAAAAAAAAAATGACCTCTATAAGTTCAAACTCATAAGCCCTTCCATTTGTCAAGCTATCTTAAGTTTATGTCCAACTTTAATTGGTGTTTACCAAATTCAGCACATAAAATCATACATAAAGTAAACCTTAATCTGAATATATATGCTATAATAAACACTTATGAATCCAAATAAACCACTTTAAATGGCTAAATAATGCTACATTTTGGAAGCACGAGTTAGGTTCTCTTTTTCCTCTATTCTAGCTTACTCCTCTTTTCTTTTCCCTACTTCTCTCTCCTTTTCCTTTTTCCATTGTTTTTCCTACCTAAATGTCCCAATTTTGCTGATAATGAAGGGAGAAATACCTTTGAAGGAGTGAAGTTAGATTTGGTCAAAATATGTACATGGCTTTACCTTAAGTTGCCACCTATCATATTTAAGTTATTTACTTTTTGGTATTTAGTTTTATCTCCTTGAATTTGAACAATTTTATTTGACAAAATAAAATAAAAGGGTGAATTTTAACTAATTATTTCAAAGTTCTACCCAAATTTTAGAATCCCCCTTTTGCCTTTCAAATAGTTTAAATTTGAGAATATCTATAGATGGCAAGTTCACTCCAAATTTCCAAAATCAAGTATCATTTTGTGAATAGTATCATAAAAAAATAAAGATAAAAATAAGCATGAATCAAGAGTAAATATTTGATTTTTAAAAAAATTGTAGGTATAATTATATTCCCAGGTTCTTACATATCCACCACGACCATAATCGATCCGAATCCTTTAAACTTCGATAAGGTGCTTATGAAGTCCATAGAGATAGATTTACATAGATGCTCTAGAATTGGTAATGGTTCAATTACTCTTGCAGGTTGCTTATTCTTACCTTTATCTTTTTGACACATGAGGTACGTTCGTATGCATACCTCAACCTCATTTTTTGTTTGGGGCCAAAAGTACGCCATCTCAAGCAGTACCAACTTCCTCTTTTATCCTAGGTGTCCTATCTATTTTGTGTTGTTGAATTCCAAAATAAGGTCCCACCTCAAGTTGTTTCTCTTAAGCATGCATAAGTGTTGCTCTTTTGTGTATAGTATACTGTCGTCCACCTAAACTGCCAAGTCTTTTTTTTTTCAACTAACTTTCTAAGCTCTCTAGCTATAGGGTCACTTTTCAATCCTTATTTGGTTGAGTCTATCACGATCCTTTTAGCTAGGGTAATAGATGCAAGCTGGGCCTTCCGACTTAGAGCATAGACCACCACATTCGTAATTAAATTTTGAGAAAAAGTCCTACCACCTAGCTTGTTTTGGCAACAACTTCTTTTATGTTTGGAAATAGCTAGTGACCATATTATCCATCTTGATCACAAACTTAGATCCTAGCAAATAGTGCTACCATACTTGTAAGTAATGTACTATGGTTGTCATCTTCTTCTCTTGTATTATATAGTGTTGTTCTACCTCGTTAAGCTTGTGACTCTCAAACATTGTTAAATGCTCTTCATGCATTATCACACCGCTAGTAGCAAAGTCAGACACATTAGTCTATAATTCAAACATCTTGTCAAAATCAAGTAGTGCCAAGATAAGCTTGTTACTTATAGTTGCCTTTACATCATCAAAGGCATCCTCGCACTTCTTGGTCCACTCCCATGTAGCATTTTTCTTTAGCAAGTTTGTCAATAGGGTGACTCATGCCTAGTATCCCTAGATGAATCATTGGTAATAATTCACAAACCTAAGATAGGACTGCAACTCCTTCACCTTGATTGGCGATTCCTAATCCATGATAACTTTGACCTTTATCTCTTCTATCTTTAACTTGCCATGCCTGATGATGTAAATGCACACTTTTTCTTTTTCACGTACAAATCATTTTTCTTTAATACTTGAAAGACAGTAAGTAGGTGGTCGACATGTTCCTCTAGAGTATTTTTATACACTACTATATAATCTAGATAGAGCACCATGAGCTGGTCTAAGTACAGCTTGAAGATCTTGTTCATAAGTGTGTAAAATATTATCAGGATATTAGACAAGCTGAATGACATAGCTAGCTACTCAAAAGCACCATAGCATGTCACACACATTGTCTTAAGCTTATCTTCTTTGGCAATATGGATTTTGTAGTAGCATTTCTACAAATCCATCTTGGTGTAGACCTGGTATTCCTAAGTCAATCGAACAAGTCAGTTATTAGCAAGATAGGGGACTTGTTCTTCACTACTCGGTAGTCCACACACATTATCAACAATCAATTGTCTTTTTTCTAGAGTAACAATAGGGTGCCGTATGGTTTCTTGGAGGGTCAAATGCTTCTTGTGTCTAACAACTCCTTGAGTTATTTCCTTAACTCCTTTAATTTGGGTGGTACTAAGTAGTAAGGTACCATTGTGGGTGGTTTGGTACTGGGTTTCAGCTTGATCTGGTGGTCTACTTTCACCTAAGTGGGAGTTTCTTTGGTAGTTCTGGTGGGATAACATCAGCATTATCTTTGAGGACACCTCTTTATTAATAGTGATGTATCATTCTTTACTACTCCATCTATTAGTTTATCTAACTTCCTAGTTGCCAAGAACATCACCTCACCCTTTTTGACCCTCTTGGGAATTTACATAGCTGATAGCTGTGGTATCTTAACATTTCTCCTGAGTGTACAAGTAGCTGGTATCATGCATGTCACCTCCTTATCTAAGATGCAGACTGAGTTACAATAAGGCATAAGGATAGCATTTACCTTACACAGGAAATCTATTCCTAGCATAACTTTAAAGTCATATAGTAGTGCAATTGAGAAATCCACTTGGCCCTTCCAAGTGCCTAAATTCATGTTCACTACCTTAGTAGTGTCATTTAGCCGTTTAGTACTCGCATTCATTGTCTTGAGCTAATCGCCTTTCTTTACAACACGTAGGCCAAATTATTTTATTTTCTACTCATCAACAAAGTTGTGTGTTACCCTTGTATCAACCATTGCCTTACCGATCTTGCTCATCTCTGAGGTATTCTCAAAGACCTTTAGGTGTAAACCTATTATAAGGCTCATCTTAGAGTACCTATCGGCTACAAGGCATAATTTTACTATGTGGCCCTAGGGAATTAACCATACTATAAGCTTCTAGAGAAGTAAAAAAGCTCATATAGGCTCTCTCAGGAGTATGTGGGAACTTTTCTAAAAGAGTCCACTTTAGGCTTTCTTGAGAGTACATGGTGACTTCTCTAAAAGACCTACTATATAGGCTTTCTCAAGAGTATATGGCAATTATTGAAATAGTGCCCCATAGCCAATTAGATTGGCATGTAAAATTATTTCACTTGTGATACAATCTTGATTGAATGATATTCTCATTAAATGACCATCTTTATTTTACATCACTAATATTGGTTGAAACTCCTAAATCACACAATACTATGGGATTTGGTCAAGCATATGATGGTGATCAAATAAGTCTCTACAATCATGAGTTTAAATATTCCAAGTCATAGAATTGCATGAGATAATATTTATGATTTAGAAAAACTTGCACCAATGATGCATACTCCAAAGAGTTGGATATTACTCCCTTTCATGAACAATCTATGTTAGACATGGATGCATGTTAATGGGTACTTGTTAGAGAACAAATTCATTGAAAACCCGCCCAGAGAATCCACTAGATAGCTAAAGTAGCAAGTTAATAGTGGCAAGTTCTCTAGCTTAGGTTAGTACATATAATTAGTCTTTTGATTTGAGGATATATGGTAACCTTATGTTTAGGTCCTTATGCTTTGACTTTTCATTGACCATGTAGAGGGTCATTGGGGTTGAGATTAGGTATGAGTTACTTAAATATAGAGGTTTGTGAGATTTATCATTGTTGTGAAGGACGAATTCATCTCCTATGTATTCTATTATAATCAATTCTAAGAAATGCTTGTGCAAGGTAGAATGATAATTTGGAAAAGGAGTTTTCCAAAGATAAGGTTATAAAGGAGAAATCAAACATTGGGTGTAGAAACATAGTTATTGAGGCTATTAAAAAGTCAACAAATTCTTTTCCTAGGCCACTTTTGAGTGATAGGAGATGGAAAGACCATATTTGCATGGCAATCATAAAGCTAGAGTAGTTTATCAAGACATAATTCATTCATCCAATTAGTTAGGCTCTATGGACTTGTTGCTTGACATCAACTATGTAGATTAGGTATTCTTTGATTAATGAAGATTAATTGAACGAGTTATTAGTTTAAATGAGTTTAAACTAATGTGAATATTTTAATATTCAAAATATCACAATGAGTTGTAAGCCTATGTCCAATGAATGGACGAACCAAATGGGTTATAGATAAAAGCTTATAGGTACTCCTTACTTGATGGTAGGAACTTTCTAAGGAGTTAGAAAATTCAACCTAGGCACTTTCTAGGTACTCCTTAACTTGATTAATTTAATTATCAAATTAATCAAAATAATTTAATAAATTAAATTACACCAGTTAAATTAAGAAGTTGGGTGCCATATGACAATTAATTAGTCAAGTTAACTTAAGGAAGTAAGTTAACACTAATTAACTTAAAGAGTTAAGTTAATTGACTTAAGGAGTTAAGTTAATTTAATTAATTAAATTAAAGATTTAATTTAATTAAAATAATAGTTTGGATTTTGGAGGCAAATCAAATGAAAGAGTTCATTTGAATGTAATTAGAGTTAATTTGCATTATATTTCATCTTACGAAATATAGATGTTAATTAAACGCAAATGCATGTAAAATTCAAATTCACATGGCAAGTTGGCCAACAAGTATAGGAGGTGTTTTTTCAACTTGCATCATACTCTTTTCTCTCTATAAATACCAAGTGGCAAACCATGTGATGGCTCCTAATTTGATTTCCTCATTTCCCACCAAAACATTTGATATTTATATGTTGAAAATTCACTCACCAAAAATATTCTCCCTTTCCAACTCCTCTCCAAACATCACTCCCTCACCTTCATCATCAAGTTATCTAGTAGACTCGAGGTGTGCAGACTAGCTCATTAGGGGTCCAACACTTGGGGAGACTTCATGCTCATTGGTGAACTATTGCTGTTTAGTAGTTTGTGTGGCAGATTTGAAGGACTTAGAAGGTTTTGATTTGCAAAAAATAGGCAGCTTCTACCTAGTTGTGTGGTAGAGTTAACTGTCAAATTTTGAGGATTTTTAGAGTTGTGGAAGGCATTCAACTATTGACATCTTTTGCTATGCGGGGATTTTCCATTGAAGAATTCTTTGGGGTGATCTTTCTCTTGCCTTTGAATTGATCTTCAAACGGTAATTTTTTGAAACCAAGTTCTTATTTTGAGCATTAATAGGATCCTTAGAGTGGAGTAGATTGATTACATTTTGCCTATTTATGGTTTTATATTTTGGATCTCAATCTTATTCTTATTTTTAAGTGGTATCGAAGTCTAATTTATGTCTTAATTTGAATTTTGGTGAATTGATTTTTGTGATGAATTGATTCTAAATCTCCAAATGCTTGAATCACATGATGAATTTAAATGTTTGGGTGATTTTGGATTGGCTTTCTATTTGTTGAATTGAGATATGTTAACATGTGCTTTAAATTTTAATTATGTGTTGGCATGATTTTGATTCATGTTAATGTTAAATGTTGATTTAGTATTGAATGATGTTATATATTGATAGAGCATGTTAATTGAGGCCTTATGGTGTTGTGGTCATTTTTGGATCCAATTGGATTGGAGTTAATTGGAGATTTTTTGAGAATGTTGATTAACTAATTTTTGAAACTTGCTTGAGCACTTTAATTTACCATTTTTGAAGGTGTTTATAATCTAAAAGTTTTTTAAAATTTGTATGAAATGATGTTATTGAGATGTCCATATAGTTTGGAGTGGTAAAAACACAATGCAGTGCTTGAACTGTTGATTGGTGCATTTTGTGGCAACACTGCCACCTTACCTAGCAGCAGTTAGGTATAGCTGTGGGCAAGCCTTTTGCATGCCCACTGTGTGCCAAGCTGGTTAGTTGGGTAGCAACCCACCTAAGGTAACCCTAGAACCCATTTTTGTGTTATTTTGGTGTTTATGGCTTATCAAACTTGATTATTTCATCTCTGTTTTGATGCACAAATACTATGTAAGTGCTCATAGAAATGTTGGACATTTTTGCTTGCTTTTGAAGTCAAATTCAAGTTAATCTTGAATTAGGTGCAAAAATGAGATACATGAGGAGTTATACTTATTTTTTCCAATTAATTAATTGTGTATGAGATAAGCATTTAATTTGATGAATTGAATGGCAATTCTTATGTATTGTTCATTTAATTGTTGAATGGATGATAAATGTATGGGGATAAACATAAGCTTTTAAAATTGATTTTTTTTTTTTTTTTTTTTTTTTTTTGTTTCAAGTTGTTGAAAAGAGTTGTATTAAATAGGGGCTTGCATATGTTTCTTGATTTTCAATCTTGTAAATGTTATGAGAGTGGAACACTAAGTGTGAGGATTTTTTTTTTCTTATAAATGTTGCAAGGAGACAAAGAAGGCCAAGGGGATTAAGGAGGCTTGAAGACCTATGAATGTATGTGATACATTTATGTAATAGATAGATTTAATCTACCCACTTAAAATTAACTAAGTAGTGCACCACTTGGTTAAGGCTCATGGTCATCCCACCTTAGATGCATGCTAGGCACATTTACTTATTTATGCTTTTCTTTATCCTATGGATGTATGTGATGCATGGTTAAGATATAGAAAACCTAAATAAGAGAAAATAAAATAGATGGGATCTTTCAAATTAAGAAAAATCTCTCCACTTAGAGGAGTCTAAATAAAATTGATGACATCTTTCAAAGCAAGAAAAATCCCTCCACTTAGAGGAGTCTAAGTGTTTTCAAAATATTAAATCAATTTGGATATAAATTAAAATGTGTTTTAATTAATGCAAGCTTTCTACCAATAGTTTGTGACATTTGCGTGATGTCTCACGAGTCATGGGTCACGTTTTTGGAGAAAAGATATGCTCACTATTTAGTGTATGATACACTTTAATTTAAAACTCACTATGGCATTGTCTCACGAGTCGTGAAATGACATAGTGGAGTTTTCAATTAAAGATTGATCGGTACGTCCAACTTAAACATCTAATAGTGTAGATGTTTGATGAGTCGTGGGACTACAAGAGAACGAGGTAAAAACATATCAAGGGTTGCATAAAGATGCAATTAGCAAAAGTTGCTTACCTTACGAATATTTGTGGATTTCTCATGAGTTGTGGGTTTGCTATAATGCCTTTGGGCATTGATTTTCACTAGAAAATGAGATTTCCTAAATTACTTTTGGGGGTGAGAAATTTGATAAAATAGTGGGAGAAAAACATGCTTGAAAATCCATAAACATGTTTTCAATATCAAAATTCAATCACATACTCAAATACTCTTTTTCGCCTTTGTAGATTTTTGAAATCTCCAAATCAAATGGCTAAGAATCCACTTAATGTTATTTTGAAAACAAATAAACTCATCGGACCGAACTTCCACAATTGACAAAACCTTAAAATCATTCTAGATTATGAGGAATAGACATTTGTCCTATTTTAAGGTGCTCTAAATCCTATATGGGATTAATGTAGATCAAGATACCATGAAATGTTCATGAATTGGGTTAAAGATTGCATCCTATCCTATAGCCTCATGATGGTGTGTACAGATTTCAAACATCTCATGAACACATGAAACATACTTCGGTTAATTGCTTACAAGAGTTGCAAGGTAAACATGGTATGAAGATCTATGTTGTCTAAGGAGAATTTTCAAGCTACGATGGATGTGTTGGAATAGTACCCCACAAACCAATAAGATTGGCACGTAAATTATTTCACTTATGATACAATTTAGATTAAATGATATTTTTTCTAAATAGCCATCTTCTTCTTATTCTTATATTACTTCACTAGCATATGGCTGAAGCCCTTAGATCATACAAGACTATAGGACTTGGTCACACACTAGGTGACGATTATGGAATAAGTCTTGCACGGTTGTGATCTTAAATATCCCAAGTTATAGGATTTTATGAGATAAGGCATCTGAGATTTAGATATAATTACACTAATGATGCATAATCCTATGGATGTTGCTTCGTTTCATGAGCAAATCATATGTGATATGGGTGTATGTTAGTCGGTGCTTGTTAGAGAACAAGATACTAGAGATTTACATGAAGAATCCACTAGATAGCTATATTGGCAAGTTAGTAGTAACAAGTTCTTCAGCTTACTCTACTGCATATAATTAGTCCTTTGACTTGAGGATCCATTGTAACCGTGTGTTTAGGTCCTCATGCTTTGACTACTTAACGAGCATTTTGATAGTGATTAGGCATGAGCTACTTAGATATAAATGTTTATGTAATCTAAGATGAAATCTGACTCCTCATTTTTGTGAAATATGAGTGTATTTCTTATGCATTCTATGATGATCAATTCAAAGAAGTACTTGGCCAAGGTAGTGTGATAATTTGGAAAAAGGGTTTTCCAAATATGAGGTCACAAACCAAAATTGAACATTAAGAATAGATGTATATTATCGAAGCTATTAAGGAGCTGACAAATATTTTGCAGTAGACCTTTTTCATAGAGATAACAGATGGAAGGACCATATTTGCATGGTATACATAGAGCTATAATAGTTTACCAAAAGCATCATTTGGCCAATTATTGGGCTCCATGGGCTTGAGGTTGGACATTGACTATGGAGATTGGGTACTCTTTAATTAATAGAGACTGATTGAATTAAGTTGATTAGTTTAAAGGAGTTTAAACTAATGTGAATATATGATATTCTAAAGTCTTAAAGACTGTGAGCCCATGTTCATTGAGTGGTAAAATCTAATGGATCGCACACAAAGCCAATCGGCAATCCTAAATATTGAGGGAAATGCTCTAAGCGTTAGAAGAATTCCAAGGTGGCAAAAAATTGAGGGAATGGTTGACATAATTTTTAGTCATCTCAACTTGATCAATTTTATTATTAAATTGATCTAATTAATTTAAGAAATTAAATCAAGACCAATTAAATTAACTGTTAATTTAATTTGATGCCACATAACTATCAACTGGTCAAGTTAACTTAAAGTGTTGAGTTAACAAAACTAGCATAAAGAGTTAAGTCAGTTGACTTAAAGGTTAAGTCAAAGTTTAATTAAATTAAAGTGTTTAATTTAATTAAAACGAAGAATTGATTTTGAAGGGAGAATTCAAATGAAATGTTCATTAAGAGTGGAATTAGAATTTATTTGGTGGACATTTCAAGAGATGAAATGTAAATTCCCAATGAAATTCAAATTCACACAAATTAATATGCAACTTATAAGATGCTTGGACGTTGGCATGCTAAGTTAGTGTCCCTAGCTTGAGGAAAGCATGCTGCTACCTTGGTATCACACCATCCTCCCTCTATATATAGAAATGGAGAAAGGGCGGCTAAAGTTATGATTCATTCATACATTTTGTGCATCTAAAGGTTTGATCCAAAATTTTCCTCTTGAAGTGATTCTCTCAAGTGTTGAGGCTTCACTCTCTTCTTCACATCCCTCACCACTTTTGGCCTCCAACCGAGCTGTCGTTCTTCTTAGTTTTTCTAGCTGAATTAAGGAGGAAAATATTTTCCATTGGTGTGTGGACTTTGGCATTAGAGGCAAGATGAATTTAGGATTACTTACTTTGGCGATCCTCTGTTTCAATAGTAACTTTCTAGATTCTCTTCGAGGTCTTGCTGGAACAGTTTGATGCTGTATTTTTTCGTGGTCATTATACATTGAGTTGGAGAAATTTTGGTCCATAGTTGGCTTGAATTTGAGGTGATTTTCCTAATCAAAAATTGATCACACCTTGCTGCATCAGAAGCAGTTTACTTTTAGGAAATGAAGCACAACTAAATTTTGGTTGGATTTTGGTTGAGAGGTAACAATCTGACCTTAATCCTTTATATCGGCATGATTTAGATCCTTGGATTGGTGTAATCTAAGTTAGATTTTAATTTTTAAATGTTTTAAATTAGACCCTTAGCATTACGCCTCTATCAAGTGGTATCGGAGCCTAATTTCATGCTATATTTTAGATTCTCTTTTATTTGATTCATGTGATGAATTGATATATATCTTCAAGCACTTCATCTAAATCATATATTGGAGTGTTTGTATGATGATGCTTGTGGCCCCTTTGATGGTGAATAGATATTATGCTAATATGCGTTTTAAGTGCTAATTCACATATTAGTGTAATTTGATTCATGATTAGCTAATGTTAAATATTGATTTAGCATTGGATTATATTATATGTTGATATAACATGTTTAGTTGACCTTAAGTTGTTTTGGTTATTTTTGGATCCAATAGAATTAGATATAATTGGAGATTTTTAAATGAACGTGATTCTCACTTAAACTTGATTTTTGAAGCATTTTTTGAGCACTTGAAGTTTCAATTTTAAAATGTGTTTTAGATATGAAATTTCATCTATATTGTGTGATTCTATGTTTAGAAGGTGTTCTAAAGTTTTTAGTGCACAAAATTTGAGCCGAAAATGAGATGACTCAAACCACACTTTGAAATTTGCAAGCTACCATGCCACTGCCTGGAGTTGGCTGGCCAACGTGCGCATATAGTATGCACACAAAGCTTGGTCATGCACCCAGCATGGGTAACAGTGCTCTATTTTGCTGATGGTAACTTTTAACTCATTTTTAAGCTTCTTTTTGTGATAAAAAATGTTCTATTTCACACATAATAGATGCACAAGTATTGTGCAAGTGCTCAGGACTATGTTTGACATTTTAATGCTTTCTTAAATCTTGTTAAATTTAATCTCCAATTGTTGCAAAAATAGGATGCATAAATGTTATGCTTGTTTTTGCATGGCTAATTAATTGTTTATATGATAAGCATTTAGTTGTTGAAATTAAATGTTAATTCTTGATTTATTTATTATTCATTTAAGTGTTGAATGAATGACGAATGAATGGAGATGATCATGAGCCTTTAATATTAATTTTATTAATTTCAAAATTGCTGAAATGAGTTGTATTAAATGGAGCTTGCATGCCTCTTATTCTATCTTGTAAAAGTTATAAGAGTAGAATTATTAGGAGTGAGGTTTTCTTTCTCTTGTAAAAGTTGCGAGGAGCAAAGAAGATCCATGGAGGCTTGAAGACCCTTGAATGTATGGGATACACTCATGTAATACTTGGTTTAATCAACCCACTTAAAATCAACTAAGTGATGCACTTATGGATTTTAAGTGCATCACTTTGTTAGGTCATCCCACTCTAGGAGCATTCTTGGTGCATTTACTTACTTATGCTTTCCATATCCTATTAATGTTTGTGATGCATGGATTAAGATATAGAAAACTTAAATAAGAAGATAAAATTGGTGAGATCTTGGCAAGCGTGCTTAAAATCCCCACTTAGAATGTTTAAGTGTTCTCAAATATTAAGTCAAAATGGATATAAATTAAAAGAAGTTTTTAACTAATCCATGATTTCTACCAATAGTATATGCTACGATGATGCTACTGAATTTGTCTGATGGCACTCTGTAATGGGGGTCACACTTAGGAAGAAAGTTGCGAGCATATACTTAGTATATGATGTACCTTTGATTTAAGGGTTTCCATACTTTAGCACTCGATCACAAACGATGTTATGGAGTAGTTTTGAATCAAAGTTTGATTGGTAGGTTTGACTTAACATTTAGTAGAGTGGATATCACATGAGTCATGGGTCTATATGAAAAGTGATGCAAAATATATCAATAGTTACATATGATACAATTGGCAAGTGTTGCTTATCCTTATATTGTTTATGGATGGCACTCAATCATAGGAATTCACTTGCAAGTCTTTGGAGTCTTGATTCTCACTAGGAAATATGATTTTCTGAATTCTTTCAGGGGGTGAAGAATTTGATAAAATAGTAGAAAAATATTGAAAGACCATAAACATGTTTTCAAAATATCAATATTTAATCACATGCTTATATTCTCTTTTATCACCTTTTTGTAGATTTGTGAAATCTTCAAACTCAATATGGTTAAGAATCTACTCACAACAATTTTGGAAACTAATAAACTAATTAGGCCTAATTTTAGCAATTGGTTGAGAAACCTCAACATAATGCTTGACTCCAAAAAGAGAACGTATGCACTTGATCAAAGTTTGTCGGAAACCATTGGAGATGTTGCAACAGATGATACTCATGAATTATTTATGAAGTTTGTGGATGATAATCTACAAACAAGGTGTCTCATACGGCAACAATATCTAATGAGTTACAAAAGTCTTATGAGCATATGAATCATGCAAGTGAGATTTATGCACACCTACAAGAGTTGTATGGTGTCCAAACTAGACATGTATGGTGTCCATGATCATGAGCTTAAAATCATTGTATTCATTGAAAAACTTGAACAACTTGATGTGATCATGAAAAATGACCTTTATGTGGATTTGATCCTACAGTCATTACCAAGTTCTTTCAACTAATTCATTATCAACTTTAATATGTCCAAGAATGAGCTGATGATTAATGAATTGGTGCACATGTTGGTTACCACTGAGGTGATTATGAAAAAGGAAAAGCTTCTTATGCTTGCATCCTCCTCCAAGTCCAAAGGCACAAAAAGTCCTAGAAAATGGGGTAAGTAGAAGAAAAGTTCACCATCGAAAGGGAAGCAACCCCTGAAAGGTTCAAAGAAAGTTAAGAAGAAGAATGATGCTAAAATTGATGCTGCATATTTCTATTGTGGTGAAAAGGGCATTGGAGAAGAAAATACAAAGCTTATCTTGCAACCTTGAGAAAGATATATATATATATATATGATTGAAGTGTATTTAACGATTAATGCTTCCTCATTGGTATTGGATACCGCATATGATTCTCACCTTTGTAATTCATTGTAGGGGTTGGAAAGAAAAAAGAGTCTTAATGAAGGGGATATGATCCTCCGCCTCAAAAATAGAGTAAAAGTTGTTGCCACTATTGAAGGCGTAATCAAGAATGTACTGAATCTTTGAAGAACATAATTTCAATTCCCATTTTAGACTTCGAAGAGATTCTATGATTGTACTTGATCCTTGTTTCTATGTACTGAATCTTTGAAGAACATAATTTCAATTCCCATTTTAGATAATGAAAGATATGATCTTTCTATATCTAATGGGAAATTGAAGGCATTAAAGAATAGTTTTTTAATTGCTCAAGGTATATTGAATAATGGATTGTACATATTTGATTCTCAAAAATCATTAATATATATTCAATCTAGTAAAAGAAAATTAGATATCGAAGAAGATATCATTCTATAGCATGCTAGACTTGAGCAAATTTCAAAAAATAGGATGAACAAGATAGAAACTCTTAAAGCACTAAATGTTAGTTGCATTGAGAAGCTTCCAACTTATGAGTCTTGTTTAAAAGAAAAAATTGACCAAGGCTCATTTTGTAGAATAATTGGAGCAAAGCATAAGCCCTTTAGATTTGATTTATGTGGATATGTGCAGTCCACTAAGCGTTAGTGCAGAAGGATGCTATTCTTACTTCATCACCTTCACTGATGATCACACTAAGTTCAGATATGTGTATCTTATAAAGAATAAGTCCAAAGCCTTTGAAAGGTTCAAAGAGTATAGGTCTGAAGCAGAAAAGCAAAAAGGATTTAGTATTAAAACTCTTTGATTGGATCAAGGAAGAGAATACCTAAGTACTCAATTCTTTGATTATCTAAAAGAGAATAGGAGTCTCTCTTAATGGACTCTACCCAGCACACCCTAACTCAATAGAGTAATCGAGAAGAGAAATTATATCTTTTTGGACATGCTACATTCCATATGCACTTCTCTAATGTGCCTATATCTTTTTGAAAATACGCTATAGAAATGACTATAATGTTACTAAATGTAATATCCTCAAAGGCTGTGCTAAAGACGCTACTTGAGATGTGGTCTAGCGAAGCAACATTTTACCATTATTTAAATGTTTGGAGGTCTTCTGCATAAGTAAAAAGGTCAGTGGGAGACAGGTTGGATAGTCGATCCTCTTTGTGTAAGTTTATAGGATATATTAGAGAGTCTATGGGTTATTACTTCTATGATCCCTCGAAATAAAAGGTGTTTGTCTCAAGAAACACCATCTTTTTGGAAA
>JACGDI010002672.1:227504-328877 GCA_014898725.1 Jacaranda copaia | reverse complement strand
CTTCACTGGCATTTGGATGATGTCCTTAAATCACCAAAGACTGTAGTACATGGTTTGGTGATCATGGAATAAGTCTCATATTATCGTAATCTTAAATCTTTTAAGTTATATAATCTTTGATATGGGCATCTAAGATCCAGATAGACTTGTACTAACAATGTATAAATCGAAGAGTTGGAGATTGCTCCATTCCATGAGCAACTATATGCGATATAAGTGCATGTTAGTAGGTTTTTGTTAGAGAACAAGACATTGAAGGCCTACCGAAGAATTCATTAGATAGCTGCAGTGGTAAGTTGATAGTGGCTAATTCTCCTATTTATGCTAGTGCATATTATTAGTCCTTTGACTTGAGGATCTATGGTGACCTTGTGTCCGATCCTCATGCTTTGACTCTTCCTTGATGACCTAGTGGGTCTTTTGGGTTGAGATTGGGTATAAGCTATTTGTTTGTTAGATTCAAGATAGAATCCAACTCTTTGCTATTGTAAAGGGTGAGTACATCTCCTATGTATTCTATAATAATCGATTTCCAAAAATCTTTGTGCAAGGTGGTGTGACAATTTGAAAAAAGAGTTTTCCAAAGGTGAGGTCACACATTGGGATCAAACATTGAGAATAGAGATATAGTATCAAGGCTATCAGAGAGTTGACAAATATTTTGCCATAGGCCTCTTTTGGGGGATAGGAGACAAAAGGACTGTATTTACATGGTATGCGTAGAGTGATGATAGTTCTCTAGAATATTCATTTTAGCTAATTAGCTAGGCTCGATAGGCATGATTTTGGACATCAGCTATGGAGATTGGATACTCTTCAATTAATTAAATTAATTAAATTGAGTCGATTAGTTTAAAAGGTGTTTTAAACTAAAATGAATATGAGATATTCAAAAGTCACAAGGAGTTCTAAGCCTATGTCTAATGAATGGTAGAGCTTATTGAGTCACACACAAAATCCAATTAGCTTCCTAATTGATGGGGAAAATTTTCTCATTATTAGAAAAAGATTTCTCTTAGGAGACCGGTTTTGAGGTACCAAGTTTGAAAGTCAATTTTGACTTGATTAATTTCAGTGTTAAATTAATCAACTAATTTAAGGAATTTTTTTTATAATTACTAATTTAAGGAGTTAAATTAGACTAATAATTAAGAAGTTAATTATTTGGTGCGAACATGACCATCAATTGGTCAAGTTAACATAAAGAGTTAAGTTAACAATTAAGCTTAAGGTGTTAAGTTAGTTTGAATTAAAGAGTTAAGTCAAAGGATAATTAATTAAATTCAAGAGTTTAATTTTAATTAATTCGGAAGAATGAATTTTGGAGGAAAAATTCGAATGATATTTGAATAAGCATTTTAATTAATTTGGAATTAGAGTCCAAATGTAATTAAAATGCACATGAAATTCAAATGAGATTTGAATTTAATTTGCCACCTTAACAACCCCACTTGGCCGCCTCCCTTATGCATTGTGTGATGCCAACTTGACATCACATCACACATTTTCAACATCTATATATAGATATAGAGAGATATGACTAGCCACTATCACAATTGGTGTGAAGAATTAGATTATTTGCAAAATTCCCTGCAACACTATCTTGCAAGTATTGCATTCATATGTTGAAAGCTTTGCTCTCTCATTCTTCCCTCTAATCTAAAATCAGCCTGTACCATTTTTGTATCTTTGGTCTTGCTTCAACTTATAGATCAGAGATCTTGGAAGTTCTAAATGGTGTGTGGATCATAACAATAGAGGTAAGATACTTGACTTGCTAGATTTTGGAGATCCACCTGCACAAAGTATGATTTAGCGATTTTCTATAGGGATTTCCATATGGATTTTTGTTCCAAATTTTTTACAAAGAGTTCTTCAAGGTGTTGAGAAGCTCCAGCAATTTTTTAAAATTTTTAACGGAATTTTGGTTGGGCAATTTTCTCATTCTTCTAGCTGCGCTAATGGTAGACAATTTCTAGACTAGTGAAGACTTCATTTGCTTTTCCTTGGATTTTACTTTTTAAGGTAATACCCTCACCATATCTGAATCCCTAGCATGATTAGATCCATGTTATGCTTGTAAGCACTAGTTAATTTCATGCTTTTGAAGTTTTGATAATTGGATCCTAGTGGTATCAGAGCCTAAATCATGCTTAGATTTGAATTTTTCTTGGTTGATTGATTCTTGTGATGAATTAATCTAGGTCATTGAATTATCAATTCAATTGATGTATTAGATTATTTGGTTGATGTTGTGTGTGGCTCCTTGATTGATGGATTAAAAGCATGCTATTATGTGACTTAAGTGTTAATTCATGTAGTTAGTATGCTTTAATTTGTAGTGATTAATGTTGAATGTTGATTTGGCATTAATTGATGCTATATGTTGATATAGCATGTTGATTTATGGCTGAAAGTTTTTTGGTCATTTTTGGATCCAATGAGATTGGAGTTTGGTTGGAGGTTTTTGAAGAATTTGATTCTCTTTTAAACTTATTTTTTAAACATGATTGAGCACTTTAATTTTCAATTTTGAAATGAGTTTCAAATCTATAAATTGTTCCATAATGTGTGATTTAATGTTTGGAAATAGTTATAGAGTTTTTAGTACACAAAAGTTGAGCCAAAAATGGCTTAACTCGGTCTTGACACAAAAATAAGGGGGCTGCCGGCATATGGCAGTGCACAATGGGGCAGCGACCAAAACTTTCTACCCGGCCATGTGCTTGCCTTGGCCAGCAGTCCCAAGTTTAGGGTTGGTCAAGTTTTGAGCATTCTTTTGGTTCCTTAGGTGACTATGAATTGATTTAAATCACACACGATGGATGCACAAGTGTTATGCAACTTCTTTAAATTATGTTGGATACTTTTGATTGCTTCTAAAATCTTGTTAAAGTTGATTTCCAATTATTGCAAAAATGAGATGCATAATTGTTATGCTTATTTTTGCTTGGCCAATTATTTGTTTATAAGATAAGCATTTAATTTTGGAATTAATTGTTAATTCTAGATTTATTTATTAGTCATTTAATTATTGAATGAATGATGAATAAATGGGGATGATCATGAGCCTTTAATATTAATTTTATTTGCTTCAAAGTTGTTGAATAGGTTGTATTAAATTGGGGCTTGCATGCCTCTTATTTTCTTTTTTGTAAGTGTCATAAGAGTAGAATCACTAGGAGTGAGGATTTTCAACTCATGTAAATGTTGCATAGAGTAAAGGAGTCCAATAGAGGCATGTAGACTTTTTGAAGACCTATGCATGTAAGGGATACACTCATGTAATAGCTAGACTTAATCAACCTAATTAAAATTAACTAGGTGATGCACCTGTGGCTCTAAGTGCGCCACTTAGTTAAGTTCATGGTTATCTCACCCTAGGAGCATTTACTTATTTATGCTTTTCATATCCTATTAATGTATAAGTTATATTATTTTGATATAGAGAATCTAAATAAGAAGATAAAAATGATTGAGATCTTTGCAAGCAAAGAATCCTCCTCTTAGAATGTTTAAGTTTTTTCAAATATTAAGTTAAAATGGATACAAGTTAAAAGAGTTTTAATTAATCCAAGCCTTTCATCAACAGTGATGCTATGATGATGCTATCGATTTTATGAGATGACACTTAGTCATGAGGGTCACACTTATGAGGAAAGATGTGAGCATCTACTTAGCATAAGATGCACCTTTAACTTGGGAACCCCTACACATTGGCACTCGATCACAAGGGATGTTGTGAGGTCGTCTCGAGATAAAGTTTGATCAGTGGGTTTGACTTTACACTTAGTAGTACAAATGGCACACGGTCATGTGGGTCTATATGAAAAATAAGGCAAAATATATCAAGAGTTGTATGAGGTGCAATAAGCAAAAGTTGTTTGCCCTTTGATTGCTTGTGGATGGCACTCGATTGTGAGAGTCAACTGGCAAGTCATTGGGGTCTTGATTCTTACTAGAAAATTTGATTTCCTAAATTTTTCTTGGGGGTGAAGGATTTGATGAAATAGTAGGAGAAAAACATGCTTGAAAGACCATGAACATGTTTTAATATCAAATTCAATTACATGCTCATATTCTCTTTTTTGCCTTTGAGGATTTTTGAAATCTCAAGAATAGATAAAATTTCACTCAACGATATTTTGGAAAATAATAAACCAACTAGGCCAAACTTCCACAATTAACTTAACCTCAAAAATCGTCCTAGATTCCTAGAAGTCGATATAGGTCCAATATCATGGTACTCCAAATCCTTTTAGGAATAATGTAAATCTAGAGACATGTAAAAGGTTCACATATTGGGCTTAGGATCGTCCTATCCCTTAGTCTTATAATAACATCTGCAAACTTTAAAAGTCTCAAAGATACATGAATGGTACCTTGGTTAAAGTTTTCAAGTGTTGTAAAGCAAATGAGGTATGAGAAGTTTATGTTGTCAAAAGAGATTTTTCAACCTATGATGGATATGAAGTCATGTGCCATCAACTATGGTCTAAAGATGATTGACCTTGGAGAAGCTTTTTCTACTTAGATATAGTGATGGACAATGATCTTTGTGAGGATTTGATCCTCACATCCTCGTCAAGTTTTATTGATCAATGTGTTGATCTAGATGGAGACTACCATGATGTGGGCAAACCTTTAACACTTGTTTTTTCTCCAAGTCTATGGGCTCTAGGGGTACTAGAAAGGGAGGTAAAAGAAAGAAATGTTCTTCTTCAAAGGGAGAACAACTATCAAAGGCATCTAGAGAAGTCAAAAAGATTATAGAGAAAATAGTCAACATTATTTGTTTCTACTTTGGTTGGATAGGCTATTGAAAGCTATTTGTAATGGTTACCTTGCAACCTTTGAGAAGGGTATGTACTTTATTGAAGTGAATTTTAGGATTAATTTTTCCTAATAGATGTATGATATCATATGTGGTTTTTTTCTTTATAAGTTGTTATAAAGAATAGAAAGAAGAATAGAACTAAGTGATGTGGATATGATCCACCACCTTGGCTAAGAAGTAAGAGTTGTGACCAAAGCTAAAGGCATACAATAAGTTAGACTTAGAGAATTCCATACTTATATTGGACCTTTATCATAAAGTTCCATATATTGTTGAGAATATTATTTCAATTCCAGTTTTAGATAGCAAAGGATTTGATTTTTCTACATAAAATAGAAGATTGAAAGCATTAAAGAATGGGTTCTTTAATTGTTCATAGTACACTTAACAAAGGATTGTACATATTGGATTCTCAACCATCACTAATGTACTTTCAACTAAGTAAGAAAAATTAGATATCCAAGAAGATGCTATTTTATGGCATACAAAACTTGGTCATATCTCCAAAAATAGGTTGAACAAGTCAGAAGCTCTCAAAGCACTAAATGTTAGTAGCATTGAGGACCTTTTTACTTGTGAATCTTGTTTGAAAAGACAAATGATCAAAACTCCATTTGTAGGACAATCGTGGCACTCCACAAATTCTTTAGTTTTGATCCATATAGATGTTTTAAGACTAGTAAGAGTTAGTAGGAAAGAAGGCTATTCTTACTTCATTACCTTCACCAATGCTATAGTCGGTATAGACATGTGTATCTTATGAAATACAAGTTCGAAGCCTTTAAAACATTCAAAGTGTATAGGAATGAAGTGGAAAGTAATTGGCACTTAGTATTAAAGCTCTTCAATTGGATCGAGTGGGAGAGTATTTAAGTACTGAATTCTTAGATTATTTAAATGAGAATGGGATTATCTCTTAATGGACTCCACCTGGCACACCCCTAATACAATGGAATAGTCGAGAGAAGAAGTTATACCTTATTGGACATGGAACATTCCATAATAAGCTTTTTCAATGTGTCTATATCCTTTTAAGGATATGCTTTAATGATGGCAGCAAAGTTACTTAGAGTAGTAACTTCAAAGTTGATACCAAAAACATCATATGAGATATATAGCACAGTAAAACACCCTTGTACCACTATCTAAGGGTTTAGGAATCTCCCGCTTATGTGAGACAGACAATGAGAGATAAGTTGGATAGTAGATCTATCTTGGGCAAGTTTGCGGGATACCCAAGAAAGTCCATGGTTTATTACTTTTATGATCTCTCTGAACAAAAGGTGTTTGTTTTGAGGAATGCTACCTTTTTGAAAAATAATTTTCTATTAGATAGAAATAGTATTGTCATTGAACTTGATAAAGTTCAAGATGATCAAGAAATCTGACAAATGGTGGAAATAAATAAATTGCAAGAGCCTTACACACAACCTCTAAGAAGGTCAAACCAGATCAAGAAGCAACCAAAAAGGTTTAGATTTCTTCACAAGACGGGACAATTGAATGATGATCCAAAGACCTATGAGGAAGGTATGTCAGACATAGATTCAGGATGTTGGCTTGAATCCATGAGATCCAAAATGGACTCCATGTACTTAAATAAAGTATGGACTTTGATAGATCCACTAAAGAAAATAGTTCATGTAGGTTGTAAGTGGATCTATAAGCGAAAGATTGGGGTAGATGGAGAAGTGGTGACTTTTAAGACATGACTAGTGATAAAAGATTATATTTAAAGACTTGATATTAATTTCAAGGAAACCTCTACATTGATTGCAATGCCTAAGTCCATTTAAGCTTTATTTTCCATAACAACATATTATGATTATGAGATAAGACAAATGAATGTGAAAACTACTTTCCTCAATGTAACATTGAAGAAAAAATCTATATGGAGAAACCACAAGGTTTTACATCCAAGGCGAGCAAGAAAAAGGTTTACAAACTCCATAGATCCATTTATGGACTCAAAGAAGCATCCAAACTTGGAACATACATTTTTAATGAGATAGCCAAATCATTTGGCATTGTTAAAAAGGTGTATGAACCTTGTGTGTATAAGAAGACTAATGTGAATAGTACATAGTTTATTGTGCTTTATGTCGATGACGTTTTCTCATTGAGCATGGGAGCAAAATGTAGAGTATACTAAAGCATGATTATCTACACAGTTCTACATAAAGAATTTAGGACAAGTATTCTGTGTATTGGGAATACATATCTATAGAGATAGATCGAGGAGAATGCTAGGGGGAAAGCGAATACATATCTATAGAGATAGATCAGGGAGGATGCTAGGGCAAGCTTTCCCAAATAATGTATATTGAAAAAATACAAAAGACGTTTAGTATGAAAGAATCCAAGAGAGGATTCTTTCTTTTACGACATGATTTGTGTCTCTCCAAATCTATGATCCCTTAGACTGACAACAAGAAAAATCCCCCAACCTAAGTGGCTGCGGATCAGTCCTAAAAAACCTCCAACCTACCCACAAGCAAAATAACACATGAGAGTTTAAAGGCATCTAATTAATTATGTCTATTTTATATTAATCTAATGTAAGGCATGCTATAATACCACATATTTATATTTTAATAAAGGAATACCAAGATATAGATTAAGTATTATAGCATGCCTTATATTAGATTAATATAAAACAAACATAATTATATTAAACGCCTTTAAACTCGCATGTATTAATTTGCCTGTGGGTAGATGGGAGGTTTTTTAGGACTAACCCATAGCTACTTAGGTTAAAAATCCCCCGAACCTAAGTGGTAGCCTTTAAGGAAAGAGAAAGATACAAACCCCCCAACCTAAGTGGCAGCCTTTAGGGAAAGGGAAACCCTAGAAAAGGGGTATTAAAATACTACCCACCTACCCACTTGCAAAACAACGCATGCAAGGATACATATGGCTAGTATACAAATGGCTATTATAAATAGGTATAGTATATGTAAGGCTAGTATAAGGCATGATATCATACCAAAAGGTATGTTAAAAAAAATAACAAACAAGAAAATGATACATAAATTATATCCAAGGATGTATTCTTCTATTAACTATATTTCTTATTGGGAACAATTCAAAAGTAGTATTGATTGTGTACGATGGAAGAAACGTTATACTGGATATGTATATGCTTATATAAAATTTATGGTTCTATACCCTGCTATTACAGATAGTTATTACATTAGGCTTTATACTCTTGTTAGAGCAGTACGCTTATAATATTAATTCAAAGTATGTTAAATTGACCTTTGGATATACTATGCATTTACCTTCATCTTATGCTATATCATATACTTTAGGTAAGTTAATTCCATTGTAGGATTCTTTAGGGAACCAATTACTAAAAAGATAAATCTATGATATGATTGAACAAGAAGTGAGGTTATACGGTGAAAAATATCAAGATGCTATGATAACTGGTGTCTTCATTAATATATATTATAAAGAAAAAGAATCCCTTATACATTTAGACTTTCCTAATATATTTGATATGATTGGAAATATTATCAATGTTATGGATTCTGATATTATAAGTGGTGATCTACCTGAAGTTGAATCACTAATGTCTAGAAATAATCGTCTTCTCTCTAAGATAAACACTATCAAAGATACTAATATAAAAGAGGGTCATCCTTTCATTGTTGCCGATATTGAGACTATAATGGTGGAAAATGTTCATGTTCCTTATGCAGCTGGTTACTTAGTAGTGAAGCCTAGTGATGATCATACTTCCATACCATTCCATTCAATACAAATTTTTTTCAGTGAAAATCACATAACTTTATATCCCAACTTTGAAGAAAGGAGTCAAAGAATGTCATATGAATTTTTATATAATATAGAAGAATATGTTAGAAAAAATAGTAGGCTTAGAACAGTTTATTTCCATAATTTTACCCGATTTGATGGTATTATGATTCTTAGGTATTATGCTGATTATGGCAATAAGTATAAAATCAAACCCTTGATGAGGAATCATAAACTTTATGAGGTGAAAGTCTCTATTGGCGATAATCTCTTCTTATGTTTTAGAGATTCTTGCACATTGCTGCCTAGCTCTCTTGCATCGTTGGGAAGTACATGATGCCCTAAATTAGGTGCCAAAGGTTCTATCCCACATGAGTATTTAGTTATATCTGATCTTCAGGTTAAAAGTAAGGATTTAATAAACTATCTTCCATAAGATATCCTTATCTTAGTTGGTGTGATGTTGAAAGCTCAAGAGATTAATTGGTCTAAGTACCATGTTGATGCTGAAGATGTGATAACTATGTCTACACTTTCCCTTAAAATATTTTGTAAGAAATATTTGGATGATAATACCTTTCATATCCATATACCTACTAGAAACCAAGATACTTTTATTAGGCGTGGCTATTATAGGGGTCATATGGATGTCTATAAGCCCTACGGTGAGAAAGTGTACTACTACAATGTTAACTTATTATATCCTTATATTATGAAATCCTATCCTATACCTTGTGGTGTACCTGTCTGGAAGAATAATTTGGAAGGCGTTGACTTGGATAGCTTGTTTGGCTTTATTGAGGCTTATGTTGTATGTCCAACTAACATATCACATCCATTCTTGCCCTATAAGGATCAATTTGGTACTTTACTCTTTCCTATAGGTAAATTCATTGGAGTCTTTTATAGTGAAGAGTTGAAGTTCACACGTGATTTAGTTTACAAGATAATTCCTCTTAGGGGGTATTTATTTGAGAAGAAGTTAAGTCCTTTTGAAAGTTTCATCTCAGACCTCTATGAGAGTAGACTAGAAGCCAAGAAAGTAGGTGATGAGCCTATGACATTTATTTATAAGATTCTAATGAACTTGCTCTATGGTAGATTTGGCATTAATCCAGAAAGTCTATTAATAGAGAACTACAATCAAAAAAGATACGAGGAAATTCTTATGATGGATCATTTTCAATGTATAGAGAAGCTTACCGATCATTACTATATTGTCAATTAGTATATCAATAGTAGCTTTGCAGACAATGATGATTGGAAAGCTCCTAAGATGTCAGCTGTTCAATTAGCTGTTGCTATAACTGCTTGTGCTCGTATTCATTTTGTATCCATATATTTCCAAACCTAACTGTTACTATATTAATACTGACTCTATAGTTCTACGAAGTCCTTTTTCAGATGATTTGATCTCTTTCATAGAAATTGGTAAGTGTAAACTCGAATACCATGTTAAGAGAGGAATTTTCTTAGCACCTAAAAGTTATATGTTAGACATAGAAGATAATAGATATATTATTAAACACAAGGGTCCTACTAAAGATTTAGTAACATCAGAATGGTTTCAAAAACAATTAGCGAATCTATCTCTAATGGAGCAGACCCAAATTCATTCTAATTTCAGAATAGATTGGAAGAAACTCTAGATTGGAAGAAAAGATATTCTAATCAACTAGGACTACCTAAGAGTTATAAAAGAGAGAATGTCTATGATTCAAATAATGTCTGGATAGACACACAACCTATAAATGTAATAGGCATTGGAACTCAAGATGCAACTACTATTTTCAAATATGAGTTGTTGAGGAATAATGGGGAATCAGTCAGTCGGTCCACTATTGAAGGTCAAAAGAATACTACAATTCAACCAACTCTCTACAATATCAAGCCTACGAAGGTAAAACCTAAGATGCCAAAGGATAAGAAGGATAAAAAGGACTATAGCTTTCCTGATATACCCAAACCAGATAAATAAAAGCAATAGTGAGATGGGCCCTTCACTCCCATCTCTTTGGCTCAACCGTTAGACTAGTCCTCTTAACACCCTCAAGCACTCTATCTAAGATAACAGATACCACCACCAAACTAATCATAGACCCCTTTTACATATCAATGATATTATCGGGTCTTTCTTATTGTAAGTGCCCCTCAATATTTATATATAACCTTCCCCGCTAAGGCCTAAGAACTTTACCTCCCTTGGAGCCTATGCTAGCTTTAGCAATTAATCCCAATGTAGGAAGTGCTTCTTCGAACTTTAAAATATTAACCACTTTAGGCACAGTTTTCTTATCTGTAAAGCCCATTATACTGGTATTAAAGCTCCTAGCCCAAAAACAGTTGAATTTTGTATTCTAAATTTTTGAATGGATATATAAATCAATATGTTCTAAATACAAATCCATTAACATAAAATATAGCAAACCTATCCTCTTAGTTGGTTTCGTTTGAGCGAATCCTAAGATTCTATTAGACTTATCATCATTAGCTTGGAGTTTTTTTACAAAATAAATACTAACACATCTAGCCTAGGATTATGCACCAACTCCATAACCTTTTTCATAAGTTTCTCTCTATCTATAGTAACGGTGCTTGATGAAAACTCATAAAATATAAAAAAACCAAGTGTGACCGATGCTTTATTTGAAATTAAGTGATCCAAAAACCTAAAACATATATAATTAGGATGGAATGTTATTAGATCAGGTAATCTATCTCTATTTTCGGTCTTTGGGAATGGAATAGTATTCTTCTTGATATAAAGAAAGTGTGCCTATAATGATTAAATCAATAGTTCCATTAGAGGAACAAATAGCATATTAAATCTAATATCTTCTAAATCTAATCTATCACTTTCTATAACATTGTTATCGGAAGAAGTTATATGATCCTTGAAATAGTTTATGTTAACATTTGATATGACAGGATATTTACTAGAATTCATTTTATACTTCTGCTTCACTACTGCTAAAAATAAGGTCAAATCGTCCATAGGTAGTTGTTTTATTATCCATTAGTTTTTATTTTTTCATTTTCTTTACTAACATATTGCACTGAGTTACTTTAGAGACCATACCCATCCAGAAAGAAACAACAGCTATAACTTCCTAGCATCTATTTTAGTAATGCACGCTATAATTATGACATATGTTCTCTATAATATATTTAAATCTTTTCCATTTCACGTCATTAGAAAGCTGCTCTGAATTAATCACTCAATTACCGCACACAACATCTACATAGTTGTTGTAACACTTAACAAAATCAGTTACTTTATTATGATATTTCTTTTTCTCTTTTGTTGTTGAAAGTGAATTCAAGAAATCTATAAGATCATCTAAAGGAATTGGATATTGATTATTGTGATAGTATAAGGATGAATTTTGATTAATATCTTTAGTGAAGTATGGATTAATCAAATTGATCTAATAAAATCATTAATTATTTCAAGTGGATGACCCATTCTAATAAAAACCTCGGTATATATATCAGGGACAACTTTTACTTAAGGTGGAGTGGTGATAAAATTATCATGTACTAGATAGATTGCAACACGTTGAATCAATAATGATTCAACTACTATCATGGCTAGGTATGCATCTTTTTGATGAATAAAGTTTACAAATGTTGAGGATTGAATCTTTCGCCTATCCCTCTTTATAGTTAGGACACTGAGAGTAACCCGTCACCTCTTTCTTGTATTCCTTTGATAAATACTTATTTGTTCTTTTACGAAAGGCATATAATCTTATTTTGTAGTGAAATAGGGTATACTATAGACTACAGCTCTATCCATTTCTGAACATAACCAACTAATGATGGTAATTAACTTTATCAAATTGGCTATGTCTGGAAATTTATGGATCCAAAATTGATTGCAAAGTTTAGCGAAGTTATTGTTATCTTTTATACTTAGTAATTGACCATATGTTAGCCTAATATCATTTACCATGCTGATCAATGTCTTCCCATAGATTAATGGCATAAATAGTCTCTTGATGAGCTTTCTATCTAACTTAGATTCAATGATTTCCATCTTGAACTTATCATTTATTTGATGATGCATAAATTTCTTTAAGTCCTGGAGCACGCACGTGTATACATCTTGTATTTTCCCATCAGGGTGAGGAATAAGATTCATTTTCCTAGCCAAGTCTTTGTTAAGTAATGAGAAACTCATGATCTGATAAGCACTGGCAGCAACATCTTGTGTTACTGGTATTCTTAAACTCCATCATTATATAGGACCTTGGCTATGAACTGAAATGGATCGCTAGCACCCTTTGCAATTCTTATTAAACTCACATCAAAAGCATAGATCAAACACTATTTTCCCTTATACCATTGAAGAGCTTCATCATATAAATAGAATTTTTTATACTTAAAAGCTGCTGCTATGGCTACTATGTCCTTTGTCAACTGTTTGCTTTCTTCTCCCTCTTGATGATGGTTGGCAAAGACTATGAAACTTCTAGCTAAATCACGCTCATGAAAATGTAAATACCTAATCGGTAGATTCTACCATGGAAATCCATAAATGTAGGAAGATAAAAGATATAATCCTTGTATGCAGACGCTAGCCTGATTATAAAATCCTCATACCTAGATTTTTATACCCTAATAGCTAATTCCTTTAATAGATTATTAAGGCTATAAGTACCCTTAATAGCCTGATTCTTGTAATAATGATTCCTAAGAAGATCAAAGGCTTCATTCAGATTAACGCTAGCTAATTCCCCGCATAAGAAGGCCTTCATTTTCTAAAGTAGTACGATTCTTATTGATGAACTCCATTACCTTTTTATTTATCTAAAATCCTTGTTTCTGAAGCCTATTCAATATGGAGCACAGATATAGATAATTATTATCCAATAATTTAATATTAAAATTGTTTAGGTTATTGGATGATATAAGACCAACCTTATTATATATATCTAAAGTAGGACAGCTTAAGTAACCACCTCTCAGATCCAATAACATAAAAGGCTTCCTTATATGCTTTTTATTATGGAATTCATCATCCGTTGGGTGTACCTAATCTAACGGCTTGCAAACCATTGGAAGATTGAATTTCAACATGAGAACACTTAAGTCAAAAGTATATATAGCGAATAAATTAGATTCTGAATAACCCTTACCTTTATCTTTCACAACAACAATCTTATCATCAGCAGAAATGGACTCAATACAAATTATATTCCTTTCAATCACGAACTCAAGCAATCTTTTTCCTATCTCAAATTTAGTACTTGTCTTCTTATTGATATAACCATCCCTACTACTATCAACTCTAGTACTTGTTGTAGTACTACATTCCATTTTATTCTTATTGATTATATTAGCCTATGATCGAATAGTTCTATCTAGCATATCCAACAATGTTGATATCTTCACAATTGAGGTCTCTTAAATATAGCTTAACAACAACCCTAGGACATATATAATGATAGCCTCCAGCGTATATTGACCAAACATTGCCATAGTACTATCATAAAGGTCTTGTGAAATGTGCTTATACAAATATGATTTTGCACTTATATGATCCTTTCCTATTAATAGTTTTATTAAATTAGGAGTCTCTTTAAATATACTCTGTTCATCAAATTTATTTATTATTTTTTCTATCCTCATCTGTAACTTATTTAATTCATTATATGATGCTTCCCTAATATTATTATCCTTCTTGTACTCATTCAATATTCGAAGAACATAATCATTATACCTATATCTTCTATCATTATATATACATCTTTGTTCTATATCTTTATACAATCGATTCCAAAATGTATGTAAGCTATTAGGATTTTGCATTTTTTTGTTTGTTATTTTTTGTTTTAATGTACCTTTGGTATGATATCATGCCTTATACTAGCTTTATGTATACTATACCTATTTATAATAGCCGTCTGTATACTAGTCATATATATCCTAGCATGTGTTATTTTGCAAATGAGTAGGTGGGTAGTATTTTAATACCCATTTTCTGGAGTTTTCCTTTCCCTAAAGGCTACCACTTAGGTTGGGGGGATTTTTTTGTCCTGCATACCTTATGCATCCACTACATGGAGCATAATTACATGCCATTCATTATACAAGATTAGATGTGGCACACTTACTAAGTGTTACAAGTAGGTTTCAATCCGATCTTGGTGAATGTTACTAGAAGGCCATTAAAACAATCCTTGAAAAAGATTATGGACCTATTTTTAGTACACAGCAATGAAGAATTGAAACTCATAGTGTTTTTGGATTTTATTTTTCAATTCAATGTAGATGACCTAATATCTACTTGTGGATGCAAATTTTGCATTAATAGCAGCATGGTGAGTTGGAAGAGTTCCAACAAGACACCATGACCCAGTTAACCATTAATGTGAAATACATTATGGTTTTGGAAACCACAAAGAAAAGTATTTTGATAAAAAATTCATCCAAAAGTTAGATATAGTGCTAAGAGTGCATAAGCCTATGATTATCTTTGGAAGACAATTTAGGACTTGAGATAAGCTCTCATTAGTAATCCAAACATATTAAAAGCATTATCATTTGATATATGATGTCAATTGATAGAGGTGACAACTGAGTGGATAAAGTTGCCTTAAAAGAGAATATAGTAGAACTACAGTCTAAACCCTTAAAAGCTAAAGGCCTTTGGAGGACATCTTATGAAAATGGGTCTCAAGGACACAAGGCATTGGCTTTAGGGCAAGTGGGACATTGTTGGAATAGTACCCTGCAAGCCAATGGATTAGCTTTGTAAACTATTTTACTTGTGGTACAATTTTGATTGAATGATATTCATTATATGGCTATCTTCATCTTATGCTCTATTTTACTTTACTAGTATTTAGATGAAGCCCTTAGATTCACCTAAGACTGTGGGACTTGGTTTGGCCACCATGGAATAAGTCTCACACCATCGTAATCTTAAATCTTTCTAGTTATAAGATTTAATGAGATAGGGAATCTAAGATCCAGATAGACTTGCACTAATGATGCATAAATCTAAGAGTTGGAGATTGTTCTATTCTATGAACAACAATATGAGATACAGGTGCATGTTAAGGGATGCTTGTTAGAGAACAAGGCACTAAAGACCCAATGGAGAATTCTCTAGATAGCTATAGTGGCAAGTTAGTAGTGGCTAGTTCTCCTGCTTATGCTAGTGCATATTATCAATCCTTTGATCTAAGGATCCATAGTATGGTAACCTTGTGTCTTGTCCTTATGCTTTGACTTTTCCTTAACTACTTAGTTGGTCTTTTAAGTTGAGATTGGGTATGAGTTACGTGGAATAAAGGTCTGTGGGATTCAAGATGAAATCTAACTTCTTGCTATTATGAAGGGCGAGTACATCTTTTATATATTCTATAATGATCGATTCCCAAAAATCCTTGCACAAGATAGTGTGACAATTTGAAAAAAGAGTTTTTCAAAGGTGATGTCACATAATGGAATCGAACATGGAGAATAGAGACATAGTATCAAGGTTATTACGAAGTCAACAAATATCTTGCCCTAGGGCTCTTTTGAAAGAAGACGTAAGGACCATATTTATATGTTAGAGTGGTGATGGTTCTCCAAAATTTTCATTTCAGCTAATTAGTTGGGCTCCATGGGCTTGAAATTGGACATCGACCATGAAGATTGGGTACTCTTCAATAATGAGATTAATTGAATTGAATCAATTAGTTTAAAAAGAGTTTTAAACTAAAATAAATATAAGATGTCCAAAAGTCACAAGGAGTTGTGAGCCTCTGCCCAATCAATGGTAAAATCCAATTAGCTTCCCAATTGATGGAGAAAATTTTCTAATTGTTAGAAAAAGAATTCTCCTTCGAGACTAATTTTTAGGGACCAAGTTTGAAGGTCAATTTTGGCTTTATTAATTTAAGTGTTAAATTAATCAGCTAATTTAAGGAGTTAAATTAGATCAATAATTAAGTAGTTAATTATTTGGTGTGAACATGACCATTAATTGGTCAAGTTAACTTAAAGAGTTGAGTTAACAATTAAACTAAGCAGTTAAGCTAGTTTGACTTAAAGAGTTAAATCAAAGGATAATATATTAATTTAAAGAGTTTAATTTAATTAATTAGAAGAATGAATTTTGGAGGAAAAATTCAAATGAGATTTGAATTAGCATCTTAAGTAATTTGGAATTAGATTCCAAATATAATTAAAATGCACATGAAATTTAAATGATATTTGAATTTAATTTGCCAACTTAGCAACCCCACTTGCCCCCTCATGCATTATATGATGCCAACTTGGCATCACACATTTTCAGTATCTATATATAGATAGATAGAGAGATGGACAGACACTATCACAATTAGTGTGAAGAATTAGATTCTTTGCAAAATTCCCTCTAAAACTATTTTGCAAGCATTGTGTTCATGTGTTGAAAACTTTATTCTCTTCTTCTTCACTCCAGCCTAAAATCAGCCTTCACCATTTTCACATCTCTAATCTTATTCCAACTTATAGATCAGAGATCTTAGAAGATCAAATTGGTGTGTGGATCATAACAATAGAGGCAAGACACTTGACTTGCTAGATTTTAGAGATCCAAATACACAAAGTCCGATTCAATGAATTTCTCTAGGGAATTCTAGAAGGATTTTTGATTCAAAGTTCTTATAAAGAATTTTTCAGGGTATTGATAAGCTCCAATAAGTTTTTTGGAATTTTTGGAGGAGTTTTTGTTGGGCAATTTTTACACTTCCAGCTGCGCTAGTGGTAAACAGTTTCTGGACTAGTAAAGACTTCACTAGCTTTTCCTTGGATTTTTCTTTTCAAGGTAATGCGCTCATGAAATCTAAATCCCTATCATGATTAGATCTTTTTTATACTTGTAAGCACAAGTTAATTTCACACTTTTGACACTTGATAATTGGATCCTAATGCCTTGCTTACCTTCTATTAAAGTGTACTAAAGCATGGTTTTCTAAACAATTCTCCATAAAGGATTTGGGAGAAGCATCCAACATATTAGGAATACGTATCTTTAAAGATAGATTGTAGAGGATACTGGGGCTATCTTAAACCATGTACATTGACAAAATACTAAAGCAGTTTAGCATAGAAGAATCTAAGAAAGGATTTCTTCCCATGGGACATAGTGTTCATCTCTCTAAGTCTATGGCCCCTAAGACTGAGGCGAAGAGATAAAAGATGTCTCGAATAGCATATGTGTCTGCAATAGGGAGTATAATATATGCAGCTCGATGTACAAGACTAGATGTAGCACATGATGCAAGTGTTACAAGTAGGTTTCTTTCAAATCCTAGTAAGAGTCATTGGATGGCCATAAAAATGATCCTTAAGTACTTGAGAAGGACTAAGGAATTTTTTTTCATACACGGCAATGGAGAATTGAAACTTAAGGGGTTTTCAAATTCAAGTTTCCAATCCAATGTAAATGACCTAAAATCTACCTCTGGATTTATATTTTTCTTTAATGGTAGGTGGTGAGTTGGAAGAGTTCCAAACAACACACTACAACTAACTCAACTACTGAATCAGAATATGTTGTTGCTTCGAAAGGTGCATAAAAAGGTGTTCAGATCAAAAATTTCATCCAAGAGTTGGATGTAGTGCCTGGCATGTTGAGTTTATGGTTGTCTTGTATGACAACAATGGTGCGATTATACAAGCTAAGGAGCTAAGATCTCATAGCAATCTAAGCACATTTTGAGCCTATACCATTTGATCCGAGAGATCATACGTAGAGGCAACATTTGAGTGGAAAGAGTTGCCTCAAAATAAAATATAGCAAATCCACTAATCCAACCCCATATCAAAAAAGGTCTTTGAAAGACATCTTGTGGAGAATTGGCTTCGGGAAAAGTAAGAGATTGCTGGAGCAGTACCCTCAAGTCAATAAGATTGGCATGTAAACTATTTCTCTTATGATACAATCTTGATTAAATGATATTTTTTTCTAAATGGCCATCTTCATCTTATGCTTGTATTACTTAACTAGCGATATAGTTGAAGCCTTTAGATCACTCAAGACTATGGAACTTAGTTATGCACTAGGTTATGATCATGAAATGAGTTTTACACGGTCGTGATCTTAAATATCCCAAGTCATAGAATCTTATGAGACAAGGCATCTAAGATTCAAATAGACTTGCACTAATAATGCAAATACAAGGATTGGATGTTGCTCTATTCCATAAGAAAATTGTTTGCAATATAGGTGCATGTTAGAGAACATGGCACTGTAGACCCACTTGGAGAATCCATTGGATAGCTATAGTGGCAAGTTAGTAGTGACTAGTTCTCCAGCTTACGCTGGTGCATATAGTTAGTCCTTTGACTTGAGGATTCATTGTAACCTTGTATTTAGGTCTTCATGCTTTGACTCCACTTTGGCTACTTAGCTAGCGTTCCGATGGTGATTGCACATGAGCTACTTAGAAATGAAGGTTTATGAAATTCAAGATGGGATTTGACTCCTCATTTTTGTGAAAGGTGAGTGACATCTCCTATATGTTCAATGATAATTGATTCCAAGGAGTCCTTGCCAAGGCAATGTGATAATTTGAAAAAGGAATTTTTCAAAGATGAGGTCACAAACTATAATCGAACATTAAGAATATATGCATTACATTGAGGCTATTAGGAAGTTAACAAATAATTTTCCCTAACCCTCTTTCATAGAGATAAGAGATTGAAGGATAGTATTTGCATGGTATATGTAGAGCTAGAATAGTTCACCAAAAGCATCATTGGGCCAATTGTTGGCTCCATAAGCTTACAGGTTGGACATCAACCACAAAAATTGGGTACTCTTCAATTAATAGAGACTAATTGAGTTGGTTAGTTTAAATGAGTTTAAATTAACATGAATGTATGATATTCTAAAGTTACAAAGGTTGTGAACACATGTCCAATGAGTAATAGAATTTAATGGGTCACACACAAAAGTCAATCAACAATCCTAAATATTGAGTGGAATTTTCTAAGCGTTAGAAGAATTCTAAAATGGCCAAATATTGAGGGAATTGATTAACATAATTTTCAGTCATCACGACTTGATTAATTTAATTATTAAATTGATCTAATTAATTTAAAGAGTTAAATTATAATCAATTAAATTAACTGTTAATTTAATTTGGTGCCACATGACTATCAATTTGTCAAGTTAACTTAAAATGTAAAGTTAACAAAACTAGGTTAAGAAATTAAGTTAGTTGACTTAAGGATTGTTAAAGTTTAATTAAATTAAAGTGTTTAATTTAATTAAAATGAATAATTTATTTTGGAGGGAGAATTCAAATAAAATGTTTATTTGGAGTGGAATTAGAATTTATTTGGTAAATATTTCATGAGATAAAATGTTGATCCCAAATGAAATTCAAATTTACACGAATTAGCATGCAACTTGCAAGATGTTTGCAAGTTGGCATGCTTAGGAGGTGCCTCCACCTTGAGGAAGGTGTGATGCCACCTTGGCATCACACCATCCTCCCTCTCTGTATATATATTTGTAGAAAGGGGGTGGCCAAAGCTAAGATTCATTTACACATTTTGTGTATTTGAAAATTAGATCTAATATTTTCCTCCAAAAGTGATTCTCTCATGTGTTAAGGCTTCACTCTCTTCGAGGAGATTTGCCCAATCAAAGGTTGATCACACCTTGCTGTGCTAGAAGCAGTCCACTTTCAGAAAAGTAAGCACAACATCAAGTTTAGGTTGGATTTTGCTTGAGAGGTTTTTTAATCTGACCTTAATCATTTATATAGGCATGAATTAGATTCTTGGATTGGTGTAATCTAAGTTAGATTTTAGTTTTTAAATATTTTAAATTAGACCCTAGCATTACACCTTTTATAAGATGAGGGGTCATGTGTCCTCGACTATGATTAGCAAATGATTAGGCTTGTAATGAATCTCTTCAACTTGGATGTAGTGATGGAAAATTATCTCATTGGAGATTTTATCCTCACATCCGTGTTGAGTTTATTTGACCAAAGTGTTAGTTTAGGCAAAGATAACCATAACAAGGCATATCTCTAATGATTGTTTCCTCTTTCCACTTTGTAGGCCTTAAAGGTAAGTAAAAAGGAGGTAAGAAGAATAAAGGTTCTTTTTCAAGAGGAAACAAACATTTAAGGAGTCTGGTAGAGTCAAGAAAATTAAGGAGCATAAATTCGATGTTACGTGTTTCTACTTTGATAAGAAAAGATATTAGAAGCAGTATTCCAAGGAATACCTTGCAACCCTTGGAAAAGTTATATACTTTTTGAAGTGCATCTAAGGATAAGTTGTTCTTCATGGATATATGATATCACATGTGGTTCTCATCTTTGTAATTTATTACAAAGAATAGAAAGAATAAATCTTAAGTGATGGGGATATGATTCATCATCTTGGGAAATGAGCAAGAGTTGTGGCCAATTCCAAAGGCCTAAAATAAGTTAGACTTGGGGAATTCCTTGCATTAGATCCTTATTATTATGTACTGAATCTTGTTAAGAACATCATATCAATTCCTATTTTAGATAGTGAAGGATTTAATTTTTCAATATCAAATGGGAAATTGAAGGCAATCAAAAATGGTTTTTTAGTTGCTCATGGTACACTAAACAATGGATTATACATTTTGGATTCTCAACCATCATTAATGCACATTCAACAAAGTAAAAGAAAATTAGATAATGAAGAAGATGCCATTTTATGGCATGCAAAACTTGGACATATTTGCAAGAATAGGATGAACAAGTTAAAAACCCTCAAAGCACTAAACATTAGTGGCATAGAGGATTTTCTTACTTTTAAATCTTGTTTAAAAGGAAAAATGATCAAAGCTCCTTTTGTAGGATAAATAGAGCGTATCACAAGTCCTTTGGTTTTGATACACATGAACATTTGTGGACCATTAAAACTTAGTGCCAAAGGAGGCTATTTCTACTTCATTACCTTTGCCAATGACTATACTTAGTTTGGACATGTGTATCTCATGAAGTATCAGTCTGAAACTTTTGAAAAGTTCAAGAAGTATAGGAATGAACAAGAAAAGCAACAAAGACTTACATTAAAGCCCTTCGATTGGATCGAGGAGAAGAATACTCACATATCTAATTTTTGTATTATCTAAAGGAGAATGAGATTCCCTCATAATGAACTCCATCCGGCAGACCCCAACACAATGGAATAGTTAAGAGGAAAAATTATACCTTGTTGGACATGGTACATTCCACAATAAGCTTCACCAATGCGCTTATATCCTTTTGGGGAGATGCCTTAGAAATGGTGATGAGACTACTAAATGTAGTACACTTAAAGTTGATGTCAAAGAGATTGCATGAGATGTGGTATGACAAAGAATTTTCTTACTTTTATCTAAGTGTTTGGGGGTCCCCTATATATATCAAGAAGTTAGTGAGAGACAAGTTGGATGCAAGATCCACCTTGTGCAAGCTTGTGGGATACCCAAGAAATTCTTTGGGTTATTATTTCTATGATCCCATGGAACAAAAGATATTTGTTTCAAGAAATGCCGTCTTTTTGGAAAAAGAATTTCTATTAGATAGAAATGGCATTATCATTGAACTTGATGAAGTTCAATATGATCACATAATCTCACAAATGATAGAAATAAAAGAACATCATGAGCTTAGCGCATAATCTTAAAAAAGGTTGGATTGAATTAAGAAGCAACCCAAAAGGTTCGGATTCCTTCATGAAACTAACTAAGCAGATAGTAACTTAAAGACCTATGAGAGAGCTATGTTGGATATAGATTCAGGACATTAGCTTGAAACCATGAAATTCAAAATGGACTCTATGTACTCCAACAAAGTATGGACTTTGGTAAATCTATCGGAGGATATAGTACCCATTGATTGCAAATGGATCTATTAGTGAAAGCTATGAGTCGATGGAGAGGTAATGACCTTTAAGGCGAGACTACTGGAAAATGGTTACACTTAAAGACCTAGTATTGATTTTGAGAAAGTCTATTCACCAGTCGCTATGCCTAAGTCCATTATGATTATGCTTGCCATAGTTGCATAATATAACTATGAGATATGAAAAATGGATGTAAAGATCACTTTTCTCAATGGAAACATTGAAGAAAAAATCTACACGGAGCAACTACAAGGTTTTACATCTAAAAAGAGTGAGCAAAAGGATTGCAAACTTCGAAGGTCCATCTATAGATTAAAATAAGCATCTCAAAGTTAAAACATACATTTTGATAAGGCAGTCAAATCATTTAGCTTTGTTAAAAATGTGTAAGAGATTTATGTGTATACAAAGGTTAGTGGAAGTTCGATACACTTTATTGTGCTTTGTGTTGATGACATTCTTCTCATTGAGAATGAGATAGAAATGTTAGAGTGTAATAAAGCATGGTTATCTTCTCAATTCTTCATGAAGAATTTGGGAGAAACATCCTTCATATTAAGAATATGGATCTATAGAGATAGATCAAAAATGATGTTGGGGATTTCCCAAACCTTATATATTGACAAGATATTAAAGAAGATAAGTATGAAAAAAATCCAAAAAGAGATTCTTTCCTATGGGAAATGGTCTTCATCTCTCCAAATCTATAGCTCTTAAGACTAAAGACAAAAGAGAAAAAATGTCCCACATACCTTATAGGTCTATCATAAGGAACATAATATATGCTATTCAATGTGCTAGGTCGATATAGCACATGTTCTAAGTGTTACAAGCCATTTTCAATTTGACCTTGGTAAATGTCACTGGAAAGTCATAAAAGCCATTCTAAAGTACTTCGAAAAGAAGTAAGGATTTGTTTTTGGTATACAAAAATAGAGAATTGAAACTCGAAGGGTTTTAGGATTCAAGTTTCCAATTTGATGAAGATGACCTCAAATTTACCTCAGAATTTTATTTTACCTTAATGGTGGTCTCGTGAGTTGGAAGAGTTCCAATCAAGACACCATGACTGATTCTACCACTAAGGCAAAATATATTGTGGCTTTGAAGACCACAAAAAAGGGTGTTTGGATGAAAAATTTCATCAAAAGATTAGATATAGTGTCTAACATTCAAGAGCCTTTAGCTATCTTTTAAAGATAACTTAGGACTTGAGGCAAGATCTCAGCTACAATTCAAGCACAATTTGAGGAGTTATCATTTGATCTGAGAGATCATTAATAAAGGCAACATCCAAGTAGAGAGGGTAACCTTAGAAAATAATATAGCAGATTCGCTTACTAAACCTCTAATAGAAAAGGTCTTTCAAGGACATCTTGAAAAGATAGGGCTTAAGATTATAGGGAATTAGCGTTAGGGCAAATAGGAAATTGTTGGGATAGTTCCCCATAGCCAATTAGATTGGCATGTAAAACTATTTAACTTGTAACATAATTTTGATTGAAAGATATTCTTATTGAATAGCCATCTTCATCTTATGCTTATTATACTTCACTAGTATTTCATTAAAGCCCCTAAATCACATAAGACTATAGGACTTGATCATGCAAATGATGGTGATCATGAAACAAGTCTCTATGATCATGATTTTAAATATTTTAAGTTATAGAATCTTATGAGATAGGGCATCTATGATTCAAATAGACTTGCGCTAATGGTGTAAACTCTAAGGAGTTGGATGTTGCTCCTTTTCATAAGTAATCTATATTAGACATAGATGCATATTAGTAAATGCTTGTTAGAGAACAAGTTCACTAAAGACCCACACGAACAATCCACTAGATAGTTGGAGTGGCAAGTCAATAGTGGCAAGTTCTCTAGCTTATGCCAGTGTATATAATTACTACTTTGACTTGAGAATCCATGGTAACCTTGTGTTTAGGTCTTCATACTTTGACTCTTCACTAACTATATAGTTGGTCATTTGGGTTGAGATTGGGTATGAGCTAGTTAGACATAGAGGTTTGTGAGATCTAAGATGGGATCCATCTCCTCATTATTTTGAAGGATGGGTGTATCTCCTATGTATTTTATTATGATTAATTCTAAGAAATCCTTGTGCAAGCTAGTATGACAATTTGAAAAAGGAGTTTTTCAAAGATAAAGTCATAAAGAGGAATCAAACATTAGGTGTAGAAACATAGTTATCGAGGCTATCAGGGAGTTGACAAATATCTTTTCCTAGGCCTCTTTCAAGATATGGGATATGAAAGGACTGTATTTCCATGGAAAGCAGGAGCTAGAATAGTTCGCCAAGACATAATTCATTCATCCAATTAGTTAGGCTCCATGGGCTTGTTAGTAGACATTAACTATGAAGATTGGGTGTTCTTCAATTAATGGAGATTACTTAAAAGAGTTATAGTTTAAAGAAATTTAAACTAATGTAAATATTTCAATATTCAAAATATCACAATAAGTTGTGAGCCCAGGTCTAATGAATGGATGAATCTAATAGGTCACACGCAAAGCCTATAGGTAGTTCTTCCTTGATGGGAGGAATTTTCTAAGGAGTTAGAAAACTCAACCTAGGTGTTTGTGGAGAGAAAACAGTTGACTATTTTATTGATCATCTTGGCTTCATTAATTTAATTATTAAATTAGTTAAAATAATTTAAGGAGTTAAACTAAACCAATTAAATTAAGGAGTTAGGTGCCATATGCAATTAATTAGTCAACTTAAAGAGCTACGTTAACACCAATTAACTTAAAGAGTTAAGATAATTAACTTAAGAATTTAAGTCAATTTAACTAATTAAAGTAAAGAGTTAATTTAATTAAAATGCGAATTTGGATTTTGGAGAGAATTCAAATGAAAGAGTTCATTTGAATTTAATTAGAGTTAATTTGTATTACATTTCATCTTATGAAATGTAAATGCTAATTAAATATAAATGCATATGAAATTCAAATTCACATGCAAGTTAGCAAGTTGACCAACAAGCATAGGAGGTGTGGTGCCAACTTGTATCACACTCTCTTCTTACTATAAATACCAAGTGGCCAGCTATGTGATGGCTTGCAATTTGATTCTCTTATTTCCCTCCAAAAGTGTGATATTCATGTGTTGATGATTTACACTCACCAAAAATACTCTTTCTCTCCAATTCCTCTCCAATTGCGATGCCCTCTCCTTCATTCTCAAGTTATTTTGTAGATTTGAGGCTGATCTAGAGCTTCCTTATGTGTGTGAACTAATTCATTAGAGGTTCAACACTTAGGGAACTTGGTGCTCCTTGGTGAACCATTATTGTTCGGCAATTTACATGGCAGATTTGGAGGACCTAAGAGAAGATTTGCATGAAATTGTGGTAGATTTTACCTAAATGTGCAGTGTAGTTAACTACTAATTTTGAGGATTTTTAGAGTTGTGGAAGGCATTCAATTGTTGAAATCTTCTGCTATGTGTAGATTTTTCATTGAAGAATTTTTTAGAGTGATCTTTCTCTTACCTTTGAATTGATCTTCAAAAGGTAATTTTCTACAACTAATTCCTTATTTTGAGAATGAATAAGGCCCTTGAAATGGACTAGATTGATTATATTTTGCCTATTTATGGTTTTATATTTTGGATCTCAATCCTACTCGTACTCTCAGCAACTCCTTCAGGAAAGCCCACTATAGTCACCTCAAGAGTACATAGCAACCCCTCTAAAAAAGTCCACTATGGGATCCCTTAGGAGTACATGGAAACTCCTTTACAAAAGCCTATTAAAGGATCTCCTAGAGAATGATACCCTTGAATTGAAAGATCCTTTCTCTTAAGCAAACCCTCAAATAGAAAGAGATTTATACAAACCTTTATGCATCTCATTTTTGCACCAAAATGAAGATTAACTTGAACCTAACTTTAAAAGCAAGCAATAACAATATTTTAAATCAATTGCACAACTTCTGTGTATCAAAATTGCATGAATGAAAGAAGTTAAGAGTACAAAATTACACAAAAGACACCCCTAGACCACCCATGGTAACCCAACTAGCCGCTACCCAGCTAACATATGCGTCCATTGCTCAACCAAGCGCTACCAGCTAGGTGGCAGCCTTGCCAATGGCCACCTAGGACAAGTTCAAGGCCTATTTTGTGCTCCTTTTGTGCTTTAAAACTTATGGACACTTCCATAACTCAAATTCACACAATTTATGACAAATTTCTAGATTATAAACACCTTTATAATTAGAAATTCAAGTGCTCAAACATGCTTAAAAAATATTTAAATTGTGTTTGAGTTATGGAAGTGTTTATAATCCATAAATTCAACACCCATCTAGGATTATGGAAGTGCTTAAATAGCCTTGCCAACGGCCACTTAGGACAAGTCTAAGGCCTATTTTGTGCTCCTTCTGTGCTTTAAAACTTATAAGCACTTCCATAACTCAAATTCACACAATTTATGACAAATTTCTGGCTCTAACTAAGAATCAACATTCTTAAAAAATCTTCAATTAACTTCAATCCAATTGGATCCAAAAATAGCCGAAACACTTTAAAACTATATCAACATATAACATCATCCAATGCTAAATCAACATTTAACATCATTAGACTTGAATGAAAATCATGCCAACATAAAACATAACACTTAAACACATATAGAACCACATACAAAATCATCTAAATACTCAAATTCATCAATTGAATCAAGTGTTAGGAGATTTAGAATCAATTCAACACACGAATAAATTCACAAAAATCCAAATTTAGGCATGAAAATAGCTTTGATACCACTTAAAAGATAGATATAGATTGGGATCTAAATACTAAAACCAAAATTAGGCAAAACAAAACCAATCATCTCATCCCAAGGGTCATAATCATGCTCTAAATAAGGACTTGGATGCAAAAAATTTACCTTCGTAATTTGAAACAAAGGATATGATAAGATCACTCCAAGGACTTTTTTATTGGAAGATCTATTAGTTCCAATGGTTGGATCTACAAGATCCTCATCCAATGCTCCAAAAATTGGCAAAAATGGTAAATCTAAGCACTACCAAATGACCAAAAATTTGGCTAAAATTCACTAGAATCCACTACCAATAGATTGTGCAACAGTTCTTCCAAAAATGGTGCAAATGATGATCCACTAAGGAATTTTTAGTCCCCCAAGTGTCGGACCTCTAATGATCATGTCCACACACCTTAGGCAAGCACTCAATCAACCTCACTTTTGCTAGAATAAGAGAGGAAGAATGTGTTAGGAGTGGCAATTTTGGAGAAGAGAGGAAAGAGAGAATTTTCTGTGATTATTCAACACAAGGATTATATCACACTTTTGGAGGAAAAATGTGACGATAGCTGACAATATCAAGTGGTTGACCACATGTCCTATTTATAGAGGAGATGGAAGCTCTTGGATGCTTCCATCACACCTTCTATGCAAGTTGGCTGATTTGCCAACTTGTGCATGTATTTGCATTTATATGCATTTGCTTTTAATTAATATTTACATTTCATCTCATGAAATGAAATGCTAATTAATTTAAATTCAATGGACATTTCCATTTGATTTCTCTCAAAAACTCAAATTCACAATTTAATTAGATTAACTCTTTAATTTAATTAATTTAACTTAACTCCTTAAATTAATTAGAATTAACTAAATTTATTAAGTTAACTTGACTAGTTAATTGTCATATGGCACCAATTAAATTAACACCTTAATTTAATTGGTCTAATTTAACTCCTTAAATATTCTGATTAATTTAATAGTTAAATTGATCAAGTCAATATGACCAATTAAATAAGTTAACCATTTTCTCTCCAAAATGCCTCCTTAGAAAATTCCACCTATCAAATAAGAGCTTCCTTAGGCTTTTGTGCGTAACTTATTAAGTTCATCTATTCATTGGACATGGGCTTGCAACTTATTATGATGTTTTGAATACTAAAATATTCTCATTAGTTTAAACTCTTCTAAACTAATAAATTTTCCAATTAATCTCTATTAATTAAAGGGTACCTAATTTCTATGATCAATGTCTGGTAATAATATCATGGAGCCCAACTAATTAGATGAATGAATTATATCTTGATGAACCATTATGGCTTATGCTTACCATGTAAATATCATCCTTCCATCTTCTATTTCATGAGAGAGGCTTAGGGCAAGATATTTGTTGACTTCCTAATAGGCTTAACAATTGTATCTACATCTAATGTTCGATTTTTCCTTACGACTTCAACTTTGGAAAACCCCTTTTCTAAATTGTCATACCACATTGCGCAAGATTTCTTGAAATCAATCATTATAGAATACATAAGAGATGCACTCGTTCTTCATGATAACAAGAGATAGATCCCACCTTGGATCTCGCAAACCTCTATGCTTAAGTAGCTCATGATCAATCTCAACCTCATATAATCTGCTACGCGGTTGGGGAGAAGTCAAAGTATAAGGACCTATACATAAGATTAGCATGGATCCTTGGTCTAAGGACTAATTATATGCACTATCGTAAACTTGAGAACTCGCCATTATAATGAGCCATTATAGCTATCTATTAGACTTTCTAAGTAGGTCTTCTGTGAATTTGTTCTCTAACAAGCACCTACTAATAAACATCCATCTCTCACATAGATTGCCCAGAAATGGAGTAATATGCCACCCCTTGAAACATGCATTGTTAGTGCAAGTCTATCCGAATCTTAGATGCCCTCTCTTATAAGATTCTATGACTTGGAATACTTTAAAATCATGACTATAGAGAATTATTTTATGATCACCTTCAAATGTGTGACCAAGTGAAGAGTAGAAAGCATAAGATTAGGACGGTCATTTAATAAGAATATAATTCACTCAAGATCATATTACAAAAGGGATAGTCTTACATTCTAATCTAATTGGCTTATGGAGTACTATTCCAACTAAGGGTAGATAGGGTTAGGTACCTAAGGGCTCTGGTATTATTTTTTGATACCCAAGTCCCGACCCCCATTTGATAGGGGTACCCCCATCAAGTACCCCACTAAATGGACTATTAGTCTACTATTAGTTAGTTATTTGAGTTTTTTCTCCAATTTGACTTGGGCATGGACTACTAAAATGAGTCCAAATTCATTCAAAAACTTGAAATCCAAAATAAAGGCCCAGAACACTTCATCAATTAAATGTACAAATACTTAATAATATAATTTTTTTAAAAACTAAAATTAGGGCACTCAATCGGGTATCGAGTACCCTAAGTCAATACTCGATACCTCTCCCCCAAATTTTTGGGTACCCCGACAAATACCTATTCAGTTTTGGTGGTTAAAAATATTCAACCCGAACAAAAAATACTTGATAGGATCGGCTCGGGTACCCCTAAACCCAAACTCGTTGCCCACCGCTAATTCTAACAATCTTATACTTGTCATAAATCCAATTGCTCATAATCTTAAGGTCAATTTTCTCAAGATATCCTTCAAAGACCTTTTGCGTCTACGGTTTAGTTAGTGGGTCTGCTATATTCTCTTCTAAAGCTATCTTCTCCAATCGGATGTCACCTCTATCAACAATCTTATGGATCAAATGATAACACCTTAAAATGTGCTTGGATTGCGCATGAGATTTGGCTCTTTTGCTTGCTCAATGGCTCTGTTGTTATCACTGAAGATAACAATCAACTCTATGATGCTAGTGTAATGCTCCAGCCAGGAGTCATTTGCTTCTAACCGAGGTGCTACCTATCTTGCACTACCACTCTTATCATAAAAGAAAATACATTTCTCAAAAATTTCAAAATAATTAACCTCTACAACAATATTTATCATATATCGAGTTCTGAATCGAACTATCCTAAATAGTACTTAACACTTCTATTACCCTCATTACACTATGTGTTACTTGGGTCAGCCTATCTTCTTTGCTTAATTTTATCTAGGGTAAAGAATGAAAAAAACAACAAAATAATGTAAGTCTGAATGACTTAGTGAGATAATTTAGCCATAACAACAAAGTGACAATTTCACAAATAGTAGATGTAAGTAAGGGCATAAATATTCTCAAAAATTGTGAGAGAAGGTCTTATTTAAAATTTAAGGATGATTCACCCCATCATCGTCCTATACTAATGATGAGACTTCACAAAATTCACTATCTCTCATTGAGGTTTCTGAACATAAGCATTGAGCTGAGAAATTGAATAAAGGATACAAGTAAGGAGCAAAAGACAAGATTAAATAACATTAAAGATGAAATCTGTAATACCTTTACAAAATATGCTGTTGATAGTTCTCCAACCTTATCACTCCACTTTTAGAAATACAGAAACCCTTATTCCTCCAGCTTGAGTGATCAACTTGGATATTTACAAACAAATGGCATGGTCGACTACATGCCTTATTCTACTCGTAGATAATTTTCTCTGACTAGCTATAAGATAGGATAACTACAATAGGGTATCAGCCGATGACCAGCCAATGTCGGTCCGTATTGTCTTTCAGTACCGATTCAGGACCCACCCCCAAGGGTATCAGTAATCAGTTCAATATCGATGACTAGTAATCAATGCTCAATAGAATTTCAAAGCACAAATTAAGTTTCCACATTACCATAAAAACTAACCCAGCACCAGGCTAGTTTGCAAGAAGACATAGTGATAAAATATATATATTTTGAAATCATTTTCAGCTTCCTCAACACAATCACTAATTTAAGATAAATTGATGTCAATCAAAGACAACTGAAAAGCACTCAATATGGAAGGGCGATGTGGAGTACTATTTTTAACACAAAGATTGAAAGAAAATAAATGAATAGGATATAGTAACAAGTATCTATATTCTTTCCCCAATAAAGAATCTCATACTATTGAGTATAAACTCACTTAAAAAATGTAGAGGAATTCCTACTCGTGGTCACTTAAGTCATGGCTTTCTAGTCAGTCCTAGAACTATCATAAGATCAATTAAGTTATCATTTTATCAATCATCTGATCCTCAACTATAAATATAACGAACATCTTTATCAACTTAAAGGTATTCTAACATAGTCTTGATAATTTTTAGATGTTTAAGCAGTCCATGACCTTGCTTCCCACTTGATGTAAAATTCAGAGTAGATAACCTTAACCCAACATTGATTGTGATTTCTAAATCATAAGTTCTAATATATTTAAACATTCTTGTCAAACTCCTCCATTACTCTAACTACTAAGTCATAATTCTCAAATTCGATGTCACATAAAAATGCAAGACAGTTATCTATCATGGTCTTCAACTCGACAAGTGGGTAAACTGATTGTTACAATCTTATTTAAAGTTTCAACAACAATAAGATAATTCTTCTAAGTCAATTGAATTTAATACTATATTAATTATAAGATTATTCTATAACCTTAGGTTGAATCATGGTTTAATAATCTCAGTTTAGGTCATAGTTAACTTCATTCAAAAATCTAATTACATTCAATAATTTAATCAAATTAAAATTTAATTAATAAAATTTACCTAAATTGGGTCGAACTGAGATCCAATCTCATGCTAGAACTAGTCCAAATGAGTCCGAAATGTACTTTGAACAAACTACTCTGAAATTACTGAGTCACATGCCACCATCGGACCACCACGTGCTATCATAAAAGATGTGAAATAGCACCACAATCGAGAGTGCCTCAATGCTAGGAACAAAACACCCTAAATAATTTTTAATTTCGATAATGATAGGCTGGTCAATTGGCCATTCAAAGCCACAGCCAACCATAGCCTCCGTCATCAACCATCACCGTCAATTCTCTTACCATCGCCCGTCAAAATCTAAAATTGAAGCCACCATCAAACTACCCAACTCCTTGTGACCAAAACCTACTAAACGTTGTCCCGTTTTTATCGTCAGAAGCAACAGAACCACGACCACCACCAAGCTCCATCATTGGGTTGCTTTTTTTGGCAATTTCATCGGTTATTTTTAGTGAATATTAGTATGGTTGGGTTCTTCATAAGGAGAAGAACATTTTGGTGTAATTGGTTGAGGCATCATGGCTATTCACCAACGGTTCTCCATTAAGGTAGGAGTTGGGTCAATTTTGAGAATTAGATAAAAATTCATCCTTAGCTGTATATATAGAAATAACTTTCATCTTCTTATAAATTAACCTCAAAATTTCTTAATCAACTCCAATTATGTCCCTGGGCTATTATCTATTTTTCAGTCTAGTCCCTAATCTTCCATTTAGCCCTGAAAGTTTTATTTTTCACATTGACCCTTATTCTTTTTTCTCAGTCAACTAAGCTCTAATTTAATTATTTCAAAGTCATCCAATTTTTAACTTCTCTACATTAACCCCCTAAACTTTATAATTTTTGCAATTAAGTCTTTCTTTTATTTGCGATCCAAACCCTCGATTATAAATATTTAATTAAAAGCTGGAATTAAATCAACCAAAAATTAATTGAGCTAAATTCATCAATTTCACATTTTGTAATATTTTATGATTTTAGAATTTGAGGTGTTACAACTCTCCCCCGCTTAAGAGAATCTGGTTCCCAAATTCTCATCTGAAATATGAAAGATCTCATAGTGTCGTCACATCTCATTTTGCTATTCCCAAGAAAAAATTTGTTGAGGATGCCTATTCTTTTTCGCTCAATTTGTTCCACATTTTTCTTTTCTTATTTCAAGTATCCCCTATTTTCCATGAAAGATAGAAATCCTTCTTAGTGGAAATCACTACTATGAGCTTCTCAGTTGCTCATATTCACTTGAGTCTTCATACTTTATCAAGTGTTTCAAGTTATTTCCTATGTCCCATGTCTATCAAGATCGTCTATCTCATATCTCAAAATCATTTGCTCTTGTATGATCCCATATTCACCTTAACTGCAATTATATTTGATATTTTCTTAAGCTTTCCAAGGAAGGGTAAAACTACTACCAAAATTAATCCATCCCTTTAATGCTCAAAATTTTCCATACATCATCGTGTATTCAAAGACTAGCTAATTTCTCAATTATTTTGATCGATGAATCCACAACCTTACAAGATCATATTTGATATGTATTATTAAAGCCTAAGAAACATGTACTTATGACATATCCTTCGATCTTTTTCAACTTACCATGACCTCAATGTTGGTACGATCAAAGTTCCATCTCTACCAAAGGAATATAGGTTTTGTATCTTATAGTGTAAGGATTCATTTTTCTTAGAACTCATGACTTGGATTCCTTACATTCCTTCTATTCTTTCTTGTCCTTTAAGTTCAAATTGCAGTGCTTTAACTTGATATACTATGATCATGTTCTCTAAGAAATTCCATCGTTAATATGAATAACCCTAATGTAGTGAGACAACCCAAGATAGCAAATTCTATGTCTCGAACGGAACAATCCTATTTCCACACTTAAATTTCTTGCAATACATGTAATCATATTTTTATAACTAACTCTTTGGTTGGCATGGATATATGAAATTTTCCTGCACATCTTGTAGGAAGAATGATAACTAGCATGAGTTAATCTTGGTCCTTAGTTTACAAAATTATCTCTTATCCTTATTCATCCTTTAAGACCACCAGTTCTTTTAACTAGATTTATTAAGAACTTATTATCATAAGAACCCCAAGTACATTCTTAGTGTTAATTTGGTTGGGCCTTAAAGCTCTACACTTCTAATATAATTTCATCCTAGCTCTTCCTAATTGACTATAACTTTGACCTCAGTAAGTTTTTCTAAATGATCCTTTATGGTGTCACATACCTTTAAATGTGTCTTTTTCCGCAATCGATAGTCAATTAACTTAAAGCATAATTGATATTCTTGTGAATATCTACAACACCAAGTATGAATGTAGGACAACACTTTTCTAAATTTAAACACCACCAACTATCTTGAATAGATTTTGTAGAGCTTGTCCGATAAATCAAACATCCTATATCTCATATCTGCAATGATGGTAAGCGTTTGACCACCCAAATGACATTATATCAATCCCTAGTACTTGCATTACAAGTAAGAGATAATTCCCAAAATGTTTTCTCCACTGACTTATAACTAAGAATAGTTCAACTAAGTTCAATCTTAAGATAAACTGTACACCCTTATCTTGGGCAAAATAACGTACATAAAGCTAAATGTTAGGATCCTATATTCAATAAGGCTTATTTAATTCTTATCCTTGTCTCACAAGTTTTGAGTTTCTGATTACTAACCCTTTAATAAACCTTCATGGTTGAAGCCCAAGAATTTACCTAAAATCTTTTTCTTGAGATCTTTTCTCATACATTCAAAATTACCGGATCAGTGATGCTTATCCATTTTCCACAAGAGCAGTGTTCATCATTAACCTATAGAAATATAGTTTCACTAGAGTCACATTCCCACCATATGTATCTCCAAATTCTATCCAAATCTCACTAACTTAGTTATGGTTATCAGTATCTCACAAAAGCGTGAGTAGTCTTTATTAAATCTCATGTTTGGCTTACTTGCTTTAGAATCCTTTCCTAAACTTAACATAAGGGGCTTGTTGCTGGCGCCTATCTTTTACTAAATGCTTCCCATTAGAGTATTCCCCATACAACTTTAAAATCTATTGGCAATCATTCATGGTAATACAGGTGACTTTTATTTGTGTCCAACTAATACTTTCAATCAATATTAGTTTCTGGCATATCAAAATTCAAGCCCAAAAAAGTGTGTCCAAATTTATTCAACTTGCAGTGTCCAATCGAATATGTTAATAAAAAATATAGAGGTTACTATGTGATTAATTAAGGGTAACCCAACAACCGCTATCACTTACACACACTCATTCGTATTATGGTTTCCCCCTCACATAACACTTATTTTGAAAGTGGCTACGTTCAAACTTAACATTCCCAAGATAGTATGACAATCATGCATTTAGATATCATGGACTACATGCTCGCTTTAGCTATATTGACTTAAATGATATTACTGAAACAAAATTTATGATAACATCAGTATCAAAGTCTGAGTAACCTAGAGAGGTACAAACCAAAAAGTTCAACATAAGTACGTATCCCTAAAATACATAGTAATTCCAAGTTCATGATTGCCATCAACATCAACCCACATAAGCATAGACATTTACACGAGTTACCCTAAAGTTCAAGTTTATGTATGTAATATTTCACATAACCAAGCTAGTTTTGGTATATTAGAAACCAATAATGGAATCATTTATGTTAACAACACCTAAGATCTCATAACAAGCCATACATATCCATATAGTTCATTAGCAGTTCGTAAAAATTAAATACATTAGGTGTAGTCACAAGTGATACATCGAATCCTTTGATTCCATCTATGGGATAAGGCCTATATTATATAGAACTAGGTCCTTAATTGACATTCAAACTTAGACAGTACCTTTAACTGCCTATGTGCCTTTATCCTTCTAAAAGCTTGAGGTTAACGGCTTGACTTTAAGATAATCTCAAACAAAATATTCATCGTTATTGTGCCACATGCATTTCTATGCTTCTTCCAACACATGCTCTCATTATGAAAAATGTTACCACAAAAGCTAGGGCTTTAGTCGAGGATAGTTGAGGTATCCAAGGTCATCCTAATAGTTTATTTAATTTCTAGTAACCCTCACATATTACCAATGACGTTATTTAGCTAATCACACTTGATATTCAATCACCATAACTTAATATCCTACCTTTCTGCTGCTAAAATGTACTCAAGGTTCCTTAGTTCTATGTGGTCTTTAGTTGTCATTCACATGTCCTATATCTTTAGAGTTTAATGATTAGTTATATCTCACTAGAACCATAGTCCTTATCCTTTATCAAATCCTTTCTAAATTAGGACTTTGTCAAAATGCTTCTTACCTCATCATTTCCATTCAATTCCTCTAAATCCTTTCTCCTAGATTCTTATACCATTACTGAGTATTTTTTTCTAGACTACTTTACTAACCATATATATCTTTCACATTCCTTAATAACCTCATTCTCATAGTCAACCTCTTTTGCATTTTTTTGTGGTCATTTTATAATCATATCAATAAGTTTCCCTACTATTAATGAATTAACCTCCTAAACATTCAAATTATGCCCACATCTCCATGACAATATTCTTTAGCATGGAAGATTTCCTTACGGGAATTATTCCTAGTTTTCCTTTCAAATACCACAATATGACTATACTAATCAATCCTATTATTGAAATATCGGTTCCTTTGTGATAACATATTGCATGGACCTCAACCATAAGTGTGAAAAAAAATGCTAATTACCTCAAAATGATCCTTTGCTTCCCAAGTTCTATTATTACAAGATATACCTACACAATAATGCAATACTGAAAATACTACTCCACCCAACACCAATGAAATCATATGCTTAACATTTTGAGAGCAGTAGATTAGATATTAGTTTGCCGCTCCAAAACCAATCCTTTACTCTCTTAATATCAAACAATATCCCAAAAGTTCATCTCCTAGCCAAACTTCATACCAACTTTAGCCTCTTCTAATCTTAATATTCCATACACCAAGGAGATTCAAGTCAACAACATACCATTTTTCAAATTACCTTATCTTAAACCACAACATGCTCTGATGCCTAAGGCAATAATCCCATAAGATCCCTCTATCCATGAAATTCAACCTTATCTAAGATAGTAATAAGCTTATATACTAGTTGAAATGTTCTCAATCAAATTCACACTTAATGTAGCTTCCCAAGGATATTATCCTTACCAAATATAAAAAGGTTACATGCTTGATACCTTAGGAGTTACAGATTATACATTGGTTGCGTACTTGAATTATAACCTTTTATACCTTCGGATCGAACATTATCCAAAAATTCACATCCTAAATAGAATTTAGTACCATACATATTCTCCGCTAGCCAACACTTTTTTGCCTTTTTCAACCTCAAAATAAAACTTACTCCTTACTAATCAAACCTTTCATATTCCAAGGATCATATCCTAACATGGCTTAGGTTTTCTAAACTTAAGCTCTATTACCACCTGCAACACCCTGGCTAGGAGACGCTTGCTTCTGACTGAGGGGCTACCTACTTTATACCACTACTCTTATTGTAACAAAAAATACATTCCTCAAAAATTTCAAAATAATTAACCTCTAAAACAATAGTTATCATGTATCAAGTTCTAAATTGAACTATCTTGAATAGCACTTAGCACTTCTATCACCCTCATTACCCTATGTGTTACCTATGTCAGTCTGTCTTTGTTGCTTGATATTATTTGGGGTAAAGAACAAAAGAAACAACAAAATAATGTAAGTTCGAATGACTTAGTGAGATAATTTAGCCATAACAACAAAGTGACAATTTCACAAATAGTAGAGGTAAGTAGGGGCATAAATATTCTCAAAAATTATGAGAAAGGTTTTATTCAAAATTTAAGGATGATACATCCCATTACCGTACCATACCAATGATGAAACTTCACAAAATTCACTATCTCTCATTGAGATTTCAAAATATAAGCATTGAGTTGAGAAATTGAATAGAGGATACAAGAAAGGAGCAAAAGATAAGATTGAATAACACTAAAGATAAAATCCATAGCATCTTTACAAAACATGCTGTTGGTAGTTCTCCTACCTTGTCACTCTACTTCCAAAAACACAAAGACCTTTATTTCTTCAACCCAAGCGATCAGCTTGGATATTCACAAATAGATAGCATGGCTAGCTACATGTCTTATCATGCTCATTGACAGTTATCTCCAGCCAATTATTAGATAGGATAACTGCAATAGGGTATCGGCCAGAGACCAGCCACCGTCGGTCTGTACCAACCATCAATAATTAGTTTAGTATTAGTGACTAGTAATTAGTGCTCAACAACATTCCATAGCACAAATCAAGTCACCATATTACCATAAAAACTAACTCAGCACTAGGCTAGTTTCCAAAACGACATGGCAATAAAATATATATATTTCAAAATTATTTTTAGCCTTCTCAACACAATCACAAATTTAAGATAAAGTGATGCCAATCAAATACAACATAAGCGCTCAATATGTAAGGGTAATGTGGAGTAATATTTTTAACACAGAGATCAAAAGAAAGCAAATGAACAGGATATAGTAACAAGTATCTATATTCTCTTCCTAGCAAAGAATCTCATACTATTGAGGATAAACTCATCTAATAAATGTAGAGGAATTCCTACTGTGGTTGCTCAAGTTATGGCTTCATAGTCAGCCCGAGAACTGTCATATGATAACTTAAGTTGTCATTTTATCAATCCTCTGATCCCTAACTATAAATATAACAAAACTCTTTATCAACTTGAAGGTATTTTGACATAGTCCTAATAATTCTTAGATATTTAAGCAGTCTACGACCTTGCTTCCCATTTAATGTAATATTTGGAGTAGATAACCTTAACCTAACATTGATTGTGATTTCTAAATCATAAGTCATAATGTATTTAAAAATTATTGTCAAATTCCTCAATTAGTCTAACTCCTCAGTCATAATTCTCAAATTCTATGTCACATAAAAATGTAAGACAATTACCTATCATAGTCATTAACAAGACAAGTCGATAAACTAATTATTATAATCTTATTCAAAGTCTCAACTACAATGTGATAATTCTTCTGAGTTAATTGAATTCAATACTATATTAATTATAAAAATAATCCATAACCGTAGGTTAAATTGTGGTTTAATAATCTTAGTTCAAGTCATAGTTAACTTCATCTAAAAACTAATTACATTCAATAATTTAATCAAATTAAAATTTGATTATTGAAATTTAGCCCAATTGGGTTGAACTGAGATCTAATCTTACCCCAAAATTAGTCCAGACAAGTTTAAAATGTAAATTTAAGCAAACTACTAAGAAATCTCCAAGTCACGCGCCATTGTCGGCCATCACATACCACCGCAGGAGATGTGAACCAGCACTACCACCAAGAGTGCCACAATGCTAGAAACAAAATGTGTTAAATAATTTTTGATTTTGACAATGATAGACCAGTCAATTAGCCATTCAAAGCCGTAGCCAACCTTAGCCTCCATCATCGACCGCCACCATCAATTCTCCTACCGCCACTTATCAAAATCTAAAATTGAAGCCAACATCAGACTACCCACCTCTCCACAACCAAAACCCATCAAACATTATTCCGTTTCCACCACCAGAAGTGATAGAACTACCACCATTGCCAAGCTCCACAGTCGATTGCATTTCTTAGCAATTTCACTAGTTGTTTTTGGTGAATATTAGTGTGGTTGGGTTTTTCTTGAGGAGAGAAACATTTTAGTGTAATTGGTTTTGAGCTTCATAGACATTTACCGGCGGTTCTCCATTAAGGTAGGGGTTAGGTCGATTTTGAGAATTAGATAAAAATTCATCATTTGTTTCATACATAGAAATAACTTTCAGCTTCTTACAAATTAACTTCGGAATTTCTTGACCGAGTTGAATTATGCCTTTAAGCTTTTATTTGCTTTTCAATTCAGTCCCTAATCTTCCATTTAGCCTCATAAAGTTTTATTTTTCACACATTAACCCCTATCTTTTTTTTTAGTCAACTAAGCCATAATTTAATTATTTCAAAGTCCTCTAACTTTTAACTTCTCGACATTAACCCCTTAAACTTTATAATTTTATGCAATTAAGTCTTTCTTTTATTTGCGATCTAAAGCTCTCAATTATAAATATTTAATTTTAAGCTAAAATTAAATTAACCCAAAATTAATCGAGCTAAATTCATTGATTTCATATTTTGTAATATTTTATGATTTTAGAATTCAAGGTCTTATAGCTAGGCACTATATCTAACTCTTAGATGAAGTTTTTCATCCAAATAGTTTCTTTTATGGTTTCTAAAGCCACAATATATTTTTCCGTGGCGGTAGTGCTGAAATAGTGCTCTACAAGCCAATGAGATTAGCTTTGTAAACTATTTCACTCATGGTATAATTTTGATTGAATGATATTCTTTATATGGCTATCTTAATCTTATACTTTGTTTCTCTTCACTAGCATTTGGATAAAACCCTTAGATTATGTATAACTGTGTAACTTAGTTTAGTGACCATGGAATAAATCTTACACGATCGCGATCTTAAATCTTCCAAGTCATAGGATCTTATGAGATGGGGCATCTAAGATTTGCATAGACTTGCACTAACGATGCATAAATTCAAGGGTCAGAGATTGCTTTATTCCTTGAGCAACTGTATGAGACATAGGCGCATATTAGTGAGTGCTTATTGGAGAACAAGGTATTGAAGACCTACCAGAGAATCCACTAGATAGTCGAAGTGGCAAGTCAGTAGTGGCTAGTTTTTCTACTTATGCTAATACATATTATTAGTCCTTTGGCCTAAGGATCCATGCTAACCTTGTGTCTAGTCCCCACGCTTTAACTTATCCTTGACCTCCTAGTGGGTCTTTAGGGTTGAGATTGGACATGAGCTACTTGGCATGGAGGTTTGTGAGATCCAAGATAGAATCCAACTCCTCGCTATTATGAATGGTGAGTACATTTTCTATGCATTCTATAATGATCAATTCTAAGAAATTCTTGCACAAGGTGGTGTGACAATTTGGAAAAGATGTTTTTCAAAGGTGAGGTCACACAATAGAGATCAAACATTGAGAATAGAAACATAGTATCAAGGCTATTAGGAAGCTGACAAATATCTTGTCCTAGACCTCTTTTGGGAGATAGGAAAAGAAAGGACCGTATTTGCATGGCACACGTAGAGCGATGATGGTTCTCCATATTATTCATTTCAACCAATTAGTTAGGCTCTACGGGCTTGAGGTTGGACATCAACCATAGATTAGTTGCTTTTCAATTAACAAGATTAATTGAATTAAGTCAACTAGTTTAAAAGGAGTTTTAAACTAGAATGAATATAAGATATTTAAAAGTCATAAGAAGTTGTAAGCCCATGTCTAATGAATGGTAGAACCTATTGGGTCATAAACAAAATTCAATTAGCTTCCTAATTAATGGAGAGAATTTTCTAAGGTGTTAGAAAATGGTATCTCCTCATAGATTGATTTTTGGGGCCAACTTTGAGGGTCAATTTTGGCTTGATTGATTTAAGTGTTAAATTAATCAACTAATTTAAGAGTTAAATTAGATTAATAATTAAGGATTTAATTATTTGGTGCCAACATGACCATCAATTGATGAAGTTAACTTAAAAAGTTAAGACAACGAATTTAGCTTAAGGAGTTAAGCTAGTTTGACTTAAAGAATTAAGTCAAATGATAATTAATTAAATTAAAGAATTTAATTTGATTAATTAAGGAAGAATGAATTTTGGAGGGAAGGTTCAAATGAAATTTTAGATGGTGTATTAATTAATTTGAAATTATATTCCAAATGTAATAAAGATGCAAATGAAATTCAAATGAGATTTGGATTCAAATTTTGCCACCTAAGTAATCCCGCTTGGCCACCCCCCTCATGCATTGTGTGATGCCAACTTAGCATCACACATTTTCAACCTCTATATATAGATATAGAGAGAGGAGGTTGTGTAGATGACAAATGGTGTGAAGAATTAGATTCTTCATTTCCCTCCACAACATTTGCAAGCTAGCATTTCATATGTTGAAGGCTAAGCTTCTTTCTTCATCTTCCTACCCTAAATTCAGCCTCCATCATCAATTCTCTACTTATATTCCAACTCATAAACCAGAGAATTAGGAATTCGCATTGGTGTGTAGACTATTTTAATAGAGGTAAGACATGTGCCTTGCTCTATTTTTGGAGAGCTCTTTGCACGAGGTCCGACTTTGCAATTTTCTCCAAGACAATCCAAATGGCCAATAGATATGATTTTTTTGACTGGAGATTCTACAAGGTGTTGGATATCTTCAGTAATGTTTCCAAAATTTTGGAAGGCAATTTGGTAGGGCGATCATAGCAATCCTTTCATTGTGTTGCAAGCATGTAGATTCTGGAATCGAGAAGTGTTCACTAGTTTTTTCTTGGATTTTCTTATCAAGGTAATCATCTATCTAAATCTAAATCTAAGGCATGATTAGATCCTTATTTTAAGAACTAGTTATTTTATGTTTTGAAATTTTAATTATAGATTCCAGTGCCTATCTTACTTTCAGGTATAGTTGACCGTAGTATCTTATTTGGAACTCTTCCAACTCACCATACTACCATTGAGGCAATATATAAATCTAGAAGTGGATTTAAGGTCATCTTTATTGGATTGGAAAGTAGAATTTGAAAATCCTCCAAGTTTTAATTCTACATTGCTATAAATCAAAAACAAATCCTTAGTTCTTCTCAAATACTTTAGAATTACTTTTATGGCCATCTAGTAACTTCTATCGATTGGATTAAAAGTGGCTTGTAATACTTAGAGCATGTGCTATATCCAGTCTAGTACATTGAATAGCATACATTATGCTCTCAATCACATATGCATAACATATGTAAGATATTCTTTCTCGTTTGTCTTTAGTTTTAAGGGCCATAGACTTGAAGAGACGAAGATCATGTCGCATAGGGAAGAATCTCTTCTTAGATTCTTCCATACTAAACCTCTTCGGCATCTTATCAATGTACTTGGTTTGGGAGAGCCCCAACATCCTCTTTAACCTATCTCTACAAATCCATATTCCTAATATGTAGGATGCTTATCACAAATCTTTCATGAAAAATTCTAAAGATAAGCATGCTTTAGTACACTTTTACCCTTCTTTCTCATTCCTAGTCAGAAAAAATGTCATCTACATAAAGCATAATAAACTATATCGAGCTCCCACTAGCCTTTTTATACAAACAAGGCTCATATACTTTTTTGGCAAAGCCAAACAATTTGACTATCTTATCAAAGCATATGCCCCAACTTCAAAATGCTTGCTTTAGTCCTTAGATGGACCTTTGTAGCTTGTAAACCTTTTGCTCACTCCCTTTAGATGTAAAACCTTACACAAAACCTTTTAAGAGTTTGTGTGTTAGGCCTGAGATGCTTTATTATTTCTACCACTTGTGGGATAATATGATCATCTTGAACTTCATCAAGTTCAATAGCGCCTTTCCTATCCAATAGAAACTTTTTTTTTCCAAAAAGTGGTGTTTTCCAAAAAGTGGTGTTCCCTAAAATAAACACCTTTTGTTCTGAGGGATCATGAAAATAATAACCTAAAGACTCAAAAAATAAATCTCATATCCAACTTGTCTCCCACTAGTGTTTTGACATATGCAAGAGACCCCCAAACTCTTAAATAAGAGTAAGAGGATACTTGGCCATACCATATCTCATATGGTATCTTTGGTAATAACTTTGAGGTACTACATTTAGTTACCTCAGCATCGTTACAAGGGCATCTCCACAAAAAGATATAGGCACATCGGTGAAGCTTATCATGGAACATACCATATCCAACATGGTATGGTTTCTCATCTTAGCTACTTCATTATGTTGAGGTGTGCCAGGTAGTCTATTATGAGAGAATTCCATTCTCTTTTAAATAATATAAGAAATCGATACTCAAGCATTCCTCTTCTCAATCTAATTAAAGAGTTTTTATACTAAGTCCTTGTTGATTTTGTAATTCATTCCTATTCTCTTTGAACTTTTCTAAACCTTCGGACTTGTACTTTATAAGATACACATGTCCAAATAAAGTATGATCATCGGTAAAGATAATGAAGTAAGAATAGCCTCCTCTCACACTAACTCTTACTGGTCCACAAACATTCATATAGATTAAATCCAAAATATTTGTTGCTTTTTCCATTTGTCCTACAGAAGAACCCTTGGTCATTTTTCCTTTTAAACAAGATTCACAAGTGGGAAGATTCTCTATGCTACTTACATTTAGTACTTTGAAGGCTTGTATCTAGTTCATCCTACAGGGTATTAGCAATCATTTCCAGATGCTGTTCCCCTCCCAAGGGTAGGTTCTTATGCATTACTAAGCCATCTACTACTAGAAACACCACTTCCCATCTGACGTTCATGTGTTAAGCATGCCACCAGCATTTATCCAGAGCTAGGATCAAACCTTTAGTGAGATTCATAGTTGCATTACTTATAGCTTCCTTGTTCGTAGATAAAGTGAATTCAAAATTACCTTTCATTTGAAGGCATAACTTGTATCCACGCACTTTATATTTTCCTGGAGTTTGCTCCCAAAAATATAGCCATCTCTGCCCCTTCACGTCAATCCTACAAGCCTCTTATCCATACTCATTGAATCATAGCAGAGGAGCAAATCTAAATAAAAAATATTACACTGGGTTTAGGGATAATCAGGCTTGAATTGATGACTTCCACCACGTCAAGGTAACACTCTACCTTAAGTTATACCCCTTCTGTATCTCCATCGAGAAATAAAACTGACTAATCCTAAGTTAAAGGGTCGAGAGACTCAACGCCACTATTTTTGAACAACTTAAAGTTGGGTCTTTTTTTTGCACTATTATGGATATGAAAATAATGGTCAAAATCAGATTCAATTGCCAACTGCCCCTATTGAAAATAGGATTGACTGGCGATTCCGAAAGAATTGGAGTTATATCCTTTTTCCATTTCCATTCAAGAGTTCTTATGTGTTTCTATACCCTTTTGAGATCCTAAAAAATGGATAAATTCCTTTTTTTAAGAATACATTCAAGATTCATCACTACAAAAAGGATAATGGTAATCCCACTATTAACTACCTCATTTATGAATTTCATAGAAATAGAAATACATGTCCTACTAAGACAGAATTTGTAATTTGTTATCCTCTTGCCTAGCAAGCAAAGATTTACCTACACAGAAAGGATGATTCACTTGGATCGACATGAGACTCTAACTACATTGAATTTCTAGAATCCATGTTGTATATTTGAACGAGGTTGACCTTTTTGCTTCTCTCATATACCTGCCGAGCCCCTTTTCTCCTCGGCCCACATAGACAAAATGTAGGACTGGTACTAATAGTTCATCACAAAAGAAAAGACTTACTACGTTAGGATCACTAACTAATACTAATCTAATATAATAGAAAAGAACTATCTTTTCTGTATACTTTTCCCAATTTTGTTGCTATCATGATCTTTATGTAATTGATTAGATTAGATAAATATCTCTTCAACACAACATAGATTATCCGAGAAAATTGATTCCTATTTGAAGAGTGCATAACTATATGGATACGCTCACACTAACCTATCAATTTGGGATCCAATTCGAGATTTTCCTTAAGAGGTATCAGGAAGGAATTAGAATGGAATAAGATTGATTCACATAGTACTTTTGATTTAAAAATCAATTAGATTGATTTCATTCTCTTCGTTCAACGGTCAAATTCTACCAGATCAAAGCTATGGGACTTAAGGAATGATATAAAAAAGAGAGAGGGTAGAAAAACTAATATTAAATAAAAATGAAGTAGAAGAACCTAGATTCTAAATGAACAAATTCAAACTTGAAAAGAATCTTTTTGATTCTCAAAGAATAAGGGATAAGGGGATTGACCAAGAAACGATCTCTTGCTCTTATTGTAAGATCGTGATTAGATCCGCATATGTTTGGTAAAGAGAATAATCTTCTCTTTCGAGAATTATTAAAAATTGAAATTATACAATTAGAACATGAAAATGTGACTAAATTGGTTCTAGTAATCTTTAGGATAGAGTAGAAGAAGGAAGGGGATTCTTGAACGCGGAAAAGGATCCAATGAATTTGAAAAAATTGATCGAGGAGCTATATGAGGTGAAAATCTCATGTGCGATTTTGTAAAATGGCAGTAAAGGTGACTTATCTATCAACCTTCCTACTATCACCCCCAAAAAACCAAACTTTTCCTTATGTAAAGTTGCCAGAGTATGATTAACCTCTGAATTTAAAATCACTACTTATATATCTGGTATTTGCCATAATTCACAAGAATATTCTTCAATCTTAGTAAGAGGGAAAAGTGTTAAGAATTTACCTGGTATACAATATCAAATTGTTCGTGGAACCCTAAATGCTATCGGAGTAAAGGATCATCACAAAGGGCGTTCTAGTGCATTGTATATTCTTATCCAAGACCTGTATCATTTGATGATGCCATGTGAATCGCAAGAAACATGTGAAATGTATGGCAAACCTAATAACGAAAGTTTCATAAGGGGACTGGAGCAGGCTATCATGAGACAAAAGATTTTTTTTCTAAAGAGACTCAAATCGGAACTCTTATATGTCCAAAGTTCAATATTGAAATAATTTTAGAGGTTTTACGTGACTTTTTTTGTGTCAACAAACAATTCAAAATACCGCAACTTTCCTAGAATAGGTTCGAGTCAAATAGCAATGATTCGAAGCACTTCTTTTTACACTATTTTGGAAATCTAAGGACTTAATCGTATGGATATGTAAAATAAAAGATTTTCAATCCTAGCAAGAAAGGGAGAGAAACAAATACTCAATTTAAAGTAAACAAAATTCCATACTCGATCTCATAGATACATATAGAATTTTGTGAAAAACCATATTCGACAAAAGTCATATATGCATTTTGAAGGGAGAACTTTCATATCTTTCAAGATCCACCCTACAATATGGGGTCAAAAAGATAAAATAAGTGATTTTAGCCCTTATCAAAAGAAAACTAATTCTTAAATCCTTTTCACGCTTATGTGACGTCGAGGTACTACAGAAGAAAAAATAGCAAAATTCGATCCAATTTATTGTAATCAATTAGCTAATATGTTGGTTAACTATATTTTGAAACACGAACAAAATCATTATCTTATCAAATTATCTATTGATCTATGAAAAAAATTCAACAAAAGACAAAAATAAATACACTATTGTGTAAAAAATATATATAGTACTAATAATACACGATGAATTAATTTTTTCTAATTTACTTGTGAATTCAAAAAATAGGTAGTACTATACAACCTTGAAAGGAATTTGAATTATAAAATAGCTTCACATGACGAGTCTAGGCTCACTCTTGGGCTTTCTCAAGTTGTAGAGAATGACCCCCAAGTAGACAAATTGGTACCCAAAACAACTAAGAGAGAAGTGCTTCGATTTAGGAATGATCACGACATGAAAAAGAAGTAGACCAAAATCCTCTTGCCAATTTACCAAAGCAAAAGCAACTGGCAAAACAGATGTACACCATGTGGTGATAATTTATGTAGTTCTACCAACAATAAGGTTAAACCACTCAGAACAAAGGCAATGAATAACAAAGATCAAGCTTTAGAACGGTTCTATCCCTCAAAATTTGTTGGTGAGCCCAATAACTAGAAGGTGGAAGCATGGGTTAAGGGAATTAAAAAGATTTTTTAAGCATTACATTATTCTAAGGAACAAAAAATATGCTATTTTTCTTTTGGATAAGGCTGCTCATCATTAGAGAAGATTGGTAGAGCGATAATGGGAATAAGATGGGGTTCCTCAAACCTAGGAGAACTTTACTTAAGAGTATATGAATATATTTGTGCCACAAATAGTAATAAATGCTTGAGAAAGAGAGTTCATGGACTTGATCTAAAGATGGATATGGATAGGCCAGTATGAAGCTAAGTTTAATAGGCTAATTCAATATGTACCACATATACTCAAAAATGAGGAACAAAGAGCCAAAACATTTGTTAAAGGACTCTAGCTTGAGATTTGGTAAGCCCTTATCTCTTGTAACTTGCTGAAATATGAAAAAGCTATAGAAAAAGCTTACAAGTATAATCAGAATTTTAAGAATTGCAAAAAAATTGAGGAAAAGGTTAAGCGTGGGGCAATGCTTAAGCTAAAAATACCCAACATCAATTGTGGAGCTTTGGAAGAAAATAGTTCAAGCTTCAAGTTGGGGTACCAAAACCTTATCTGTACTAGGTAAAAAAAGTATCTCACGTAGCACCATTAAGGTCGAAAGGAAAAAATAGATACTATGGGGTTAGGGACCAAGATGAGACAGAATGCTGGAAAAAGCTTGGGAAATGCATTGGTTGTGGTAGTGATAAATAGCTACATTGAGATTATCCTCATCTGCACACATCCTAACAGACCATGGAAGGTAAGAGCCAGTAGATAAGACCTAGTGGAAAACTTAAAGTTTAGGCATGTGCCTATGCCTTCATTGAAGAAAATATGCCAGACCTAAGTGATGTTGTAGAAGGTATGATTTCTATTTGCAATAGTAATGGCAAGGCTTTATACGGTCCTAATGCTACTCACTCTTTTATATATACACACTTTACACTTAAACTATACTTGCAAATGAAAAGCATGCCATACCAATTAGAAAATTAGACACCCCTAGGTGTGGGATTCGTAACCAACATCATATACCAGGCTTGGCTAGGTAGAATTGGAGAAGGAGAATATTTGGCAAACTTAATAGAAATGTCAATTCAACACTACGACCAGACTTTAGGTATGGACTAGTTGTACCATCACCAAGCCTAGATAAATTGTTATACTAAACAAATTAGACTTGGGGAAAACATATCTATTACAACCTATCTTTCTAGCGATTTCGCCACATAGATAGTGCTTGTATCCGTCATGGAGGCCAAATAGATCTTGAGAGTAGAAAGTCAAGGGTTTCCAGCTTTCCTAATTAATATACCCAGGGACAAGGCCAAACTAAAATAAGTGATAGTGGGAAATAGATTTCTTGATGTATTTATAGAAGAATTAGTCTCACTGCCCCCCCTCCACTTGCGAAATAGAATTTATCATCGAAACCTTTCCTAAAGTAGAGCCATTTTCAAAGACTCTATATCGCATAGCACCCACAAAGTTGAAAGAACTAAAAAAGCAATTGTAGGAATTACTAGAGAAGAAATTCATATGACCCAAAACCTCTTCATAAGGAGCACCAATGCTATTTGTTAAGAAAAAGGAAAAAAAACTCAAGATTTACGTAGATTATTGAGAACTAAATTGGATTACCATTAGAAAAAGTATCATTCATCCCATATAGAAGAGATGTTTGACTTATTATAGGGATCTGTGACTTTTTTAATGTTAGGCTTAAGATAAGGCTACTACCAATGGAGGATTCTGGAGGAGGACATACTAAAAATTGTATTTAATTCTTAATACAAACACTATAAATTTGTTGTGATGCCATTTGGGTTGACCAATGCTTCTGTAGCATTCATGGCCATGATGCATCAAATCTTCCATCCCTATTTACATCAAATCATGGTGATTTTCATTGATGATATCTTGGTGCACTCTAAGCCTAAAGAAAAACACGCCACTCACTTGCACATAGTCATAAAGATACTTCAAAGATACAAGTCTTCAAACATAGAATTAACCCTATGAAAGTTGAGGTAATAGTCACCTAGAAGCAACCAAAAAATATAATAGAAATACTAATCCCCTTAGGACTTGTTGGATACTATCAAAGATTTGTATGAGATTTTTCCAAGTTAGCAAACCCACTTACTAAACCTCATTCAAAAATATCAAGGTTTTACCTAGAGTGAGGAGTGTGAGTGGAGCTTCAGAGTTAAAAAGACAATTGACCTCAGCACCAATTTTGGCTCTTTCTAAAGGACTAAAAGGATTTATGGTTTATATAGATGCGTCGAATGAAGGACTTGCATGTGTACTAATGCAAAAAAAGCAAGTGATCATGTACAATTCAAGAAAACTTAAGGTGTACAAACAGAATTATCCCACTAGTGATCTAAAGTTGGCAACAATAATTTTTTGCACTGGCTAAATGGAGACATTATCTAGACGGTGCAATTTTTAAGGTTTACACAAATCACAAAAGCTTGTAATACCTACACTCCTAAAAGGACTTAAATATGAGGCAATAACGATGGATAGAATTCCTCGAAGGCTATGAGCATACCATTATCTATCATCCAAGAAAAGCCAATGTGGTGGTGGATGTACTAAGTTGAAAAGGTAAGCTAGCACACATACAACAAAAAGGAGCTCGAGAGGATCAAAAGAAGCAACATATTATAAAGATGAAACTTTATACGTGGCTTGCAAAACTTAGTATTTGGATTAAGTTATACAATCAAATAGAAGATGAATGGAATCTGCAAAAACAAGCCAATTTTGACTTTAAGGAATCAAAATTCAACATTGACGATCACAATGTCTTATTATTTCACCAACACATATGTGTACCTGAGACGTTAGAGAAAGACTATTAGATGAGGCATATCAGGCTAGGTATACAATACATCCTAGAGGCACGAAAATGTACAACAACCTAAAAGGGCACTACTAATGGAATGGGATGAAAAGAGATGTTGCAAATTATATGTAGAAATGCATGACTTGCCAACTAGTATAAGTGGAACATCAAGGACCATCAAAAATTTTACATCAACTTTTGATTAGAAATGGGAACAAATCACCATGGACTTTGTGATGGATTTGCTTACAATTTGAGGTGGGTACAATAGTACATGAATAATAGTAGATTGAGTACCTAAGACTATCCATTTCTTACCAGTAGGATCTCATTATTGAGTTGAAAAATTAACTTATCGCTATATCAAGGAAACTATTTGACTACATTGAATTTTGAGCAACATTATACCCAACTGAGATCATAAATTTACATTAAGGTTATGGAAGAGTTTACAAGAGCATCTAGTGATGAAATTGCAATTCAGTACTACTGCGCACCAACAACTAATGGTCAGTCTAAACGAGTTATCAGAATCTTGACGAACATGCTTTAGGCTTGTACTTTGGATTTTAAAGGAAGTTAGGACAAACATATTCTATTAATCAAATTTGCGTACTGAAACAGTTACCAAGCAACTATAAAAATGGCACCCTATGAGGCCTCTATAGTTAAATGTGTCGATCTCTTTTGCATTGAGATTTTGATAAGCTGAAAATTTCTAACAATAAAGTATTGTCAAGTATACTACTTGAACTTATACGAGAAATTATTAATAAGGTTTAGATGATAAAATAACAAATGAAAGCTATACAACACCAACAGAAGAGTTATGCTAACAAGCGATGAAAAGATTTGGAGTTTGAAGTGAGAGATAAGGTATTTCTAAAAGTGTCTCCTTGGAAAGGTATTAAGCAAATTGAAAAACAAAGGATACTCAATCCAAAGTATAACAAACCCTTCAAATATTTTGAACGAATTAGGTCAATGGCTTACAAACTAATGTTAACACCAAATGTTATTGGAATACATGATGTGTTCCATATCTCACAACTCAGGAAATATCATATCCCATGAGGATATCCCACTACAAAGAAACCTCTCTTATGAATGTTAGCATTCTAGATCAAAAATTTTAAGACCTCATAACTCAAAAATACCCCAAGCAAAGGTATTGTGGAGAAATTAGAACGTTGAGGAAAGCTACTTGGTAATGAGAAGATTTCATGTGGAAGCATTACCCTAAGCTCTTCCAATTCCCAAGTACAAATTTAGGGAGCAGATTCTCTTGGGGGAAAGAAATTGTAACACCCCTAACCATAAAATGTAAATGTGAGACAAAAATTAAAATTTAAGTTATAAATTCTATATTTAAGATTTAAAGAAGTTGGACTATCTAAAATATTTAGGGAAGACAAAATAATAAGAAAATAGGTTAGGCCTTAATTGAAGAAAATTTAAAACAAGTAAGGGCTTTAGTAGGTATTATGGAACATGGAGGACCAGAAAATTAATTAAACTAGGCTTAATTGTTAAGATTTCAAAAATTAGAAGGGCTAATGTGTAGAAAATAAAAATTAGGGGACTTAATTAGAACTTGAGGGATAAACTATATGGCAATTAATAGCTAAAGGGTCTTTTTGAAAGCAATGCAAAACTCTGGAGTCTGATTGCAATTAAGAAAAAGCTAATTTATATATATTGAATGATCAAACTTTATCAAATTCTCAAAGTATTACCCAGACCTTCCCCAAGCTTGGAATTTTTCCCTTCACCTCAAAAATTGAAATCTAATCTAATAGAAACCTTCCATACCTTGCAAGGATCACTCCTATATCAAAAACTTCAAAAAATAACTGAAGAAAATGGGATAAAAGGGTGGCCGACAATGAAGGTAGATGGTGGTGATAAGTTGTTGGGTTTTTCTAGCTGAAATTGGAAATTGATAGGTGAGTTATGTTGGGCTTGACATGAGGAACATAGTGGTAGGTTCAATTTGGAGTTTGGTAGCTGGAGGAGGAAGAATTGATGGTGAAAAATGGTGGCGTGAAGACGATTTTGAGTTTAATTTGCTAGTGAAGAGATTGGGAGTGGGAAAATTGATAGAGGGGTTTGGTTGGACACATTGAGATATGTCCTCTAATTGAGTCAATTTAAATTCTAGCGGTGGGCGGTGACAGTTACTTATATATGGAAGCTTGGAAATTTCATTTTGAATGCAACCAAACTTAAGTTAGACTTTGAATTCAACTTAAACTCAGTTCAATTAGGTAAATTTTGATTTAATTGATTGATTTACTTTGATTTGATTAGATTAGGACCTAAATCAATTGGGATTGGGTAATACTTGAATTTAGATGAGATAATCTTATTAGTTGGACCTCAATTATAAGTTAAGTGTTGACCTTTGGAATGACATGGACTTGTTAACACATTAGAATAAATTGGCACAACCAAAAAAGTTAAGAATTATAAACTTACAATAATAATTAATGATAGAAACCTAATCAACTAAATAAAAGGAATTGATTAGGATAACATCCAAATGGTATAGAAACTCTATACATATTCTACCAAGTGAATGTTGAGTCGTCAGTTGATCAATTATCTACATATAAAACCCTGTACGCAATAATAATGAATGTAGAAAGATGTGATACTATTAGTATTAGCTTTCTTATATCATAGCTTATGCAAAATAGGCAAGAAGACATAAGCATTACATAGGAAAGTGTTATCACATAAGAGTTATCAAATAAGTTTATATTAATTTTCTTCATTGGAAAAAAAAACATACATACTCATAATATATCCTTGTTGTTTATTGCTTTCTCTTGTTTGTGTTGAGATTCAATAACTGTTGAGTGTTCGCTTCGTGCTACTCTTTAGTTCATATGTTGACTCTAATAATCAGTCTGAATTGTTATTCTTGCTTGAAATTCCTAAGTTGTTATCTAAACTCCCAATCTTACCTTATTAAAATATATATTAGTAAATATATCATTACTCATTAACCTTTCCATTGTTAAAGATTATTGATCATTTGTACCATTTTGTTCTTCGATTCTTATGCATTCTTGATAGTTTATTTGGAGTTTTTTTCTTCTTTACTCATGATTCTTGAGCTGTTTTAATTTGAATTTCTTACACATTTTTAGTTGTTGCATCCTCAAACCAAATATCAAGTTTATAAAAGGTTGATAAAATAAACTATATGTGAAAGTTCACTACCTAACACCCTTGCATTGATTACAACTCGTGTTTGATTATGATTTATGTTTTCTTATTGAAAATGGCAATTGGGCATGAAAACCAAAAAGTGGATTTCGAAATACATTTTTCTATCAACGTCATGTCTACCTTGGAATGAGCCTGGTGTTAAGTCTTTCAGTAGATACCCATATAAGCTATACATTTATAATCTTATCTCATAGCTAGTTAGAGGTAGTTGTCTATTAGTGGAATAAAGCATGCGGCTAGCCATGCCTCATGTTTGATTAGATGTCTGAGTTGATATCACTAAAAACTTGAAGGAATAAAGATTTTCGTGTTTTTGAAAGTGGAGAGACAACGTTGGAGAATCATAACTACTTAATAGTGAATGGTTTGCTAAATTGTAATTAGTTAATTTATCAGCTAGCCATATTCCTTGTGCTAGAAGTGTATCTTACATTCTTGTACAAATTTTGATTATCACTTATAGCTTTAGTGTTCGATTCTTGTTGTTCTTTATGCTAGTCACCTCTTCATCGTTAGCTCACTAAGTTATTAAACTCATAGTTCTGTATTGTCTCATTATGTTTTTTTCTAGATAAAGACCTACAGGAGCTATATGGAAAGAAGTCCTAATAGTACATATTGTGATAATTTTTCTTGATGCAAATAAATAGCATTGGAAACTTCTGAGGCTTTCTTGTATTATATTATGCTTTGAAAGTATCCTTTTTGAATGCAATAGTTTTGTATAGGTATGAAACACTAATAACCAATGTTTATGAAGGACTCTTTTGTTTTAGTGTCTTTGGGTTTGTTTGAGTGAATTAAAATACAAGAGTAAGAGTGGTGGCACTCCGACTAAAGGCACCCACCTCTTAACTTGGGGTGCTACAACTTTAACGAGTGTCACCCTAAAATTCACAAGCTCCTTTTAGGTTTGGTTGGAATGGACAACAATTATTTCTACTTAGAGAAAGATGGCTGACTAATTCCTTACCTTGAACCCTTGGTTATTTCCTTCTAGAGTTACTTCTTTCTCCACTTTGAGTCGTGGTCGTAAAGGTCTCTCCTTACTTAATTTTTTTCTTCAATTTTATATAGCTCTTTAAGTTTTGATTTTGCTTGCATAGCCCTATTCACAGCCCTGCTATTAATGGGTAATTCACAAGTTATAAAGATTCTCCACATCTCAAGCTTTACCCTTCAACGAAATTTCTTATTTTGCATTCCTCATCACCTAATATGTGAGGTGTCTACTAGATTAAGCGATTGAATTTAGCCTTATATTGGCACACTGACATAGATCCTTGATTAAGTTCCATAAACTACCCCTTCTAGGCATTCTTTACAACTTCAGGTCCAAATTTATTCATAAATTCACTTTTAAAGTTCTCTCAGGTATAAGGTGTTCCTTCTTGATTCCACTGTTAGTCTAGTTCCCTTCACTAATGATAAGTATCCTTTCCCAAAAGAAATGTGGCATGTCTAACTTTCTGTTCTTCTGGATAATTCAGTGCTTGAAAACGTTTCTCAATCTCCACAACCTATACTTCTACCTTCAAATTATTTGGTTCACCTATAAACCTCAAGGGGTTGTGTCCAAGGAACCATTCGAGCATTTGCCCCACTGAAAGTTCTTCTATACATTGAGAACCACCAACTTGACTTTGCTGCAAATAGAATTGCATGAATTACTGCCACATGATGAACATTTGTCCTACGACTTGTCCTTTGATTCCCTAGTTTAATGTTGGGGTCGACATCATTATTTTCTCTTATACGAGGTGTCCTTTGTCAAAAGTATTCCCATTTAGCCCTCTTGTGATTCAACTCGATTAATGGGTAGTCGTCATCTACAACCTTAAATATGCAAAAATAAAGGAAGTGGTTAAAGTTGTTCCAGTGATGCCATTCAATGTATAAAAGTTTTTAAGTCTTACTAGTTATGCTAAAACTGAAGCGTCGAATAAAATATCTTTTAAGTTACATTCAAACTTTTGTTGATTTATCTCGTAATATACAATGATAGGTTTAGTACAATCACATTACAAAATAGAAACATAATTACGCCAAACTAACAATAGCAAATGAGCTAACATAAATTTATACATAAGTTCATGTAATATATTCATTAAACTCATTATTTGTTTAATTAAGGATGAAAAAAATTAACTAATTCCAATATCGTCATCAAAATAATGCATTTCATTTTACTCCTCATATAATTATATATGAAACATATTCATTTCATGTAAATATGTTATATACTTTAACTATTCTAACAGTCCCATAGTAATGAGTTCTGAGACTTTCCTAGTTGAGTTACAGTAAGGCTGGTTCTCTCCAAGATACAAATCACTTTTACCTATTATCAAAATGTAAGTTTTGGATTAATCTCATCATCTAGATCTCAATCCCACAAACAATACCAAATACTTATAATTCCTAGCAACCTTTCAGTTTCCACATTCTATTATAACAAAGTGCTCACTCGATAACATGATTCCAAAGATATTATCCCCCCAAAAATTAGTAAAGGTCATATGCATGATACCTTATAGTAATGGACTATATACGGACTGGCCATTCTAGTACCAGTTATTTACTTTCTGAAGTCATGCATTATACCAAAAGTTCACAACCTAACAAAATCTCAAGTCAAACGAAATCTTCACTAATCTAGAAATCCTATATTTCAAGGACCTTATCCCAGCCTAGCTTAGGTTTCCAAACCCAAGATTTGATACAACTTCTATAGCACCCTATTCAGGTGATGCCTACTATGGCGGGGTGCCACTATAGTCAAATTTCCTAATAAATTGCATATCTCCAAAATTTTCAACTTAAGAAATTTCATAGTAGCACGAAATGAATAAATTGCTCCATCAAATTCTAAAGTTCAAGCTCCACATATATTTCCATAACCATGAAATTTAAATGAATCTTCAACAACACAAGATGATAGGCAACTCAAAATTTAAATCTAGTCATGCTAAAATGACAAACAGAACTCGAGTCCTCATAACAATTTCATAGTCACTCAAAGGCTCTTGATTCCACTAATACATTAACCTATTGACTAATACCCTCTTTACATTATAAACATGACATATCGCATCTTTGCTGTTATAAATACCTTGGTAACATTATTTAGCCCAAGCTTAGGGTGTCTTTTATTTCTTCAATTTGGGCAAAGAACAGAAAAACCAACACAAAAAGAGTAAGTCTGAATGACTCAGTGAGGCAAACATTTACATGTATGGAAAGAATCAAATGAAATAGCACACAACATATATAATTAAGAAGAAAGTTCAATCCGAATATGAATAACTCAAAGCATAGGCTAAAATAGCTAGATATTGGGTAATTGAAAGATTTTACAAAATTCATGAAATAAAACTAGAAACCAATACTTCTTAAACACACATAATGAGTAAACTCAATACCATCCCATAACTACAACAAGTCATCTCAAATGTTAATTGTATTTGATAGAAAATTTGGAAAAAAAATGAGCAAATAGATGATCGGTAAAGCCATACCAATAACATCCCAATTAAAAAATAAATAATAGATATGGGATCAATTAACAATTTGCAAACACAATAGAAGATCCTAAGCATCATGATGATTTAAACAGGTAAAGCACGTACACATAAGATAGGAATTAAGGATAGCAAAAATGTTATTTTCCTAGTGATAAAAGGGGCAATAACCTCACTTAGTGTTATTGAGTTATAGAGCTTCTCTAGTGAACTCGATAGACTGAGTCATTTGTTACCTAGTTATCCTTAAATACTGTGTAACAGAGACTGTAATAGTATCAACTTTATTTTCTAATCTACAAAGCTATATCTAATAGATTCATACGTTTTATCCTCCTTTCATAACTCTTAACTACACTCCCAACTAGAACTTGCCTTACTTAATTACAAACTCATTTATAAGTTAACTTAGAATCTTTTGCTAATTTAAATCTACATAGTTTGTTTTACAGAAGTCTATTTTAATGTGTCTTTTAAAATTACCTCACTTAATCATATGAAATGGTAGTTGTAGGTCCCATTTCATAATAAGTTTAATTCATAAGTTAAATATTATCGCACCTTCTTAGACTAATTGAGTACAAATCACTGAACATACATCAATTCAAGATTTTTTATATATTTTAGTAGAGACCTTAGCTTAATTTCTAGAAATAATCTTTCGTTTTTTGATTAGAATATTAAATTCATGAACTCATCTCGGTTCAATCCTATTGTATATTAAGTTAAAAATGTAACTTAATTCATAAGATTTCTCAATCATCTCAATTCGGTTTAGTCCAAATCAATTATACTTCTTATCATTAAAATCTTAACCAAGATTTAGTCCATAATGAATAAATTTGGTCCATAGCAAACTAATTCAACCTCTATCCACAAATTCAATATATCTCCATGTGCGAGTAAATTAAATGTATCAATTATCTTAATTGAAAAATTATTAGTCTCTAATTATCGAATTTAAGTCCACACATACTTACAATCGAATTTCTATCCAATTACTCCAGTTTATAATCATAATTCTTGGTCCAATTAACTTAAATTTACTATGAAAATTAGCTTAACAACTCAATCAAACCAAATCAAGAATCATTTAATAAATCAAATAGATTTTTACCAGATTGAACGAGTTTAGAGTTAATTCAAGATCTAAAATTACTTTGCATGCACTTGAAATGAGATTCCCAAGTTTCTTCTTTGAAAGTCATCGAGCAACACTACCCACTACCATTGAAGTTGGGATTTACCACCACCAAATGAAGAGTCCAATTGCTCTAATCAAAAACCCTTGACCAATTTCTCAATTTGCCGCTGGAGTCAAAAGTTATTGGCTAAAATTGGCGTCTTGAGCCCTAGTAACGTCGAATGCCACCATATTAATTCTTCCATCATCTCCCATCAAAATCTCAAATTGAGGACACCAAAGTGATCCTTTGGCAAAGCCCGTCATTGCCCAACCTTCAATTACCAACTTTAGTTGTCAAAATGGGGCATCTGCCACCATCCACCACATGCCTCTTTTTGTTTCTAAATTCTTGGCATTCCACTGGGTGTTTTAGGGAGTTTATGGTGTCAATGTGATCACTAGAGTGAGAGAAAGGTGGTGGTGGTTTTGGTTTTAATTGTTTGGTCACAACAAGAACGTGGTTAGTGGAGAAAGTGATGGTAATGCATGTGGGAATTGGATTATGTTGAGGTCCTTCTCCATATATATTTTTTAGTTTTCTTTAACTATAGATTTTATCTCAGGGCTTTTCTTGCGTGTAATTTTGGCCCAAAACCTCCCAGACTTTCAATTTCTCGCACTTAATGTCCCTTATTTATTCATTAGCCCCCTAAATCCTCATATTTCTTGCAATAAAGTCTGGTCATATTACTTTTACAGCCCCATCAAGTTTCTAATATTTGCGATCAAGTCCTTATTTCTTTAAGTTTTGGTCTCTAAAATTTTCTAATTACACACTATTGCCCTGATTTGATTTTCTGAGGCCTCAATTCGATTTTGTTATTATTATTATTTTAAAATCTTAATATTCCAATTTAATTGGCTAATTTAATTAAAATCTAATGAAAATTTTATGCCCTTGGTTTGGGGTGTTACATCAATCAGAGAATTTTATGAGATAGAACATCTAAGATTTAGATAGACTTGCACTAACGATACATACTCCAAGGAGTTAGATTGTGTAAGACATGGATACACATTAATGGCAACTTGTTAGAGAACAAATTCAGTAAAAATTCACTTGGAGAATCCATAAGGTAGTCAAAGTAGCTTATGGTAATGAAAAATTCACTGGCTTACGACAGTATATATAATTATGATGGTCCTAACCACTTAATAGGTTGGTCAAAACTTAAGTTAAGCATAAGCTACCTAAGTATGGAGGTTAGTGTGTAAGGTGGGATTCGTTGGCTTGTCGTGAAGAGCGAGTTGTATCCTATGTATTCAGTGATAGATGATTTCAAGAAATCCTTGAGAAAGGTAGTATGATAGTTTGAAAAAGGAGTTTTCTAAAGTTGAGGTCATAAAATGGAACTGCATATCAAGAACTGACACACAATTATCAAGCTATTGGAAAATAGGCAAATATCTTGCCCTAAGCTTGTTTCAAGAGATAGGAAATGGAATGACCATATTTGCATGGCAATTGTAAGCGAAAAGGTTCACACAAATTAATTCATCCAATTGATTGAACTCCATAGACTTGTGCTAAATATCAACTATGGAAATTTGGTAGTTTTCAATTAATAGAGAGATTAATTGAAGAGTGATTAATTTAAAAGAGTTTAGACTAATTGGAATATTTTAATAAATCGCAAGGAGTTGCCAACCTATGTCTAATTAATAGATGAACCTAATTAGTCACATACAAAAGCTTTAGCCATTCTAGAAAAATTGGAGAATTTATCTAAAATGTCAAATGATTGGGCTGGTCAAGTTTGGAAGAGATCAAGTTGACTAATTAAGAATAGGTCATGATGGCTTGATTAATTTAAGTTGTTAAATTAATTAAATAATTTAAAAAGTTATATTAGACCAATTAAATTATGGTGTTAATTAAATTTAGGCCATGTGGCAATTTAATTAATTTGGCTAACTTAAAAGGTTAAGTTGGTTCAATTAAATTAAGGATTAATTTAATTAATAAGATAATCTAATTTTGAAGGACAAATTTAAATGGAAAGTCTATTTAAAATTAAGTAGAAATCTTTAATTTGCTAATTAAAATAGGAATTTTAATTAGTAAAATTAAATATCCTACTTGGGATGCAAGTTGTCACCATATGGAAGAAAGGACTGAAGGATGTTTAGATTTATCCATCAGACTTTACGAAAGGGAGAATTTCCTTCCATAATGGCTAGCCACCCTAGCAAAAGATATCCCTCACTCATTTTTTGGTGAATATAAATAACCTCTCTCTCTCTCTCTCTCTTCCAAACTACCTCTCATCTTCTTCTCCAAAATTCCTCTGTCTTCCTTTTTTTTCTAGCTTATGATTGAAGATCTAAGGTACCTTGAAAATGTGTGTGGACTTGCATTAGATGCCCAAATATTGATTATGCTTGTTGGAGAACAAAGAAGAGTTCTTTATCCATTATTGGCAGTTTTGGAGGTAATCGTATAGATGATTTTTGCTACCAATTTGCAAGCTTATTTGGTAGTTTTTGGAGGCCCTTTTCTATTATAAATTGTGGTAATGGAGTGCACAAGAAGGTGCCAAGGAAGAGCAAGTGGTGAAGATTCAATTGAAGAGTCAAAAGGAGTTGCTACACCTTGATTTGAGATGTATCACTTAAGGTATTTGATTCATGGGATTATCATAGCCTTAGCATAAGATGCACTTTAATATGACTTGGCCATGACATTGTATAAGAATGTTCATAGTTAGGTGCATAATTAATGAGGATTGGTACACCTAGTAAAATAGATATTGCACAATTTGTGATTTATATAAAACGTGAGGTAAAATATATTAAAGATTGCATAGAGATGTAGTTGGAAAAAGTCATCAACCTTTGGGTCATGAATAGACATCTCACAAGTTGTGGGTCCACAAGTGATGCCATTAGGCCTTAATTCAAGTACAACTAAAAGCCTGATTTGAATTTAGGTGTTATAAAGGTAGTCCTAAGAATGCTTTCTTGAAAGAAGTTTTAAAGTCATCAATGGTATATCTAGAGGCTAAATATTTTGTGCATTGTGCAACTACTTTGTCTTCAAGCAACTTCTTTTCTCAGTAATAGTCGATGATCTTATCTTGCCAATTGGGTGCAGATCATTTTAGTGACAAGATATATAAAGCCTCTGCTCTCCACCCTCAATCTCAATCCTATCAATGACTAGAAATATTATTGGCCTATTATGAATACCTCTTGTAAAGCTAGAAAACTTCGATAGTAAGTCTACCTTATCATTATCTAACTTCAAAACTTGGCTGAATATAAACTTGGCAAGTATTTGATAATTATCCTTTCTTTTGCCTCATAAGAGTCATTGAACTAAGCTACTACCAATTAAGATCCATGATTAAATTAGGAATCAGAATCCTTGCTTGAGAGTTATTTTATTTTGACAAAAAGGGCCTCATACTCTATTTTGTGGTTTTCAACATAGAAGTCCAACCAAAGGGTGTAACGGAGCTCGATGCCTTATGGGGATTAGAGAGAGGTTATCGTTTCTCCTCTAATGATTGTGGATGATTTATCTACTAATAATGTCTAAGGAATAATGGAGCAATCATTCTTACTAAGGAGTTTGTGCTACTAAGAAATTCACGAACACTTAAACCTTAACAACCATTCTTTGCCTATAGTGAATATCAAATTCTCCAAGCTCAAACTGCATTTAGTAAGTTGACTAGAGATGTTTGGTTTCACTGATACCTGCTTCAAATGATAGTTAATCAAAACTATCATAGAATGTGATTGGAATTAAGGTCTTAACCTTCTAGCTATGGTGACCAATGTTAAGTAAACTTCTTAATCTTCAAATAATTTTGCCTACATCTTGGAGGATTTTTCTTACATAGAAGACAAGCCGATGATACATACCTTTAATCAAGATTAGTAATGAATTGATGGCATTGCCGATTTATTAGATATTAGGATACAAGAGGCTCTTGTCCACTATCGCACTATGAATCCAGTTAAAGCTACAATTTATCCAAATAACCTTTAAACTTTCTTGACTAACCTAGGCATCTAACATTGTTTGGATTTTTCAAGGGTTCACCCAAATTCCCCTTGGGTTGACCATATTTCCCAAGACCGTTTCTCCATAAATTCTAAAATATACTTTCTATGGTTGAGTTTCATACCCAATTTCCAAAGCATGAAGAATATGTGGCTGAGGTCTCATGGATGGCAATTTTTCTTAACACTCTTAACTATCATATCATTAAGATACACTTATATTGTTGTTTCAATTTCTTCTTAAACATATGATTGACTAGATTTTGGTAGGAATTGCTTTCACTTTTGAGTTCAACGGGAATGACTAAGAAATAATATACCACTTTCTCACCAAGCAATGATGTTTTGTCCTTGCCTTTGGGTGCCGTAGAAATTTGATAGTAACTTTGAAACGTATTCATCATACTAGTAAATCACATCCTATTGTGAGTTAATGAGTAGATCAATTTAAGGTAGTGAGTAAGAATTCTTAGCAAATTTTATTATAATCAAATTGTTACACATTTGCCATTTTTCCTCATTTTTGGGCACTAAAACTATTGGAATAGTACCCTGCAAGCCAATTAGATTGGCCTTGTAAACTATTTCAAGTCACTAAAACTATATCACACTATCCACTTTTTTTATATAGATATAGAGAGCGGTTTCCATAAATGATGTAAGACATCACATTCCATGTGAATAAGATTCTCTCTGAATTTCCATTCAATTTTCAACTGTAGCATCATGAGTTGAAGCTTCACTTTCTTTTCTCCTACCTCCAAAATTCTAGCCTTCATCCTTGCATGTTCTTCTCATTATTCTCCCACTGATAGTGAGAGAAACTAGTATTGCATTGGTGTGTGGATCTTATCATTAGAGGCAAAATAATTGGATTGCTATGTCTTTTGGAGATCCAGTTTCTAGCAGTCTATTTTGTGCACTTTTTGGAGGCCTTTTTGAATTCGGATTGGCATGGTTTTTTGAATGAAGATACCTCAAGGAGTGGGTGATCGTTTGGTGAAAGTGTCACTCAATTCAAAGTTGATTTTCCTAGTCAAATGTTGATCAGAATCTGCTACACCGACTATGTGACAGTTTCTGGACTGAAGAAGAGTTCTTCGCAATCTCCTTAGATTTTAGAAAATCAAGGTAATTTTCTTCGAAATATAAATCATTAGCATGTTTAGATCCTTGTTAACTTGAGTGGCCTAGTTAATTTTAGTTTTTAAAGTTTTGTTTGTTGGATCCTAGAACAGCATTATAAAGCTAATCTGTAGATTGAATTTTAATTATGTATCCTTCTTTGGAAGAGTTTTTGACTTCTCCTTTGATGATCTTGTCATACTCCTCACTAAAATGTATTTTTTTTTTGTTTTTTGGCTTGATAGCAACATCTATGTTGAGCTTGTGCATATTATATTAGGCTTGACACCCTAAATATCATATGTAATCTAAGTAAAAATGTCATTGTCTTTTCTCAAAAAACCATTAGTATAAACTCTATCTTGAGCGCTAACTCAATCCTTATCTTTATTGTTTTTGCTGGGCTCTTGGGCTTAAGCTCAATGGCTTTGTGTTCTTTCATTGGGTCGGCTCTAGTATCTTCAAGGTTTCACTTGTTGTTGTTGTCCTCCATTGGCAAATTAGCAACTAAGATGCTTCCTATAGTACCTCCTTAATTCCCCATTATTTAGAACTTCATCATCATGTGGTGGTTGATTGAGTACTCTAAAATCATTAATAGCAGGCCTACTAGAATAGCATTATATGCAATGATGCATTAACTATTAACCTGACCATGTGTGTTCATCTCTTTGGAGTAGTGCCAAATGAGATTGGAAGCTGAATGGATCCCAATGTAATGGTTTTGAACCCCTAAATCCAACTAAATGGTTTTGAATAGGCTCATAATGAATTGCAAAACTTCAATAGTCAAATAGGACTTTACAAATAATGTAATTAGTAATTTTAAGTGTCACCACCAATGGACAATCTAACCATTCATGGAGAATGCAAAAGAGATAAGTAGTCTAATTCCCAGTTACTGAAATAGATTAGCTCTAAGTTGGTGAAGGTGTGGAGCACAGCTTTCTTCTCAGCTTGTCTTTATCATCATTGAGTTTTTAGTCTAATTGCTTCCTAGAAGATGTGGAGTCCCCACCATTGTGATCTTTTTGTTGTTATTTTCTTCAACACCAAGCCATTCATTCTTGGAAGGTTATGATTGTTCTAGAGATCTGTTTTATAAGGAATGATTTTTTTGAGATGACATTGTTGGATTAAGTGCTTAATCTCAACAAACAAAAGACAAACTTCAATACCATGCTCTTTTAGTCAGAGGAAGGTATAGTACTACTTAAGAACTTTGCATCTAGCTTTTCAAAACACTTTCTTAGCCTTTTAAGGACATCATTCTGGAGGGCCATCAAAGATGCTTCACTAAATATGTTCAAGTGGCATAATAATGGAACCATTTCATTGGTGGCAGATTTCATCACACTGGGGAGACCATTATTTTTATCTTTGTTTTCTTCTCATTGATAAGATCTCCAAACTTCATTTTGCTCATTTTCTCTTAGGCCATGTATTTATCTACAAGGTCAATCAAATTCTCCATAGATTGAGTCTCTTTTTCACCAAAACATTAGCATATTCTTTATATCATCATTATAAGTACAAAATATCATAAGAAAATGAATTAAAAGGTTATTAATCTTAAGCACGTCATTATTGAATCTATTAAAATGGTCTTTCAATGACTCCCATTCATACTATTTAACAAAATGAATATGTGTATGTGACAGCTTGCTCGTCCTCTTTCTAGCAAACTAGGGAAGGAATTTGTCAGAAAGCCAATCATAACATAATATCAACCTAAACTTCAATTCAATAAACCAATCCAAAATAACTCTTTAGAATGTGGTGAGGGACCAAAAATTTGGCATGCATGTACTCATTGTGGTCGGTGGGATACATGATATACTTTAACTATAAGAGGTACTTTAGGTAAGATGAGCCATCGTAACAAGGCAAGCTTATTAGAACTTTTGAATTAGAAAATATTCTTCTATTTGGGATCACTTGGGAAAAGGAGAATCCTAAGTTATGTTCTTTTCTCCTTAGTTGTGTAGGTTCTACATCAAATGGATATATTTTTCAAACTTTCATTGAGAAATGTCCTCTAAATGCTTATTTAGCTATTAGAGCTAGTTAGAGACTTATTTCAATTTCTCTATTGTGAGTATTAAAACTTCTACTATGTTAGTCTTTTTGACATTTTGCCCTATAATGCATCATGGCATTGTAGGATTTAGGTATCTATTGCACTAAAACTACAATTCTTCATTGCAAAGGGAATGTTGATGCTTGCCATTCACTCACACAGAGCATTACTTCAAAATGAGGCTAGTGTGCCTTAGACTATTAGATTTGATTGTCTCTTTTGCTAGGTGGCTAGCAGGTTAAGATGGCCTTGGAGTGGTGTGGCATTGGAAATGAAGATTGTTCATTTTGTTGTTTGTGAAGAGTTGTAGACACATTTTCACTAATGTATGGTTAAGTTGGCTAATGTTTAAAGAAACCATTTGCTCTAGTAAGGTACTAAGGCCTAGAAAATTTGAGCAGGTGGGTTTGATGTTGAATCCCAAGGATATATGGATCATGAAATTCCAAATACACAAATTTATATTGAACAAACTCTAGACTAAAAACCCTCCCTATTAAACCCCTAAAATACTTGATCTTAGAAATAAAATAATTAGGAATGAAAATTGAATATTGAATAAACAGTAGAAGGAATTAGTACCTTGAAAAACTCTATTCAATTTCTTCATGTAACAAGTAAAGTAGTAGTTTTTCTTGAGAGAACAATGTAGAGAACAAATCAATATTCATAAAAAATCTGCCATACACATTTTTAAGATAGTATTTATACTTTTCTTACAACCTTAATTAAAATAAGATACAAACTAGGCCTACAAATAATAATCTAAGTTAAAATCCAATTAGGAATAAAACTTTAACTTGATCACAGCTTTTTCTTTTCTCCATGAGTTCCGTATGTTTGGGACTTCTTTTTAGCCTTCTTAGACCTTTTCAAGCCCTGTACACCAACACAAGGTGATAGGTTGTCCAACTTCATTTTTTTAACTTCTTGACTTGTTCTTCTTTTCCTTAGCCCATTCTTGATGCATCTCTTTAACAAATAACTTAGCTAAATTTGCAAAGCCATCTTCAACCTCTTTACTCTAGCTCTTGTGATAAGTCCTATTGGTATTTGCAATCTCCATTTTGCCCTCCAATGCCGAAATAACCATTTATCCTCTGGTGCTTATATAAGTCCCCCATTTTCAGAAAATTTATCCTTGAATTTGAATCCATGTCAAAAAGAGAAAGATCAAAATATTAAATATAGTAGAAATTTTATACTTACCTGGAATGTCAATCTTGTAAACCTTTTTTCTAGTACTCGGAATAGACCATCTCCTCCAGCATCAAGCTTGTATTTTCTTTGATTAGGAAACCTTTCCCTTCTTAAATAAACCCAAACTCAGTCACCCACGTTCAAATATCACTTACTTTTGTCCTTTATTCACTTTTGGGTAGTCAATCTATTTCTTTTTTCAATCATCTCATATCCTTTTCATATGTATAGTTTTAACCATTTCAGATTTGCTTTCACCATCTAAATTAGCAATATCACTTAAAGATAAAGACATCAAATGTAAAACAATTAAAGGATTGAAACCATATACAATCTCAAAAGGTAAAAAACTTGTAGAAGAGTGTATTAACTTATTATAAGCAAACTTAATAAAAAAAAAAATAATCCTCCCAAGTTTTTCTAACTCTTTCCTACCATACAACAAAGTACCTAAATTTCTATTTACCGCTTCAGTTTGTCCATTAATTTGTGGATGACAAACAGTAGGAAGCAAAAATTTAGTACCTAACTTATGCTACAAAACCTCTAAAAGTGGCTTAAGAACTTAACATTCCTATTAGAAACAATCAATCTAAGGGCACCATGCAACTATGTGCTGAACATTATCTTCATCACTAGTAACATTCTATAAAGGCGGCATATCATTATCACTACCGTCAGACTTATTATCATCTTCAAACTCAGATACAATTTTACTACCCATAAGGATCATAGTTCTTTTGTTTAGATATTCAGATGCATAATGGCCAAAACTTTGACATTTAAAGTATTTAATATCTTTATATTTGGAAGAAGTAGTGGTAGAAAAAAAAATAGAAGTACTTTTTTATGGAATGAACTTCTTATCCTCGTTCCTTGTTGTATCTAGTCCCTTCTCCTTAGAACCCATGCCCTCATCTCTTTTCTTTTCATCATATTTTCACTATTTTAAACTCCATTTTAAGTTGGAATTTGAAAATACCTTAGCTATCTCTTTTTGGTTATGTTGTTTCTCCAATTTCATATTCATATTTACCAAATCCTCCATCTCGACATAATGTTGTAAGTCTACAACATTAGCAATTTCTCTATTCAAACTACTTATAAATCTGGCCATTGTCATTTTTGTGTCCTCCTCTATGTTGGCCTTAATCATCAACATCTCCATCTCATTATGTTAGTCCTCAATTGACTTAGATCCTTGAGTGAATCTTTGTAGTCTTTTGTGTATCTCCCTAAATAGTAAGATGGAACAAATCTCTTCTTCATAACGGCCTTCATATCTATCCAAAGTCTCAATATGTCTCTCACCATTCCTTCTTCTAGACTATGCTTATTGATCCCACTAAACTAATACATAGTTAGTGAATTTAAATGCGATTAATCTCACTTTTTTCTCTGCAAACTAATTATAGCAATCAAAGATCAACTCTACCTTTCTCTCTCACTTTAAGTATGCTTCAACATCATTTCTACATTAAAATGGCAGAATTTTCATCTTGATGGCATTTAAATTGCTGTCTCTTATAGTTTTGAATCTAGCTTCAGCCTCTCTATTCTTAGCTAAACTATTGTCATCAAACTTAACCTCAAACACCTCTTGATTAAACCCATATAGAGTCCTATTTCACCTACCATTCCCTAAAGTATTCTATGTCACCTCCTTTCCACTCATCCATCTCATCAACCATACCATTCAACTTTTGAAATTAACTAGTAAAATGCCTTGTACATCACCTTCATGTCTGATGTTGTATTAGCTTTCTCATCAAATGGTTCCTTACCTTCCCTCCTTGGTAGAATAGTACTCATTCTAACAACTTGCATGGAGTGTTAGCAAAATAGCCTAAAAAAGATACTCCTTCACGTGTTCCACTCAAGTTGATGTGGACTCTTGTATTTGCACTCAATTCTGACTTTTTCCTTTTTATATGCTCACCTTTTTATGCCTTTTACCTCTCTTGACCACTGTGAGTGTTGCACTTTATAAATTAAACTAATTCAATTTAAAGCAAATTAATTAGTATTTATTTGGGAGTAGCAATGAAAAACCTAACAAAGAAAAGCACAAAGTCTAGAGGTATTGTAAATGTGACCAACAAGGAAAATAATATGATGACACATGAGAAACAAATGCATATCATGTGATTTTTATGCAAACTAAGTAACAATAATGTAATATGTTAGTTATCTAATGTGAACAAATGTAAATTAGGCTGAAAAAAACACAAAGAATGAATAGAATTGACAAAACAAAAAGTATACAAAAGAATTTGGTCAATCCCAATGGAAGATTGATTATAATTTAATTCTAATCCAAATGATGTACACTTAACTACAAATAACAACTAAAATAGCCAATTTCACTTATGCAATGCTGAATTGGAATTTGAAAGCCTAGGTTAAAACCCCTAAATTGAATCACTCAAGAATCTTAACTTTAACTTCTTGAAATTAGAACAATCCAGGGTGTCAATTCAGCAAATTCAAATTTTTGCGTTCAATTGATGTTCTTTGAGATAAGAATATACAACAATATTGCAAAAGAATCACAAAACCTATAGTCAATTCACAATCAAATTTTTTTGTTTTTTTAATTTTTTTTTTTTGCAGGAAACAAACACAATATAGATAGAAATTTATCTGGAGTTGGTTCTACATACCAAATGATGCAAAACCCCTAGGATATATTGATCCCAAAACCTCAAACACACAATTGATATTGAACAAACCCTAAATTAAAAACCCACCCTATTGAACCCCTAAAATACTTGATCTTAAAAATGCAAATAATTAAGAGTGGAAATCAAAAATTGAATAAACACTAGAATAAATTAGAACCTTTGAAAGAACCTATCCAGTTTAAAGCAAAATTGTGACTTTTCTTGAGAGAAAAACACAAAAAATAAATCAATATTCATAAAAAATCTGCCGCACACGTTTTTAAGAGAGTATATTCATAAACCCTTCACAAGCCCTAATTAATATAAGATATAGACTAGGCCTATGGATAATAATCCAAGCCTAAATCTAATGAAGAACAAGATTTTGGCTTGGTCACAGCTACTTCTTTTATCCATGAGTTCCATATGTTTGGGACTTCTTTTGGCCTTCTTAGGTCTTTTCAAGCCATATACGCCAAGCACAAGGTGATGGGCTATCTAGCTTCATTTTTTTAACTTCTTAACTTGTTCTTTCTTTCTTAGCCCATTTTTGTTGCATCTCTTTAACAAATGAGTTGCCAAATTTGCAAAGCCATCTTTCAACCTCTTTGCTCTTGCTTTTATGGTAGGTTCTACTAGCATGTTGCAATCTCAATTTTAGCCTCCAATGCCAAAATGACCACCTTGCCTTCCAGTGCTCATATCAGGGTTGGTGGTGGTGGATTTGGGATGTAGCTCTTCAGAACTAACTAGGGCACACTTGTTCACCAATTTCTCAATATGCAAGTTCAAATTACTAAAATAGGCCCAGTTGTTGGCGTAGTATTGGATATGGTAGGTTGTGGAGGTATTAGCATGTAAAATAAGCAATTTGTCTAAAAGTTTGAGGTATAAAAAAAAGTGAGGTTAAAACTCAAGCTGGAATCACACGGTAGAACCTTTAGCATTTTTAGAGCATGTATTTATTGTAATTTGAATTAATGGGGTCGAAATGACTATTGAATCCTTATTAGGTTATGTAGCCCTTATTGAAGGTATAAAGGCATGATAGGCCATTTGCAAAGTGGCAACCAACATGTTGTTGGGCTATTTATAGGTAGGCAGACATTTGCTGATAATATATAAAACGAAGATTCATCAAGGATAGTATTAAATGTGGAGGGGGATATGTGGCCAGGCATGTCAAGCAAGTGGATTTCAACCTCATTGAACGTAAATAACTTAGTTAGAAAAGTTACGTCAATCTTAAAGGTAATGGCAACACTTGAACCAGACAGTTTTAAGAATGAATCAACTTGATAGCAGCCAACCTTAATATTATTCTCACAGTGTTGTAGGCAAAATTGGATTCTTACAAGGGAGTGCAAAGGGGTGCACCTTTGTTTTTAATTGTCGAGAAACTTGTTGACCCCATGGTCGATAAAGTGGAATCATTGAGATGTTGGGCTTGTTACTAAGGGGTTCTCTAACACCTCCCACATCGAGATAAAATTTTTATATATAATCATTACTTGCATGTTTTCTCGTATTATAAATATTCATATATAAAGATACTAATATAGAATCATATCATACCTTACTAATCAAATATAAAAGTATTTATTTTATATCTACATACAGAATGTATTCTTTCAAAACAAAATCAAATGCAGAATTTATTTCTAAAACAATTTCAAGTTATCACTAAAATAAAACAAAACACACATCACATATTTTTCAATGTCACCCTACAAAGGATATTTTTTCAAAATATTTTTCCCCAAGCAATTAAAAGAATACTCCACAATGTTTACGAATCTTAAGATATTACAATCAAAACATTTCCAGGTCTATATAAATACATATATAACAACACTAATATACCTATATATACATACATACATATATATATATATATATCTTGAATTCAATATAGTTAAGGATTGGCTAGAAAATTCACCGATAAAACTTGGCGGGTTGAGTACTATGAAAGGGGCCCATGAGAGTGACCCAAACGCGTAAAGATATGGATGTCTCAGCCGCCTCTCTCTGGTCTATGGTGGGCTGCGGCATCTCAGTCAAATCCACGAGCTTTGACCAACAATAATCATTATTACTCATCCGTCATTTTTCATAACCTCTCGTTGCTGTAATAAATAATAATGATAATTGTAATTGCTGTACTCTGATCCATATAATGTGTATTATACTATTTTTATCTAGAGTTAAATGTCATTTCATGTTGTCCTAATAGTATACGATACCAAATAATTCAGTATATTTTTTCAAAAAAATTTAAACACAATAATAACACAATAAATATTATAATTTGAAAATAACAAAAAATTAGTTTGACAAATAAATCTAAAGATATTGATATAGAATAGCCTAACATGCCCAACTTAACAAGCTATTGACTTTAGAGATGACCTTTAAGCCCATTTAACATACATAACACAACGGCACTTCTAGACCTAGTTAGGCTAGATCACTCAACTACAATTATATGGTCGAATGGATTGTTCTCGATCACATTCAACGGGAAGCTTCAACCCACTTTATTCATTCAACCATCCCTCTAATTGAATGCTTTGTCTATTCGATGATTGTCGACCAGAGTGCTCACTCCAACGCTGACTCATATTCTTGTCGTATTTAATACTCTGACAAACAACATGCCTCCAAATTAATGATATGTGCCGCCCAATACAATATTTGCTACCAACTCTAAGAGGGAGGCACATCCCTAAAGTACTATTCATCTTAAAAAGCAGAAGATGATGCTGCCTGAAATAGTACTGAGATTAAAAATAACCAATAACTCCCAAATAAGAACAAGTGCCTTTTATATTTGATTGAGGCATCTTAAACATATCATTCACCAGAAGAAGGCTATAAATAACTTATTGCCAGCCATCCTCCAAGTAAGGTCATATATACTATACGCTCTTACTCTTCTACTCGATTACCTCATTTCGACCAGAATTAACTTGAGCATTGAAGTGCTTTAATCGGGGGCACCTTAACTAGTTTAACATTTACTGTTAATTGCAAATCTTAGTCCCAAGAAAAATATCATAGTTGAATTGTTCGACTTCCCTAGTCGAATCAGCTCAAATACTATCTCATTTACTAAATAGACTTTCAACCTCATCAGATATATATTTATGTTTTTATACTTGTATGTACATTAATGATTCAATAGATTTTGAACCTCAAATCTCACACATATAAGTGTAATAATTATGTCATTAAATTAATTAACCACTCAACAATTTAAAAATATTTTTGTAAAGTAAATTGAATATAAGTAAGAAATGAAATTCTCACCCCTTTCAAATGAAGTTCAAATGTAGTGGAAATTTTTTTCTCCTCGTATTTTTGGCAATTGTCTATTTTATAGTTTAATAAGACATTCATTCATGAGTTTAAAAATCAAACATCAAAACTATATAATAACCCAAAAATTCAAAGATTTGTTTAATTATATTTTATTTTTGGAATTGTTTTTTACTTATTATTAATTCATTTTACCCTTTTTTTTTGTCAAAACTTATTCATTTGACATAATCAGTCATCCGATGCTTTATAGACAATCTTATTTTCCTAGTCAAACCTATCCAACCTTCTTAGAAGATCCTCATCCCCAATCTTAAACCACGGAGGAAAACGGAAAGTAGAGAGAATTTCCACGTAAAGAAAGAAAGAAAATACGTGCACATCTACTCTTCTACTATTGTTATAATCTTCCACTCCAATTTCACACACAAACACGCTTTCACCATGTGGATGTAATGGTCGCTTCTTCGAACAACTCTGCAAACTCACACCCAACAATCGACCTCATCACCCTTCTGTTTTGTAAGCCCATTCATGTCTTCCAACTTCTTCACTAGTCTTCTAGCGTCCGACCACCTCCCGGCCACGACGACCACCACCACCTCTGCCTCGGCCGTCAGCAAGGGACTGGGTGATCGGATAGCTGAGAGAACTGGGTCTGGGGTGCCTAAGTTCAAGTCTCTGCCACCGCCTTCGCTTCCCATATCTGCGCCTGCTGCCACCTCTCCTTCTTCCTGGTTTGCTATTCCTCCGGGCTTAAGCCCTGCTGAACTTTTGGATTCTCCTATTCTTCTCTCTGCTTCCAACGTAAGTTCTTCATTTCCAAGCGAAAAAAGCAAATCTTGTTGGATTCTTTTTCTTGTTCTCTACTTCTTGGTAAGATGGATTGTTTAGCATGTTTTCTGTACTACTGTTTAATTTGAAGTTTTTCTTCATGTTTTTGCCGTTTGAAAATGCAGATTTTGCCATCTCCAACTACAGGGACATTTCCCATTAAGGCTTTCAATTGGAAGAGCAATTCTGACAGGGCGCTGCAGCAGGAGAAAGATATCAAGAATGAACTAAAGAACTTTTCAGATTTCTCTTTCCCGACCCAAACAAAACCCCTCACATCTTATGACATGGTATGTTAAGATTTCTGTTGTTAGATTCTTGAATTTTCAAGTTAATTTTCTCCGTTCCTAGCCTCTCTTCAATTTTTTTTTTTTTTTTTTTTCTCACTTCAATTTTTTGATCATCTGTCAAAATTGTTGGAATCAGGGTGATCGGACATGGGGTTACCAAGAGCCTGCTACGCAAGATGGCCTATCATCAGACAAATCCAATATGAAATCTGACTTCAATTCAACGCAGAGCTTTTCCCCTGAGATTGCTGCAATCCAAACAAATGATGAAAGCGGCAATACGGAATACAATCAATACAACCAATCATCACAGATTATAAGGGAGAACAGAAGATCGGATGACGGGTATAACTGGAGAAAGTATGGACAGAAACAGGTGAAGGGGAGTGAAAATCCAAGAAGCTATTACAAATGTACATATCCCAATTGCCCCACGAAGAAGAAGGTTGAAAGATCTTTAGATGGACAGATTACTGAAATTGTTTATAAAGGCACTCATAACCATCCTAAACCTCAATCGACTCGAAGATCAACATCCTCCTCATCAGCTTCTTCTCTGGTAAACCAATCTTACATTACACAATACAATGAGATCCCAGAGCAGTCATATGGTTCAAATGGTTTGGGAAAAATGGATTCTTCGATTGCAACACCAGAGAACTCTTCGATATCGGTTGGGGATGACGATTTTGATCAGAGCTCACAGAAGAGCAGGTCCGGTGATGAGATTGATGAAGAAGGGCCTGATGTCAAGAGATGGTAAGTTCGATGAATTTCTACTCAGTTGTGCTAGCAAAATTCTTCCTCTAAATTTATGGCCTAATTTGATGGTGTGTTCTCTCAGGAAAGGTGAAACTGAAACTGAAGGTATTTCAGCAATAGGGAGCAGAGCAGTAAGAGAACCAAGAGTTGTAGTTCAAACTACAAGTGACATTGATATACTCGACGATGGGTATAGATGGCGGAAGTATGGTCAAAAAGTGGTGAAGGGAAATCCCAATCCCAGGTAAGAAACTCAAATTTTGTTGTCTTCTTTTTGATCATTTCTTTATGGTTTGGAAAGAAAATGTGCTTCATGACAAGTTTGAGTTTAGTATAAATTGCAAACACTTACTTCTGTTCTATTTAGGATAAGCTATTACTACTTATAAATTTTAGTCCTGTGAGTTTTTTTGACTGACCAAGAAAATTACTGCTTCCTGTTGAGATTCTAATTACTAAATGTGAGAGTTGGGTTGCCAGCTATTGACTTTCAGTTGTGTTCATTCATGTGGAATTTTTCTAGGAGCTATTACAAGTGCACTAGTCCAGGATGTCCAGTAAGAAAACATGTAGAACGAGCATCTCATGATCCACGGGCAGTGATAACAACATATGAGGGGAAGCACAACCATGACATTCCTGCTCCTCGTGGTAGTGGCAGCCATTCTCTTAGCAGGTCGATGCCAAACAATCTCAGCAACGATGCTGCAATGGCAATTAGGCCGTTGACATTGCCTAATAACTCCAACTATTCTATGCCAATGAGCAGTTTAAGGCCACCAATGGCACCCTATGCCCTGGAGATGTTACAGAGTACTGGAAGCTTTGGATATTCAGATTTTGGAAATTCAATGAGCTCTTGCACAAATCCACCCCTTGACAATACATCAATTTCTAGAGCCAAGGATGAGCCTAGAGATGACGTGTTCCTGGAGTCATTGCTGTACTGAATTGCAAAATAAATTTGTTCTAAAAATGAGTCCCTGAGCCTCTTCTGCACATAGTGAAGTGCAATGTGTGTTTTCCCCGCAGCCATATCTACTCGCTGAGGGTACACATCAACAACTATTTGAACTATATGCTACATCGAGTTCTCCATGGAGCTACTCAAAATTCCTGGATTTTGAAATTTTGGGTTTTTTACTACTTGCACAAGGTAGCTAAAATTCCATTTGTTTATTATTGATCATTTGTAAGTTGTTGGTATTGATGTATATTACACATTATGTTTTATACATACAAAGAAATACATTATAGGAGTTCCTAACTAAATTGTTTTTTTTTTTTTGTTACTTCAAGGGGTACGGTTTTTAAATTCATCATAACAAATTATTTATAAATTGCTTTACAATTTCATATTCTATATACTTGAATTTTCATTGTAAAGTGTTTTTTGAGTTACTTCTATGATTATAAATCCACAGAGAATGGAGTCATTAGAAATCATTCTCTTAAATCATTTCTTCAAATCAAAATGATAAAGCAATTTTTGAAGTTGAGTGAGATTGGAAAACCAAGCTGGTAAGATGTTGTTGATTAGACTCAAGCTGACAAGCTTGATCTGCAACACAAGGCACATGTTAACATTAGGCTTGTTGTGATGGCCCTCAGCTAAAATTAAAGATAGCTAATGAGGGTATATTTAGCTCAACTATATACTGGCCTAAAATCTAATGAGGTCGACCAGATGGTAGGTCGAGAAACATGCTTGAGGTGTTTTTGGGATCGACTCTTGTAATCAATTGCAAATATCAAGCTAGCTGAGAAGGCACTCTGACACTCAAACACTCAAGTCAATAAATTGACCAGGTGCTAAAGCAATGGAGTGGAAGATTAGGGCGACAGTGTGCATACCTTGTTGAGGGCTAGAATGGGATATTTATAGCCTTCTCATGGTGGTTAATATGTCTTTGATGCCCCTGTTGTGTAAGAAAAGCCACTGTCCTTACTCAAGGACCTTCCAGTCTTATCCAACTTTTGTACAATTCTAGGTGGCGCTGCCGCCAGTTGCCTAGGACAAGGTGGTACATTGGGGTGCACCCTAGCCTGGCACAACTGCAAAAAGTGATACTATTGGTGGCATGCACCATTAATGCAACAGCATACCGCTTGACAAGGCACTCAATGCAGCTGGAGAGTTGTCGTCCCTCTTCAACCTCTCAAGATGAGATGAGTACTTTAGTAGGACACCTCTTAGGATCTTGGTCGCTAGGATCATTATGGTTGAGGCTACATCATCCTGGTCAAGTGGTTGAGGACGCATTATGGGAGTTATTGACCATAACCTAGTCGATTAAGGACGCTAATATTCGCCACAGCGGGTAGGGATCTAGAGATCGATTGGAGGTTAAGCATTTGTTTGGTCCGAAATGAGTTGGGCTTAAGGACAATTGGGTTGCTTGGGGTATGTCAAATTAGCTCTTATCCTAGTCAAGAGTGATTGGGCTAGGCTTATTGGCCATTTCATATCATAAGTCCCCCCCACTCGTGAGTCTTAATCAAAGCTCGTTGAAAAGAAAGAATGAGGAGTAGCTAACTTATTGACCAGTGATTGGAAATGATTGACTAGGGTTCAACAAAACAACCAAGGTTTCATAGAGTTGACGAGGGTTCAATAAGGTTGACCAAGGTTTCAACGCATTTAATGCATATGTAACATTAGCTCATGTGAAGCATCATGCGATAGCTATGTAATAATTGCTGCCATTTGGGGTTCTGCGCATTGAGGCCTATAAATAGCCATGGTGAAAATTCCCTTTTTTATATTTATAGCGTTATGTGAGGTCGAACATAGTGATTTACTGCATTCAACATTCTACTTCTAAACATCCAAACCACATAAGTACTTTAATACGCGTAAGCATGCTTTACACTTTAATCTTAAGCTCAATACAATAACAACTATGTTGAGAGATTTTAGTGATGATGAGGGTACCATGAGGAGCGATAGTGAAGCGACCAAGTTGAAAGGGGTTCTAATCAGCAGTGGGAATGACTCGATTAGGGGGTCACTCTATTAGGTAGTGTTTACTTGTGTTTCTCTTAGCTGTCGTGTCTCCATTATTTAGTTAAGTCTTATACGTTCTGGTTTTATTGTCATGTAGATTGTGAAGAAATAATGAGTCAAACATACAACCAAGCCATTACTCGCGTAAAGAGAAATTGAAAGTGCTATTAGGGTGCGAGGGCTTGATGAGAGGCGGTTGCATCGATTGTCGCACATTCAGTTGTTGCATTATTGATAGCTACTACTCCTCCCCCTTGACCAACAGTTCCTCCAAGCAGCAACCCAGCTACTCGATAGAAACACCTGCCATTAAGTAGGCGGGGCCGGCCCAGAAAATGATGATGGTTGATAAAGAGAAAGGTAGGGCTAAGGCGTCTTTGGGATTTAACATCTTTAGATGTCGAGAGGATAAAAAATTGTTTGATTTGGCGGAGTTGCCTTCTTTACATTTTGGGATTGAGCTAGTGGTCCATAATTCAATGTCAATGATAATAGTGAGCGAGATTGAGTCCCTACCAATGAAGGTGCTAATGGCTGGTTTTTGGCGTCTGACTAGTGTAAAATGATGGAAATGAGCCAGGGCACTGCGATGAAGGCTTTGGCTTATCATGCCAATATAGTAAGATTATGATCAAATAATATATTTTGTTGATTAAATTGCTATGTTTTCTTCGTATCAAACTGAGCCTTTGCTGTTCCAGATTGGCCAACTGAGCTACCATATGGTTAAAGTTGGCTCTTAACTAGCGAGATACATTGTAGAAGGGGCAGCAAGAGGTGGAGATGACCAAAACTAAGCTAGAGTCTGCTGAAAGAGAGGTCGAGCGACTGACCAAGCAGCAGTAAGAGAGAAATGCATAGCTCGAGGTGAAGGATGCCAAGTTGATGACTACAGTGAGGGAGAGGAGCATGGCTGACAAGCTCATAAGGTAAGCTCAAGTGGTAACACAATCTTATCATAATAACAGTTAAGCCTAGAGATATGAGGTTGCCTTGTAATTTGATCGACATACGTTTGGTAGGACGCTGCCTAACATTCAACGAGAGGCCCTTCAATAGTTCATGCTGACATTAGCCTTCATAAATGTGAGTGTTATCATTTCCCTTGACGACATTATGGATACATTCAACAAAGTTGTAGAGCAGTTGGAATTTCTTGGTTATACCTTTTGAGCTGAAGATGAGGAGTGCTTGAATTATATGCATAGTGAACAGTTGAGTATGTATCCCTTAGATGGTGCTCCTATGGATGTGTCACACCCTGACGAGGCTACTGCAGTCTCGAAATTGCCTACTGCCCTAGTGGCTGTCCTTAATTATCAGGCAAAGGTCAAGGCCATAACTATTGAGTTTGACTTTGCTAATGATTCTATGTTCAACATTAGAGATGGCAAGGTCAACGTGGCAGACTATTTCCCGCCCAGTGCCCGCCCTTTTCTGGTTGAAGGAGTAGGGCCTTCTCGATGCCCGAAATAAGATGAGGGGAGTCAGCATGAGTTGAGGAAAAGGGCTTGAGTAGCCTTTGAAGTTGGTAGCTTCATAATTCTAGTTGCCATGAAAGGGGTATTTTTATAATTTTTGAACTTTTATGAATGTAAAATGATGGATAAGTTTTGAAAATTTTATGAAATCTCGATTTGAGCTTATGGATGTGCGTATCATTTGGGTTTTGTTTTAATACTCTCCACAAGGTTGAACGCTAATTGTTAATAAATGAAAACCCAAATAATTTGACATTGGATGATGAATCATGTAAGATAATCGCTTAATGGAGGAATTAAACAAGTTCATGGTCAATTTAAAAATGATCGACATGAAAATAATGGAGTTGATTTAAGATATTTATATTAGTTAGGGCATCTAAAATTAGGTAAACAGTATTATCTATTGTCAACTTCAACGTTAATTTATATCATGCTTCTGATGATGAAATAAATGATGTTGAGGTCGATCCATTTAAGTTCTAATTGATCTCAAGCTTTTGTGATAACTTAAGTTATTCTAAGTCCATTGTCAACTATTACTATCAAGATGTAATTAATGTTTTTAGTGCATGGGTTATATTATTTTGATTTTGTGGTTAAAAATGATTTTTGGTCGACTACAGGGTCAAGCATGAATGATTAACTTGTTTTTTTTTATTGTGGCTAATGAGCTTAAGTGTCTCAGCTAGAAGTGGATTTTCTAGTCGACTATAAGCGACTAGCTCATTTATTTACTATGGCTAATAAGCCTGAACATCTCAGCTAGAAGCCAATTTTTGGTTGATTACAAGGTTAACTATAAGCAATTAATGTGAGTAGATAGTTGTGGAAATATGAGTAGCTTTATTTATGTAATACAATACAATAGAGACTAGAAGTCTCTTCATATATAGAATTTCTTTAAATTCACTGCATTCTATGGCCTTGGGAGCTTGTTGCCTCTTATGTCTACCAATCGATAAGTATTGTGCTTTGACACATTAATCATCGAATAAGGCCTTTCCCGTTTAAGGTCGATTTTTCCTACATTCTTTGATAACTCCATCTTCTTAAGGATGAAGTCTTTGACTTTGAAACTACATAGTCAGACTACCTTGTTGTAGTATTCTATCATCTTCAATCTATATTGCTGCATCGTGTTGTAAGCTTTCTATTAGAACTCATCGATAGTTTCTAGGTCGAGCTTCCTTTCGGAGGTGTTTCTTATCGAATTACCTGAGCTTTATCGAAGCTTTATGTTGTATCAATTCTGATGGAATGACTGTCTCTAACCCATAAACCAAACTATAAGGGCTATGAGCTATAGCTATTTAAGGGGTTTTCTGTATGCCCATAACACACCAAGGAAGTCATCTGCCCAACTCATTCTAATCCCTTCTAATCGAGCTTTGAGGTGGTCAAGGATAGTCTTGTTCGTGACTTTGATTTGGCCACTAGTCTAGTAGTTGCCAACTAAAGTAAAGGGCTATGGTCCTCCCAACCAGGCCTTATACGTCTTTGATCGTTCAAAGTGGGGTAATGCCCATAATTGCTTGGATTTTCTGTGGGTTTGCTCCAATGCCACTTTGACTGACCATATAGCCCAAAAACTTGCCTCCTTAAATCCTGAAGGTACACTTGTTAAGGTTGAGCTTCATGCCAAAAGCCCGCAAAATTGATAACGTGTGATTGAGGTCGATTAAATGATTTCTAGCTTTCTTTGTCTTAACAATCATGTCCTTGACATAAACTTCCATGGATTTTTCGGCCTCATTTTTGAAATAAAAATCACTAATCTTTGATAAGTTGATCCTGCATTCTTGAGCCCAATGAGCATGACCAAAAAATAATATACCTCATTGGGGATGACAAAAGATGTATTATCCCTGTCTTTAGGTGCTGTGAATATTTGATAGTAGCCTTAGGATGCATACATCATACTCAATAATTCACAATCAGCATTAGAATCTATTAATAAATCTATACGAGGCAAGGAATAAGGATCTTTAGGGCAAATATTATTTAAATTAGTAAAATCGTTACACATGCACCACTTTTCCTCATTCTTAGGAACAAGTACAACGTTACAAAGCCAAAATAGGTATTGAATTTCTATAATATATCCTATCTTTAAGAGTTTGTTGACCTTCTCTTTGATGATTTGACACATTTTAGCATTGAAGGTCTTAGTCTTCTACTTCATTAGTTTGTATAAGGGGTCCACATTTAGACAGTGGATGATGATGGTGGGGTCGATTCCTTAGATGTTAGAAGCTTTCCATGCAAACACGTCGCCGTTTCTACCTAAGAAATCAACCATAAGACACTCCATATCACTACCCATGTTGCTTTTGATCCAGGTGGTCATATTGAGGTTTTCTAGTTCCAATTCTAGTATTTGAAACCCCCCGATGGGCCCGACCCTTATCTCTTCAAGCTTGCACTTCTTAGTTTGTTGTCTCTCCTCGAATTCTGCTACTGGGGTATCCCTGAGGGTTTCAATTTTGGTTGATTTTTATGCTTACTGGCCTTGACTGAAATGGTATAATAGTGCCAAGCTTCCTTAGCATTACACAAAAGCTCACCTGTGTTGGTAGGGGTCAGGAATTTGACCTTCATATGGTAGGTTGAGATAATAGCATGAAAACCGTTCAGAACTAGTTGCTCAATTATAGCATTATAGGCAAAAAGAGCATCAACGACCAGATAGTTGATCATGAGGTTGTCCTTGGGGGGACTTCACCAAATGATGTGGATAGGTTGATGGATTACTTATAGATGATTTTCAACCCATCCAATTCAACCAACAATGTATGAACGGTCTCAAACTTTGACTTTCCCAAGTTCATTCTCTTTAAGGTCAACAAAAATATGATGTTTGCGAAGCTATCGTTGTTGACCAGGATCTGCTTGACCTTGAAGTTTGCAATTTTAATAGAAATAACGAAGGGGTAGTCTAGCTTGTTGTCTGTTCCATCACCTTTGATGTGAGAAAGGACTACATCAAAGAAAGATATTGGCTCTGCACTACTGCACAACTGAAAAATAATTTTGATTGAGGAGGATTTGGTCAATTCAAGCCTACATTGATTCTATGTTTCGGTAAACTTGGAATCCCCTAAGTTAAGCTTCTAGCAATTGTGTCAATTACTCCTGTAATTGGTAGGCGGGGATCATGGGTGGGTTTCTTTTCTTTGTCCTCATTCCTAAGGGTAACCGACCTTTCTTTGCAGGGAGTCTGATTGGTTTTGCCCCTTTCTTGTCATGTGCTCTCATTGATGAATTTTTTGAGATGGCCTTACCGTATCAACCTCTCAATCTCATCGTGTAGGTTGAAATATCTTCAATGTCATGGTCTTTGTATTTAATAATATAACAATACTTCTTAGATTTCTTCATAACTTCTGTCTTGGCCAGCTTCCTAAGTTTCTTTGGGAGGTAGTCATGATGGATAGCGAACAACACCTCATTTCTTGGAAGATTGATTATAGTATAGTCATGGAACCCCATGATGAGAGATCAACGATCTTCTCTATGCTATCGACTATCTTTCTCCTTAGCTTTTTTCTTATTAACCTTGGAATTGTCGTACTTAAGTCTGTTCATATCCTTCTTAATCATGTACCTCTCTGTGAGGTCAAGCAACATCTCTATTGATTTAGGTCGCTCAAGCATTAAAGCATTGGCACATTCTTTATGTTGAAGGCCATGGAAAAGCACATCACTCAAGAATTTGATTTTGGAGCTATCGATCTTTAGAACTTTGGTATTAAATCTGGTGAAAAAATCTTAAAGGGACTCCTCTTTGTTTGGTTTGACTATGTGTAAATGGGTGTAGGGGAGATACGCTTTTCTTTGACTAGTGAACTAATATAAGAACTTGTTGCATAGCTGGTCATATGAATAAATTGACGATGATTCCAACTTCATGAACTAATCGAGTGCAACTCCCTAAAAAATGGTCACAAGCATTTTCGTGTGTGTACTCATTATGGCCATGTAATTGCACTATCTGCTCAAACTGCATTAGGTGCTCATTTGGGTCTGATGAGCTATGATACTTGGGAAGCCTAATTGGGACCTTAGCAATAATGGTGATGCACTCATCCATGATCTCTTAAATGAATACGACTCTCTTTCTCAATGAAACCTTTATGCTTCCTTGTAGTAAGGGTTACTTTTAGTGTTCCTCTTCAAAATCTCTTCTAGGCATTTGTACAGCTACTGGACTTAGTGGGATACTTTCCTCATTCATCTTGATCAACCTGTGACATATTTTTATTTGCCTGGGATCTCAAGCGCTCGACCCTATCACATGTTGGGCTTGAACAGGTCAAGTGCAATGATCAACAAAGTTTGTGACCTTTTCAAAGGGAGCATGACGTGCCTTTTCTCTAAGGCAACACCCAGAGCTGGCTTCTCATCTTGAGGGAGGTTATTTGGATTCTGGTTGATCGCAATTCTCTTAGGGTGATCTCTCTTTGATGGGTGTAGGTTGTGGAGTAGCATTGGCAACCAGCCCAAGTTAGGTAGCATGCAAATTTAGGGCGACAGAAAGTTGGGTAGAGATTTAGGCAGATATTTACTCACTGATAAATTGAATCAATTGAGGCATAGTCAAAGTGACCATTGATTTTGGTGGGACGCTATGCCCTGCTACATCAGGTAACTCAAAGATTCCCACAGACGATGTCAAATGATGAGGGTAGATTTAGTTCAAATATATACAAAGCCGAAGCCCAATGAGGTCGACTAGATAGTAGGTCAAGAAATATACTTGAGGTATTTTTAGGATCAAATCTTGCAATCAACAGTAAATGTCAAGCTAGCCGAAGTGCCCTCGACTAAGACACTCTGACACTCAAGTCAGTAAATTGACCAAGTGATAGAGCAATGGAGTGGAAGATTATAGCAATAGTGTGCATACCTTATTGAGGGCTAGAATGGGGTATTTATAGCCTTCTCATGGTGGTTGATAGATCTTAGATGCCCCTATTGTGTAAGAAAGGCCATTATCCTTGCTTAAGGACCTTCCAGTCTTACTTAACTTATGTATTGTTCCAGGTGATGCTGCCTAGGATAAGGTGGTATACTGGGGATGCAACTTAGCTTGACATGGCCGTAAAAGGTGGTACTATTGGTGGCACATGCTATTAATACGGCAATATGCTGCCTAGTAAAGCATTCAATGCAGCCAAAGAGTTGTCGTCTCTCTTTGACCTCTCCAGTCAAGGCTACATCATCTTGGTCGAATGGTTGAGGATGCATTATGGGAGCCATTGTCTGTAACATGGTTGATCAGGATCGCTAATATTCACTATGGTAGGTAGGGATCCAGAGGTCGAATAGAGGTCGAGCACTTGTGTGGTCTGAAATGAGTTGGGCTTAAGGACAATTGGATTGCTTGGGGTACATCAAACCAGCTCCTATCTAGTGGAGAGTGATTGGTTGGGGCCCATTGGGCCATCCCATACCAACAGTAGAAAGAATAAATGAGAGTGTTTAGTGTACCTGGAGTTAACTTTTGATTTGGCTATTTATAGGTGCTAAATTTAGGGTCAAAATTACCTTTCCACCCCAATTAGAAATAATACTTTTGTCCATATCCAAAGGGCAAAACATGTCTTTTGTGTCTCCTAACCAGCCTAATATAAGATTGGTGAATAGTATTTTTAGGCTAATGTAGGTGATGCTAAACACTCTGATGCATTAAATATGGAGGAAATAATAAGGGGATAGCATGTAATGCTGCAAATCTCTCTTGACATCAATTATGCACTACATTACTGTGGTTGTTTGTTGTCAACTATCAACTCTGACCTTGATCTTGAGTTGATGTTTCTTTCACAAGTATATTGGCTCGTGGGGATCGAAGCTAAGGCTGAGGTTCGACAGTTAAGATTGAAAGGTCAAGTTTAAGACATTACTGTAGTGAACCTAGCACTATTATGTTGTGGTCGATTAGTCCATGCCAAATTCTAGTCCCTTGTGAGGTTAAATAACCCAAGTGAATATCATTAGGTGAGATGTTGGGATCTCGAAGAATACAGGTAAGGTCGACACCCCTTTGGGATTATAAAGCTTAATAACTAATAACCGCCTAATTAATGCTCTATTAGTAAGTTGTTCATGATGATTTGCTTGCCCGAGATAATTAGTATATGTTCAATGGGTGGTTATTGGGTGGTTATTTTTACCTCCACATTTCTGAAATTTTCTCCATTTTCTTTGCACCAAGTCAAGTCCTTAGTATAAGATCAAAATCTTAGTACTCTCCTCCTTAGAGCCAACATCATATACGTAACTTCATTTCCTCCTATTATCTTTGATCTCATCTTCTACTCTTTTTTCTTTTTTATTATTCCAGTTTAGCTCCTATAGTGATTGCAGGATCAAAAGAATTAATAGAAATAGTGAGGTCCAAGTCAAGGATATATCTAGCTCATCTAATGAGTCCAAGCAGTTAGTTTCGACCCCAACCAAATGAGGGATACTGAGGTTGATATTAGAGGTGAAAAGGTAGGTTGGGCTAAGTTTGTGAAGGCCTTATCTAGCAAGGTAGGCGAAGATGAATTACATGATGGAGTTGAGGATCTAGTTGAGCCTCATGAGGTCAGTTTATCTAACCCTATAGAAAGATTTGCTAGCTCAGGTCGATGAGTTGCTCTCTCTAGTTGAGAAATAGGGCTCTCAATTGAAGCTAAGGAAAGAATATCTTATGAGACTAAAACACCCCATATTGAAACCCTTTCTACCATGGAACCTATCAAACTTGAGCACATCCATAATCATTTTCACATCCCTCCCAAGATAGAAATCATTTGACCCTACCCCCATGAGAGGATGCACCAAGCCATCAAAAATTGCTTGGCCGTTCACTTTGCCCCTTTGCAGGTACATGCTTATGTTTTACATTACCGCTCAGGTTAGGGTCATTCTAAATGGGATTAAAGCATACCCCATCCTAGCTAATCCCAAACTTATTTTCACTAATATATACATTCATGATTCTCATGAGTTTGCTTCGTTAAGTTCCATCTTTCACAAACTTTTTTCCATATTCTTTCATCAAGTAAATCAACTATTATGTCGAATGTGGGGTTCTATCACATCACCGCACGTCCTAGTTGAAATATTTTAAACCCTAACTCTTCCTCATAAAGCAATTTTTTATGAGAGCCCCTAAGGGTAAGAATTTGAGAGTTTTGAGGTATTAAGTCTTGTAAGATTAATTTAAGCAGGCAAGGGTTGCCCTATTGGGACGATAGGTTCATCTAGTATCTAGTTGAGAAGGGTCCCATCAATGCCTTGAAGTTGGTGGTCTAAGGCGTTTTAGCTTTAGGGAATCTTTCATCGGCCTAGTTGACCTTGATTCTGATATTGCTACTTGGCAATTACTTTAGTCCTCTTTACCTTTTAGTTATATTTGGTGTTTTTCCACATTTCTGATTGAATTTCTTTCATTCATATGTTGAAGACTTATCATGTCTGCCATGGATAAAAAGATTGCTGCCATCCACGATAGTCATTTGTTGACCTTTAGGTCCCAACATGCTAAGCCTGAGGTTGTCAGCATTTACCACTTTGCCAATTGCCCCATCCAACTGACCCAATGACCCCCCATCCCCATAACACAAGTGGTGGGTCAAAAGGCCCTAGCAGCTCTAAAGCTGATTGTTGAGCTAAAAAGGCTACTTAAGGTGCTAGATCAATACTTCTCATCAACAAATTGATGGCTCAGGATAAGGGGAAAGACCTTCCCTTATCTAAGAGGTTCTATGATCGACTCAAGGTCCTTTCTTTCTGAACCTCGTGCTCACCTTTAAGAACTTAAAGGACTTACTTAACAATCCATTTGGGGTCATCACTTTTGAGGAACCCAAGTTTGGGTTCAATTAAAATAATGTTAGTAATAGTGGTTTGATGATGAATGATAGGGTTGAGGGCCACACAACTTAGGTCTTAATATAGGTAGGAAATTTTAGGATCAATCAAGAAAAGATCTTAGTTGTTGGGATTAGTATTTTCATATTTTTTTTTTGTTATAATTTGAAATGCATTATTTTTTACTTATCAATTTGTTTAAACTTGCAAATGAGTCAGCTAGGCAAGAATTTATATCATTAATACAAGTTCACTTTATCCAACCATAACAATTGAAAAAGGTGGTTCAAGGTGGTGGGGCAAACATGGTCGAGGCACTCAAAGAAAATGTGGAGAACGTAGAGCCTTTCTAGTGCTTCGTTGAGGATTTAAGTTGATAGAATGCAGCTTTGAAGGCTAAGGGCAACCAAAGGGTGATGGCTGCTATGCTAGAGAATAGCAAGCTTTTGGAGAAAGTTCTCTAACTTCAATGGGAGGCTGTAAAAGCCTAAATTGAGGATACTCCAATGGTTTTCAATTGATAGGCTTGTTACTGAAGAGAAGCTACTGAAGACCAGTCTTTTCTATGCTAAGGAATTCATAAAGAAGTTTGTCCAGAGCTCAATATTTGACTTTTGTTGCTCTATAATGGGGGTCCAAACAATCAAAAGTCTAAGTTTGACTAGGTTATTGCTTAACTGAGGACTCTAGGTGTCAATTCCATTGAGGCCATGCTAAATTTAAGTTTCAATGACAACCTTTACCCTATCACTGCTGAGGCTGGGAAAGTCAAAGCTCCCAAGAATATGCATGAAGATCAGTTTAAGTTTATGATCTCTATTATGCATGAGATAGCTGATACTGTCATCAAGAACTTTAGCCTGCCTATAGTCAAAGAGCCTATATTGGCTACTGATGAAGAGTTGGGCCCTCGAAGTTCCCCTACTATTGACCTCTGGTGCTAATCCTTCTACTACTTCTACGTTTGCTACAAACATTGATCTTTCCTCTTTTGCGATTGATGGTGCCTCAACCTCAAAATTTTGAAAGATTTGAAAATTTTTCTTGGTTGCTTTTCCTATTAACCCTAAGTTCGGATATTATTGTAGGGTTAAGTTGGCAAGATTTTTTTTATGTCTGTAGTTTGTGAGTTGTTTTAATTTTACTTTTTAACTTTTTTTGATTGGCTCATGTAAACAAAAATGGCTTTAATAAAATTTCCTTTTTTAAGTCTCATTGTGTGCATTTTATAACTAATCCTAGCTTTTTGATTTAAACTTAAATGTTAACTCCCTTATACCATATCTCTCTCCTCTTTTGACTTGTTCGATGTAATAATGACATTGGATAGCTGGTGGTGCAGTATTTAGCTGTGTGAGGGTGAAAATTTAGTGTCAACTAAATTTAAGTACAATCAAATGTAAAAAGAATTGCTTTATAGGTGACCTAAGGGTTGAAGTGCCCTTTTGTTTATTAAGCTTTAACCAAGTTCATTTATAAAATGCGTCACTACATTAGTGAACATAGAGGTCAATTTAATCATCTCGTTATTGCATCTTGTAATTTGACCAAGTTTATTTATAGTTGTTGTTGCATAGGTAGAATGCCATCCAGATAGTACTAAAGTCATAGGTAAAATTCTTGAAGCTAATGACTTTCCATGGCTTTGGGAGTTCTACTCCATCTATGTCTTCAAGCCTATAGGTGTTGTTTTTAGCTACCTTGGTGATCCGATATGGGCCTTCCAAGTTGGGATCTAGCTTCCCAATACATCGGGAGACTTCAACCCTTTTGAGGAGCAAGTCGACCACTTGGAAACTTCTCAATTTAACTCTCTTATTGTATGCCTCATCATCATTGCCTTGTAACATTGCATTTTGACATGTGACTAGTACTATTTTTCTTTGCATAAGTCGAGCTTAAACAATATCATTTCCTTATTTTGAGAGGGCTCATAAGAGAGGAATCTCTCTATCTCTTTAATTAGCTCGATGAGAACTATTGCATTAAATCCATAAACCAAACTGATTAGGGTTTCTCCCATCATCATCATTGGTTTCATTTTGTATGCCCATAGCACCACCCTTAGAAGGTCATTTATCCACTTTCCTTAGGCTCTTTATAGTCACTTCTTGATGTGGTCGACAATAGTCTAATTGGTGACTTATGTTTGGCCATTACTCTAATGATTGCCTACCGACGTAAAGTGTTATCAAATTCTTAGATCTTAATACCATTCAACAGTTTTCTTACTTTAGAATTAGTTCCATTATCGGATATGACTGAACTAGAAAGGCCGAACCTACAGATAATGTTTTTTTATATGAAACTCCAAATAGCTACGTTGGTTATCTTTGGGATGGTTTCTACTCCACTAATTTCACATGGTATTTTACTGCCACAATGAAGAACTTATGTTGCCTCATAGCCATAGTGAAAAAGGCCAATGATTTTGATGCCTTATTGGTCAAAAGGCTAGGTAATATGGACACTTATCATCCTAACTGCCAACTACTATAGGGTGTTGGCATGGAATTGACAAGATTCACACTTAAGGCAGGAATCCATAGTATCTTTGGTTAATGTCGGTCATAGTAGGCTTATCGAGTACTTTGTAAGCTAAGTCACATCCTTTCGAATGGTTTTAACAAATCCCCAAGTAGACCTCTTGAAGCACTTCCTTTACTTGGAATGAATCTAGGCAACAAAAGGATGGATCTGAAAAGGATCTTTTGAAAAGTTTGCCTTTGCCATCGAGCGTATACCTCATTACTTCGACTGGAAATTGTCAAACTACGACCTTATCCTCTGGTAGCATATTATTTTTGAGGTATTTAATGATCTTTTACCAACTTGGGGTCAACTATCGACTAGAAAAACTATTGACCCATCCTTATAGTATGTTTTAGTCTATTGTTGCCAAGTTACTAGTGACCAAAAAGATAATTGACCTTTGGCTTGTCTTTCTAGTCGAATTGGCAAGCTTGGAAATTAAGTTCACTTTTCATTCTCCAATCTATACACTTGACTTAGGGAAAAAAAGACTTAAAACAATGCTAGAGGCTTCAAACTATTGCCAAGTATACCATAGATGCTTTTTTGGCCCCATAGGTGCCGTCAAATTGACCAATAACTAGTTGGAAACCGATTATCGCTACTAATTTCTCAATACCTTGTTGTATATCCATTCTCATGCATACAATCAAGGCCTCGTATTCTACTCCATTATTGGTCACTTGAAAGTTCAGTTGAATGGCGAATTCAATCTCTGTACCATCAAGGGCACAAAGCGAAATCTCTATTTCACCACTAATGCAGTTAAAGTACCATCCATGTGTAAAGTCCATGGCATAGTTGTTTTAGGGGCCTCATTAGATAGCCTGATACATACCATAATGAAGTTGTCTAGAACTTAAGCGCCTTGATAACAGTTTGGGGGCTAATAATGTTTGTAGAATTCACTTATTTTGATTACCTATTTGGTATGTTGACCTGAAAGTTTTGATTTGGAAAATACCTTCTTGAATGGTTGATTAGCTAGAATGATTATGTTATGGGATTGAAAATAAGCTCTTAACTATCAAGCAGCTATAACTAAGCCGATGACAAATTTTTCAATCTGTTAGTAGTTCTATTCTACCTTGTACAAAATTTTAATCAAGTTGTTTACCAATTGGTGTTGCATCTTGTTGATAGACACGAAGACCAAGTTGACCATATTGAGAATATAGTTGAGTAGAAGTACAAGGATTCTCTTAGGTCAGTTTTGCTAATAATAGTAATTTGATCAAATATTTCTTCAAGTCAGTGAGTGACCAACCGCATTCCATTGTCCATTGAAAATGATAAGCTCTATGTAACATTTTAAAGAAAGACAAGCTTTTATCCACCATTCAAGATATAAACTTATTAAGGGCAACAGTTCGATCCACTGACATCTATACCACTTTTACCAATTTAGATGGTATAATATGCTAAATCGCTTGTATCTTTTAGGGATTAACCTCAATCCCCCATTGGCTAACCATATATCTCAATAGCTTTCCTCCTTAAATAACAAATGTACACTTAGTAGGATTAAGCTTCAATCCATATCTCCTTAAACAAGAATGTGTGAGCAAGGTCGAATAACTAATCTCCTTCATTGACACTTTCGACTATTATGTCATTGATATAAACTTTCATTGACTTCCCAATCTATTCTTAAGCATTTGATTCACTAATTGTTGGTAAGTTGATCCCACATTTTTTAAGCCAAATGGCATCACAACAAAGCAATACACTCCTTTAGGAATGATAAGTGTTATTTTATCCTTATTTTTGAGTGCCACAAAAATTTGGTAATATCTTTGAAATCCATCCATCATGCTAAATAGGCTACGATTGGTTGTTGAGTTAACAAACTGGTCGATATGAGGCTAAGGATAAGAGTTCTTAAGGTATGCTTTATTATAATCAGTGATATCATTATACATCCTCCATTTCTCTTCATTTTTAGGCATGAGGACAACATTACATTGCCATTTGGAGAACTAAATTTCAACTACATATCCTATCATGAGGAGTTTCTCGACCTCTTAGCTAATGATCTTGTTCCTATCCTTGCTAATGGTTCAATTGTTCTACTTTACTAGCTTGGTAGAAATATTAACATTCATATAATGAATGATCACATTAGGGTAAACACCCTGTACATGAGTCACCGACCAAGCAAAAACATCTACATTTTTTTAGAAAACGTTAGTGAGCATGTATTTGATGTTAGGTTCAAGTTAGCTTTCTATTTTGGTGGTTTTCTCTAGGTTATTAGGCTTCAGCTCAATAGCTTTGAACTACTTAGTAGACTGGACCCTAGTTTCATCCATCTTGCATTTCCTGGAGCCTACTTCGTCTTCATTTCAGGGATTAGCTGGTTGACCTTAGGGTCAGGTCTTGGTGTCGACGCCTTTGCGACTTTAGTGTAGATGGAGATAGTGTAGCAACGCCACACCTCACTAGTGTTGCACAAAGCTTCACCAATCCCTACTAGCATTGGGAACTTGACCTTACGACAATATGGTCTAAAAATCATTGAGTTCAGACCTATCAAGGATGGTATTATACACGAATAGGTCGTCTACCACCAGGTATTGTACCATCATCAAACACCACTTTGGTGCTATCTCGAGTGAGGTCACAAGTTCAACTAATCCAAATGGTACAATTTTCGAGCATTCAAAATTGACCTCCACTGGGTCATGAGTTAGCATTTCCTTTGCAGGTCTATTGGCTTGTGGGGATTAAGGCTGAGGCTGAAGTCAACAATCAAGATTGGGAGGTCGGGTTCGAGACATTACCCTAGTAATCTTAGCATTATTATGCAGCGGTTGATTAATCCACATCGAATTCCAGTCCCTTGTGAGGTCAATTAATGGGGTCAAACTTATATACATATCAAAAAATTACTTCACCCACACACAATCTTATTGAATGTGAAATTTTTATGTAACTAGAATATATGCTTCACTTATAGTAGAACTCCTTATTATGTAGTCGAGTTTTGAAAACTTTTAAAGTTGATATTTTTTAAAGTGTATATAATAAATAATTTCTTTTCAAAATGAGGGGAGTGGATAAAATTGATGACTGTGTTTACGGAATGCAAAATTCTTTTCGTCTTAATGAAGAAATTGTTTCCTTTGAATTCTTGCACAAAAGTATCAAGAGTACTTCATTTATTAATTTAGTAGTTTTAAACATTGCACAATTCTATACATTTAATAAATTTATATAATTTGTAAATTTGTTTTATGGTCCCACATAAGATGTTAATTCAGAAGCAATTTAAGCACAATAGGATAAGAATGACAAATTGTGAATCACTAATGTGGATGCTCACAAAAAGATCGTTTAGTTGCTTCCATAAAAGCATGCATTATAATCAATAACACAAATTATTGATGCTAATTAACCCCCAATTTATGGAGTTCTCTTTTCTTTGAAACCCCTTTCTTCAAAGCCAAACATGCACCACATTTTATAAGTTCCATATGGTTTTTATCATCAACTTGCTATTTATTCAACATAATATCATATATATTTTATTGAATGAAAGTTTATGATGATAATTTCGGTTCTATGTGAAGCTAATTCAAGGATCACCTTCTATTTGGGATATCATTCTAGCCCAACTATTTATTCCTGACAGAGAAAAAATATTTAAATTGTCCATCCAAATTTGAAATAAAATATGTCGAATTCTCCTTATTACTAAAATATATATCCATAAATATTATAACACATCAAAGCATACAAGTGATGAAGAAAATTGATTAATACATTATTTATTAATCCCATAAGCTGACATAATTGGTGTGGATAGTTAAAACTAGGGCTTTCAATGGGTAGGATTTTGATCGGATCTATCATTTTCGAATTCGAATCCAAATCTGAATTCGAATCCGATTATCAAAATTGATATCCAAATCTGATTTGAAATCCAATAGGACCTTTGTTACTTATATCATATCCGAATTCGATAAATATTCGAAATTCGATTAAAAAATCCGACCCGATTTATATTTTTTTCTTTTGAATTTTATAAACATATTATATTTATAACAATTTTTTATTACATAGTAGTCAAAAAGTTAAATATTTGAATATTAAATTCTTATTTCACATTATATTAATGCATAGATGAATTATTATTATATTTGACATTTTATTAAATACCCATCTTATTTTTTAGGTTAAAAGCTCAATATTAATTGTATAATATAAATGTTAATATAGATATTAGGTCAATATAATATATAAATTTCATTTTAAAATCTTTATTAATATTATATATAAGAGTATTAATTTAATAAAAAATATTAAAGTTGGGATTCGAATATTTAACGGATCAGATTATTTGATTCTATATTTAATCAACTTATTTCGAATTACTAATATTTATAATCGGATATGATCAATTGAATATTTTAATTGAATAAAAATTCTAAAATTTGAATCGAATTTAAATTGAATTCAAATTAAAATCTGATTAATTGACCGTCCTAATTAAAACTACAAAGGTAAATTAGCAAAAAAACTAAAAGTGGTCCAATGGACGGCCAAAGAGCCTAAAAATAATTAAACTCATGAACAAAGGCATCAAAACTATAATGGGCCTAAGCCCACAAAATATATATATATATATATATATATATGCACACTAATCCTTACAAGAACTTGAATATAAAAAATTATTTGCAAGGAATCACCGAAACTTCAAGAACATTTGAGAGTGAAGAATCTCTCTACATGTATTACTAGAAAAATGGATCGACATATTGTTGCTCATTGGAAAGAGTCTCAATCCACTTCCATGCAGGATCAATATATTTGTTAGAGTATTTACTCTCGTTCCTCATTTCATTTAGTTTTCACTAATTGTTTCTCATACATCTATGAAAATAAATGGAGGCTATACGTACATATTAATCAAAGATTAACATAATTTGAATCAAATTATTGCAATTAAAAAAAACATTTGAATCAAGTTATTTGCAATAAAATAAGTTGTTAAGTAATGACACGTACATCTATGAGCTAGATGGTGGTTTTTGAGGAATGTAAGTAAATGTTGACAAAAATGTAGGTGGTTTTTGTCGTCATCACTTACATAACAGGTTAATCATGTAAGATTTTGAATGGGTCAAATTCAGCTGTAGAATTGCTTGGCAAACACGTCGACCGGTCAAGGTCAACTTTTGGTGAGTGGCTAAGAACCTTCCTCTATTGTGGGTCCACATCAAATGATTTATCCCTTCTGCCTTCTCAATTTTAATTGTCGTCCTCATGTAACATGCAAATCTTAAGACCTTCTAGAACAACATTCCCATAGGTTGCGTGCTTGAGGTATGATTTATGTATGGGAATAAAACGACAGCAAAACATACATTTTTAAGTTTATTATTGAACACGGGAGTGCTATTTTTATAGGAATCCTCGTTCTTAAATTGTAAATTTAGCTATTTCCTCTTTCACTCCTTCTCTTTCTCGTAGATTTAGCCGTTTCCAATTCATTAAAATTGAATCTATATTTCTTATCATTTAAAATATAATAAAGTGTTTGATATTTTTCTAAAATCTATAGTTTTTAAGTTGCTATGCATTTTTATTCAATTATATATTTAACTCATATAATTTTTGATAATATTAGAAAGGTATTAGAATAATATAAATTGTTAACAAATAAAAAATAACAATGAGATTAAATACACATCTTTCAAATATTAAAAAAATTATTTTAAGATATTGAAGCATTGTACACATAATTTTTTTTAAGATAATTAAAAAGAATCAAACAAAGATGCTTGATTCCATCCAAATAAGGATAAAAATATCATAAATTATTTTTCCAAAATAAAAATTAAAAAATAATAAAAATAAAATTAAATACATTCCTCTTAATTTTTTTCTTATTAAAAAAAAAATCAGAGGCACTGGCTTGCTCCACACCAATGATATATACATATATATATACACACATATATGTGCAATTTGAGATGGTGGTTATATCCACACCTTTTCAAAATAATTAAAAATAAATGATAATAAGTAATAAAGGGTTGTGGACTTTATCAATGACTTTTTAAATTAATATTTTTTTAAAAAATTATAATAATGGTTCTCAATCTTATCACAAAAATATAAACACTCTAGACATATAATGTTCTATCATTTTTTTAATAACACGTTATTAAAAAGTTAAAAAGAGCTTGCTAAAACACAATAATGAAAAGAGGAACTATATTTTCACATGAATATCGATGCTGCGGAGTAATTGAGCAAGATCCATCTTAAAAAATAGTAGAGTGTCGGTTCGCCTTTTTAGTAAAACGTACAAAGAGATATATGCTCTTTTAAAAAATTCTTCTATTTTGAGAAATTTTGTGAATGATTTCTCAAGTCCCGTTTCTCTCAAAGACTTAGTATTTATGGATTTTTGTGTTGATGGTTTTAGGCCCATCAGGGTTTTGCTATTTGCTTTATGAGCCTAGCTTGTCCTTTAGGATTCCATGTCCATTTACTTAGTTGATTTGATGATGCCAATTTTCGCGAGGTTGGAAAACTACAATGATTCAATCGGATGTTTTGGACTAGAAAGGGTTGACCTACAACAATTAGCAAATGTTAAGCTTGCTGAGATACCATCAGTTAAGGCCTGCCAAAGCTTAAGTTATTAGTGCTGAGTTGATTTATGAGAGGAAATAAGTTGAAAAGACAAGGTAAATATGGATTGCATCTTGATTTTGATTTGAGGATTTATAGTCCTTAAGCTTGGGTTGATTTTACCTTTCTACCCCACTCCTAAAAATGATCCCTATCCTTGTTAGAAGGATAGACATGGTCTTTCAGTTGCCCCAACTAAAGTGATGTACCTCTAGTGAATAGTACTTCAAGGTGGCAGAGGGTGGTGTAGTGCGTGTTCTTGCATTTAATGTGGAGGGTGCTCCTGAGGGGACAACATTAAATACAACAAATCTCATTTTACATTAGCTTTGTAGTGAACTTGATGTTTGGTCTCCTGACCTCTAACCTCGTGTTCCTATCTTAACATCCCAATGCTTGTGCTTGACGTTGGATTTAGGCCCCTCGTCTTCTTACCAAGGTCAGAGGATAATCCTTCAAGGCTAGCAGGTTCACCGATCAGCCTTGGGCTTTCTTTCGATTATTCAACATTGCAAGGTTTGAGAGATTAGTTCCAAAGTTACCTTATAGGGTGCAACATGTGTCCCCCTATCCGCTAGTCTTAGTGGGGTAAGGTTGAGAGCTTAAAGGGTCCTTTATTTTACGTCTTTGAGAGGCATACCATCTGCGTAATTAGCAACTAACTATTAAATGCTTTGATAATTGGTTACTCAAGATAATTCGCATGCCCTGAGGAAAGCAATATATATCTTAGGTACAACCATTTTCATATTCCCATATATGAAATTCTTCTACTTTCTCTACTGCAAGCCTATTCTCTAAGCCTCGAGATTGAATTTTAAATGTCTCCCCTTCTAGAGCTTACTACTTTTAGGCCATCTTCATTCTTTTCTTTTTACATTCTTTCTCTTTTCTCCTTTTGATTTTTAATTCTATTTTTTCTCGTTGAGTTCAATGAGCAACAATGAGGTCAAGAGAGTTAGAGGTGATAGCAAGGTTTAGGTTAATAAGCAATAGTGAGTCTGAGCGTATTAGTAGACCCTAATAAGATGAGGGATGCCAATATTGACATAGAGAGAGATGAGGCCAAATAAGCTGAGTTCATGAGGCTTTAACTAAGGTAGGAGAAGAGGATCAGAGGGATTTGGAAAGTGAGGGTAACTCGCAGGTTTTAGGGGTTGAGATCACAGCCGATCAACTGAAAGTTAGTTCACCTAGATTAGAGGAGTCAGTTAGTTTAGGTACGATGATCTCTTTTATCGATTAGGAAGTAGAGCCTTCAAACCCAACCCGACCAAGAAGCAAACTAAAAGTAAAAGAGGTGCTAAAATTCATAATAATTTTAAAAATTAAGCAAAATTGAACTAACTCATTCTCAACCTAAGGATCTATTTCATGCCTTAAAATTGGATTAAAAAAGTAGGAGAATGTTATCTTAATCATGAAAATGAAAGCCAACTGGGAAGATTTCACTATAAAACTCTTTCCTAGCAAATTCTTTGCCTTTTTCTCTAAGGATCTCCAATTTCTCTCCAAAGGACAATAATCACAACAACTTTTACTGCCAAGAAACTCCTCCAAGTCATGCTTGAAATGGGGGCAAAACAACAACACGAGATATAAAATCACTGATCACCAAAATGAGCAAGCTTATTCCCCAAGCTCTAACATAGAATTTTAAGCATCTCCATTTCTAGAGCCTACAACTTTTAGGTAATATTTGTTCTTTTCTTTTTATATTTATCCTCTCTTCTCATTTTTTTCTTTTTAATTCTATTTTTTCTTGATGATTTCGGTGAGTGACAATAAGGTTAAGAGAGTTAGAGGTGATAGGAGGGTTTGGGTCAATAATTGTAGTAGTGAGTTCAAGCATACTAGTAGAACCTAATCAAATAAGTGATGCCAATATTGACATAGAGGGAGATCAAGCTGAATGGGCAGAGTTTGCACAGTAGCTGACGTGTGAAAGAAGGATCAAGGGGATTTGGGAAGTGAGGGAAACACGTGGGTTTTGGGGGTTGAGCTCACAGCTAATTAGCTTATAGTTAGTTCACCTAGATTAGAGGAAGAGTTATTTATTTTAAGTAGGTTGGTCCCTTCTATCAGTCAGGAGGCGTGGCATTCAAACCCTACCAAAAAGCAAACTGAAAGTAAAGGAGGTGCTAAAATCTATAATAATTTCAAAAATTAGGAAAAAATGAACTAACACATCCTCAACCAACTAGGAAGATGTCATGCCTCAAAATTGGAATAAAAAAATAGGAGGATGTTATCTTAATCACAAAAATAAAAGCCAATTAGGAAGATTTCATTATGGAACTCTTTCCTAGCGAATTCTTTGCCTTTTTCTTCAAGGATCTCCAACTTCTCTCCAAAGAAAAATAATCAACACAACTCTTCCTGCCAAGAAACTCCTCTAAGTCATGCTTGAAATGGTGGCAAAACAGCAACTCAAGATGGAAAACTACCAGTCAACAAAAAGAACAAATCTATTCCCTAAGCCTTAAGATTGAATTTTTAGCATCTCCATTTCTAGAGCCCGTAAATTATAGGCAATCTTCATTCTTTTATTTTTACATTCGTCCTCTCTTAACTTTTTATTTTTAATTCTATTTCTTCTAGATAAGTTTGGTAAATGATAATGATGTTGAGAGAGTTAGAGGTGATAGTAGGGTTCAAGTTGATAATTATTCAAGTAGAAGTGAGTCCAGGTGTATTGATAGACCCTAATCAAATAAGTGATGCTAATATTGATATAGAGGGACATGAGGCTAAATGAGCAAAGTTCATGGAGGCTTTAGCCGATGTAGGAGCAAAGGATCTAGAGGATTTGGGAGATGAGGGCAACTAGTAGGTTTCTGGGCTAACCTCACAATCGATCAACTCAAAGTTAGTTTGCTTGGATTAGAGGAGTTAGTTAGTTTAGGTAGGGTGGTCCCTTCTATCGATCAGGAGATGGGGCCTTTGAACCCCACAAGAAGTAAACTGAAAGTAAAGGAGGTGCTAAAATCCATAATAATTTAAAAAATTAGGCAAAAATGAACTAACACATCCTCAACCCAAGTATCTATTTCATGCCTCAAAATTGGATTAAAAAAGTAAGGGAATGTTATCTTTTAATCACGAAAATGAAAGCCAAGTAGAAAGATTTCACTATAGAACTCTTTCCTAGCAAATTATTCATCTTTTTCTCCAAGGATCTCCAACTTCACTCCAAAAGATAGTAATCACAATGACTCTTGCTGCCAAAAAACTCCTCCAAGTCATTCTTGAAATGGAGGCAAAACCAGCAACTCAAGATGCAAAACTGTTGGTCATTGAAAAGAGCAAAAATTGGCCACTTCCTTGTAGGAATATTGATTCACCAATCTGAAAGCTCACCAAGTGTGAAGCCTCTAAAGCTAGTCCACACACCTAAATCTACTCTCAATCCTCTCTCAATCAGCTAGAACGATGAGAAGGGTGAAGGAAGATGAAGAAGAAAGTATGAGGAAGTTATTGGAGAGAGAAAGTTATTGGAAGGAATCTAGAGGGTAGTTTTTCTCAACACATAAGATCACCACTTAATTGGAGAGAAAAATGCAGCTAAATTATGGCATAAAACATCTGGCCTTGAGGAGGAGTGTGTTACATTTATAGTGTGAGATGGAAGCTTGGGGAAACTTCGATCACACATGCCTAACAAAGCCACCTGAGATGCCAACTTGATGGTTAAGTTGTATTTTTAATTTCTCAAATTAAAAAAGCCAACTCACTAATTTCAACAAACTCTTCCATTTAATTTTCCCTCTAAAAATTAGATTTCTCTGTTAATTAAATATTTAATTAAATTAATTTAACTCCTTAAGTTAATAAAATCAACTCAACTCTTTAAGTTAACTTTGACTAATTAAAATTGCCATATGGCACCAATTAAATTAACTTCTTAATTTAATTGACCTAATTTAACTATTTAAAATATTTTGATTAATTTAATACTTAAATTAATCAAGTCATCGTGATCAATTAATAATTAGTCAACTCCCTCTCTCCCCCCTCCTCTCTCTCTCCCTCTCTCCCCCCTCCTCTCTCTCCCCCTAATTAACTTGATCCCCTTAATTATCTAACCCCTTAGATAATTTCTTCAATCAAGTGAGAGTATTCTAGGATTTTGTGTATGACCTTTTAGGTTTATTGAATTAATTATACGTGGGCTCACAACTTTTTGTGATTTATTGAATATCGAATATTCCGATTAGTCTAAACTTTTTTAACTAATCACTCTATCAATTAATTTCTATTACTTGAAGAGTACCCAATCTCCATTGTTGATGTCTAGCACAAGCCTATGGAGCCCAACCAGTTGGATAAATTTATTGAGGATGAACCATTACCACTCACAATTGCCATACAAATACTGTCCTTCCATTTTTGTCTCCCAAAAAAGGCTTAGGGCAACATATTTACCAGCTCCCCTAATAGCCTCAATAACTATGTATCTATTCTTGATGTTTAATTCCTTGTTATGATCTCAACTTTAGAAAACTCATTTTCCAAATTGTCAAATCACCTAGCGCAAGGATTTCTTAGAATTAGTTATCGTAGAATACATAAGAGATTAACCCTATTCTTCACAGACGGGCAAAATGGATCCCATCTTAGAACTCATGAACCTCCATACTTAGGTAGCTTGTGCCCAACCTAAGCTCTGGGTGGTTTAATACGTGGTCGGAGCAAAATTAAAGCATAAGGACCTAAATATAAGGTTTTTGTAAAATCTCATGTGAAATGATTAATTATATTAACTATTATAAGCTAGAGAACTTGCTACAACTGACATACCACTATGGCCACCTCATAGATTTTTTAAGTGGCCCTTTAGTGAATGTGTTCCCTAACTAGCATCCATTAATACGCATCCATGTCTAACATAAATTGTCTATGAAATGGGGCAATATCAAACCCCTTGGAGTATGCATCATTAGTGTAAGTTTATCCAAATTTTAGATGTCCCGTTTCATAAGATGCTATAACTTGGAATATTTAAAATCATGACCATAGAAACTTGTTTCATGATCACCATCAT
>JACGDI010002672.1:210039-227404 GCA_014898725.1 Jacaranda copaia | reverse complement strand
GTTGTATGCTAGGCACTATATCCAACTCTTAGATAAAGTTATTCATTCAAACACCATCCTTTGTGGTGTTTGATGCTGCACTTTATTCTATCTCAGTGGCTGAATCAACCATGGTGTCTTATTTGGAACTCCACTAACTTACCGCACTACTATTAAGATAAAATATGAATCTAGAAGTGAATTTGAGGCCATCTTCATTAGATTGAAAACTAGAATATGAAAACCTCTCAAGTTTCATCTCTTTATTACCGAATACAAGAAATAAATCCTTAGTTCTTCTTAAGTACTTAAGGATCATTTTTGGGGCTTTCCAATAACTTTCATCGAGTTTAGATTGGTAACAGCTAGTAACACTTAGAGCGTGAGCTACATCCAGTCTTGCATAATGAACGGTATACATTATATTTCCAATAATGAATGTATAAGGTATTTGAGACATTCTCCATCTCTCCTTCTCAATCGTGAGGGCCATAGACTTGGAGAAACAAATGTCATTTACCATTGGGAAGTATCCCTATTAGATGCCTCCATACTAAACCTCTTTAGTAGCTTATCAATGTACGTTGATTGGAAGAGCTCCAACATTCTCTTCAATCTATCTCTATACATCTATATTCCCAATAAAAAGATGCCACTTCTAAATTCTTCATGAAGAATTGTGAAGATAACCATGTTTTAGTATACTCTAATGTCTTTTTCTCATTCTCAATTAGAAAGATGTCATCGATGTAAAACACAATAAACTATACTAAACTCCCACTAGCCTTTTTATACATATATAGCTTATACACATTTTTAAGAAAGTCAAATAATTTGACTGTCTTATCAAAACATATGTTCCAACTTCAAGATGCTTACTTTAGTCCATAAATGGACCTTTGGAGTTTGCAAACCTTGCTCACTTTCTTTTCATGTAAAACCTTATGGTTGTTCTATATAGATTTCTTTATTAATGTCTCCATTGAGAAAGGTGGTATTCACATCCATTTGCCAAGTTTCATAGTCGTAGTAAGTAGCTATAGCAAGTATAATCTTTATGGCCTTAAGCCTAGCAACCGATGAAAAGGTTTCCTCAAATTTAATACCGAGTCTTTTTAGTATAGCCTTTTACCATTAGTCTAGCCTTAAAGGTCATAACCTTTCCATCGACTCATAGCTCATGCTTATAGATCTACTTGCAATCAATGGGTACTAACGCTCCTGTCAATCTACTAAAGTCCATACTTTGTTAGAATACATGGAGCCTGTTTTGAATTTCATGACCTCAAGCCAATGACTTGAATCTATGTTCGACATAGCTTTCTCATAGGTCCTTGGATCACTATCCATTTTCCTCATCTCATGAAAAAATCTAAACCTTTCGAGTTGCTTCTTGATTCAATTCGACCTTTTAGGAAGTTGTATGTTAGGTTTGTTATGCTCCCTTATTTTTACTGCTTGTAGGATAGTATGATTGTCTTTAACTTCATCAAGTTCAATAAATACACCATTTCTATCTAATAGAAATTCTTTTCTAAAAGGGTGATGTTCCTCGAAATAAAATCCTTTTGTTCTAAGTGATCATAAAAATAATAACCTAAAGACTCTTTTAGATATTCCACAAACTTGCACAAGGTGGATCTCACATCCAACTTGTCTACCATTAGTCTCTAGACATAGGCACGAGACCCCCCTAACCTTTAAATAAGAGTAAGGGTGTGTTTTGTCAAACCACATCTCATGTGGTGTCTTTAACACTGACGTTGAGAGTACTACATATAGTAACCTCATCGCTGTTACAAGGGATAACCTAATAATGAGGTAAGAACGTCAGTAAAGCACATCATGGACTATACCATGTTTAACAATGTATAGTTTCTCCTCTCAACTATTCTGTTATGTTAGGGTGTGCCAGTAGAGTCCATCATAAGAGAATCCCATTTTCATTTAGATGACCTAAGAATTTGGTACTTAAGTATTTACCTTTCCAATCCGATCAAAGTGTTTTGATACTAAATCTTAATTGCTTTTCTACTTCATTCCTATTCTCATTGAACTTTTCAAAAGTTTTGGACTTGTATTTCACAAGATACATATATCTGAACAAAATGTAATCATCGATGAAGGTAATGAAGTAAGAATAGCCTCCTCTTGCACTAACTTTTAGTAGCCCACATACGTCCATATGGATCAAATCCAAAGGACTTGTAGATTGCTCTGTTTGTCCCACAAAAGGAGCCTTGATCATTTTTCCTTTTAAGTAAGACTTACAAGTAGGTAGATCCACTAATCCAGTAACATTTAATGATTTGATAGCTATTAACTTATTCATCTTATTCTTGGAAATATGTCCAGGTCTAGCATGGCAAAGGAATACATTTTCTTGGTTATCTAATTTTCTTTTGTTTTAAGGAATATGCATTAGTTACGGTGGAGTATCTAAAATGTATAATCCTTTATACATTGCACCAATTGCAGCTAGGCACATAGTAGTAACAAGGATTTAGTACAAGCTTTAGAATCTCTTAAGTCTTACTTAAAACCTTTGGCTTTGGCCACAACTCTTGCTCCTTTGCCAAGGCGATGGATTATTTCTCCATTACTAAGATTTATTTTTCTTTCCATCCTTTGTGACAAATTACAAAAATTAGAACCAAATGTTGCATCATATACCAATGAGGAAAAATTTATCCTTAAATGCACTTCAATAAACAACTCACTCTACCTTAGGGTTACAAGGCATTCCTTATACTCAAGCTTCTAATGACTCAATATACCACATAATAGAAACAAGTTGCATCCTTATTCTCCTTAATTATTTTCTTAACTTCTGTGGATGCCTTAAATGTTTATTTTCTCTTCGAAGAAGAACTCTTCATCTTCTTACCACCTTTTTTCTTGCCCTTAAGGACCTTAGATTAGGAGGAGGAAACAAGCATTAGAGACCTGTCCTTTTCATGGTCATCTCCGCCTTAACCAATGTTTGTTCAAATAAACTTAGCAAGGATAGGAAGATCAAATCCTTATAGAGATCATTATCTATCACCACATCCAAGTTGAAAAGCTTCTCAACAAGCTCATTTTTAGACCGTAGTCAAACAATGACCCCTCAACTATACTAGCTTAAAAAGTTTCCTTCGACTACATGAACCTCTCATACCTTATTTTGCTATACAACTCTTGCAAGCAATTTACCAAGGTATGTTTCATGTGTTCATGAGACTTTTGAAGTTCATAAATGCCATCATGAGATTTTGGAATATGAGGTGATCCTTAACCCAATTCATGAACATTTCATGTGTCTCTTGATCCGCATTCCTATGGGATTCCAAGCACCTTGATATAGGACATATATGTCCATTTCTCAGAATCTAGAATGATTTTGAGGTTCTATCAATTATGGTAGTTTGGCCTAGTTAATTTATTGGTTTTCAAAATAATGCTTAGTGTATTTTTAGCCATTCTTGAGATTTCTTAAATCTACAAAGTAAAGAAGAGAATATAAGCATTTAATTTAATTTGACATTAATAACATGTTTATGGTCTTTCAAGCATGCTTTGCTCCCATTATTTATCAAATTCCTTACCCTCTTAGGAATTCAAGAATTAATATTTTCCAATGAGCATCAAGGTCCAAAGGCATGACTTGTCGACCTAGGACTTGTGAGACATCCATTCATGATCCTAAGGTAGGCAACTATTCCCAATTGCATCTATATGCAACCTAATATGTTTTGCATCACTTTTTTATAGACCACAACTCATATGACATCTATACTACTAGGTGTTAAGTCAAACCTACCAATTGATGTTTAATTATAAATTCAACTATGATCATTCCATGCCTCATGAGATAATGTCATAGTTTAGATTAAAGTGCATCTTATGCTAAAGTAGTGATCATAATGTTCCTCTAATAATATGTCTCCCAACTTGTGAGCCAACACAAAATTGAGGTAGCGTCTCATGTCACTTGCCTATTGGTAGAAGGTTTGGATTATTAAACCTAATTTAATTATATTCAACTAGTCTTAATATTTTGATGAACTTAGACTTCTCTAAGTTAAGAGATTTACTTGCTTGGAAGATCTCATCAATTTTTATCTTTGCTTATTTAGGTTCCTATTGTAACCATGCATACATCAATAGGATAAAAAAAACATAAAAAAGTAAATAAACCTAGCGTGCATCTAAGGTTGGGATGACCATGAGTCTTAACCAAGTAGTGCATTTAGAGTCACAGGTGCATTACCTAGTTGATTTCAGGTAGGTTGATTAAATTAATAGATCCAACCTGTTACATAAACATACTCTAACATTCATAGGTTTTCAAGCCTCCTTGGCCTCCTTTAAATCCTTGTGACAAATTACAAGAGAAAATAAAACCTCACCTCTCATGATAATTACAAGGTAGAAAATCAAAAGGCATGCATTTTCCATTTAATACAACCCATTCAATTAATATTAAACTTTAATCAAACCAAATTAAAAGCTCGTGTTCATCCCCTATACATCTATTATCCATTCAAAAATTAAATGAAAAATAGCTAGAATTGAAATTTAATCCATCAATTAAAGGTTTCTCACATAAATAATTAATTTGAGGCAAAATCAAGCATAACTCTTATACATCTCAATTTTGCACAAACTTGAAGTACACACTTAAATTTGATCTTGAAAGCAAGCAAAAATGTCCAACATTATTTTGAGCACTTACACATCAATTGTACATCAAACGTGTATGAAAAAATCAAGTTTAGCAAGGCCAAAATGCACAAAAATGGCAAGACGGTCATGTTATTTGATCTGTGAGATCATTAATAGAGGCAACATCCAAGTGGAAAGGGCAACCTTAGAAGAGAAAATAGCAAATCCACCAACTAACCCCCTAATGCGAAAAGTCTTTGAAGGGCATCTTGAAAGGATGGCCTTTAAAACTATGGGGAATTAGCTTTAGAACAAGTGGGAAATTGTTGGAATAGTGGCTTGCAGCCAATTAGATTGGCACATAAAACTATTTCACTTGTGATGCAATCTTGATTGAATGATATTTTTATAAAATGACCATTTTTATCTTATGCTTATTATACTTCACTCGCATTTGGTTGAGGCCCCTAAATCTCACACAAGACTATGGGACTTAGTCACACATATGATGATGATCATGAAATAAGTCTGTACAATCATGATTTTAAATATTTTAAGTCATAGAATCTTATGAGACAAGGCATCTACGATTAAAACAAACTTGCACTAATGATGTAAATTCCAAGAAGTTGGATATTACTCTATTTTTTGAGCAATCTAAGTCAAATATAGATACATGTTAATGAGTGTTTGTTAGAAAATAAGTTCACTAAAGACCTACTTGAAAAATTCACTAGATAGCCAAAGTGGCAAGTCAATAGTGGCAAATTCACCAACTTACACTAGTGTATATAACTAGTCCTTAGACCTGAGAATCTATGGTAACTTTGTGTTTAGGTCCTTATGCTTTGACTTATTTTAGGCTATGTAATAAGTCATCTGAGCTTGAGATTGAGCATAAGCTACTTAAGCATGGAAGTTTGTGACATCCAAGATGGAATCCATCTCCTGGTTGTTGCAAAGGAGTGTATCTAGTATGTATTCTATAATGATCAATTCTAAGATATCCTTACATAAGGTAGTGTGTGGAAATTTGAAAAAGAAGATTTTCAAAGTTGAGGTCATAGAGGGGAATTGTACATTGAATGTAGAAACATAGTTATCGAGTCTATTAAGGAGTCAGCAAATATCTTGCCCAAAGCCTCTTTTGGGCAGATAGAAGATGGAAAGACCGTATCAGAATGGTAAGCATAGAGCTAGAATGGTTTATCGAGATCTAATTCATTCATTCAATTAGTAGGGCTCCTTGGGCTTATAGCTAGAAATCAATTATGGAGATTGGGTACTCTTTATTAATCAAAAGGGTTATCAATTTAAAAGAGTTTAAACTAATGAGAATATTTCAATATTCAAAATATTACAATGAGTTGTGAGCCCATGTCCAATAAATAGATGAACCTAATGGGTTACACACAAAAGCCTATAAAGAAGCACTCATTTGACAAGAGGAATTTTCTAAAGAGTTAGAAAACTCACCTTGGACAAGTTTTGAGGGAGATGGTTTCCCACAACTTGATTAATTTAATTAATCAAAATAATTTAAGGAGTTAATTTAATTGGTGCCATGTGACAATTAATTGGTCAAGTTAACTTAAGGAATTAACACTAATTAATTTAAAGAGTTAAGTTAATTAACTTAAGTCAAATTAATTAAGTTAATGGGTTAATTTAATTAATTAATGAGAATTTGATTTTAGAGGAAAATCAAATAAAAGAGTTCATTTGAATTTAAATTAGGGTTTATTTGCATTTCATTTCATAAAATGTGTAAATATTAATTAAATACAAATGCATGAGAAATTCAAATTCACATGCAAGTTGGCAAGTTGGCCAACTGAGCATGGGAGGTGTTAGTGGTATCATTAGTTTTATGATGAGCAATAAAGTGTACTATCTTGCTAAATCTATTAACCACAAAAAATATACTATCTCCACCCTTCATAGTTCTAGGCAAACCAAGCACAAAATCCATAGAAATATCAACTCAAGGTGCAGTACAAATAGGTAAGGGTGTATATAATTCATGAGGCATAGACTTAGAATTAGTCTGTTTACATACAATACATTTAGAACATATTTTCTCAACATTTTTTCTCATACCAAGCCAATAGAAATGCTCGCTCAAAACAGCTAAAGTCTTATACACACCAAAATGACCCATCAATCTACCACTATGTGATTCCCTAACCAACAACTCATGCACAAAACAAGAAGGAACACAAATTCTATTAGCACAAAACAAAAAACCTTCATATCTGTAGAATTTATTAAATGCACCATGCTCACATGCAATACATAAATCAAGAAAGTCAACATCAGTTGTACACATATCTTTAAATTGCTCAAATGTTAACAACTTAGATGTAAGTGTAGTAATTAAAGCATATCTCCTTGACAATGCATTAGCAAAAAATATTTTCCTTTCCTTGCTTATAGCATATCACATATGGATAAGCCTCAATAAATTCTACCTACTTAGCATGCCTTTTATTCAATTACCTTGGCCCTTTAAATGTCTAAAAGTTTCATTATCATCATTTATAATAAATTCTTTAGGAGGCAAGTAATGCTGCCAAACATCTAATGCATGAACTAAAGCACCAGTCAACTTCTCACTGAAGTATGCAATATAACATTTTTCTTGTATTAAAACAGCACCAATCCCAATCCCAATTCCAATCCCAGATGCATTATACTCAATCTCAAAAGTGTTATTAAAATTAGGTAAAATAAGAATAGAAATAGAACATAATTTATCTTTCAATATATTGAATGCATGTTCTTGTTTCTTTCTCTATCTAAAGACAACTTCTTTCTTAATAATCTTAGTCAATGGAGCAACTATAGTAGAAAAATCACATACAAACCTCCCATAAAAGCTAGCTAATCCATAAAAACTCCTAACTTCACTAACTACCTTAAAAGTTGGCCATTCTTCAATCGTCTTCACATTCACTTGATCCACCTCAATGCCATGTGTACCTACAACAAACCCAAGAAATACAAGTCTATAATACAAAAAGTACATTTCTTAAGGTTTGTGTACTACTTTTCCTTTCTAGGAATAGTCAAAATAGCCCAAACATGCAATATATGATCATCTAAGCATTTGCCGTATATCAAGATATCATCAAAATAAACAACAAATTTACCTAGAAAATCACACAATACATGGTTTATTAATCTCATGAAATTACTATAGGTGTATTTGTCAAACCAAATGGCATAACCAACCATTCATATAGGCCATATTTTATTTTAAATGTAGTTTTCCACTCATCCCTAGGTTTCATCCTAATTTGATGATAACTGCTTCTCAAATCATTGTTAGTGAAAATGAATGCACCATATAATTCTTCAACATATCATCCAATCCTAGGGATAGGATAGAAATACTTAACTATAATTTTGTTGACTAATCTACTATCCTCGCATATCTGCCAAGTTACATCCTTCTTTAGAACTAATAGCACAGGTACAACACATAAACTCAAGCTCTTCCTCACTTGTCCTTTTGATATGAGCATTATAGGCACTAAAGGGAAAGACGATTATTCTAGCATTTGAGGGCAAAATGGACATTACAACCTGCTAAGGGGACCTATCACAAAAGCAAAAGCAAAGAGTCTGAAAGATGGCTTTGCAAATTTGGCTAAGTCTTTTATTGAAAAGATGAATCAAGAATGGGCTAAGGAAGATAAAAGTATGTCAAGAAGCCAAAAAAAATGAAGTTGGACAGCCCATTGCCTTGTGCTAGTGTATCAAGATTGAAAAGGCCCAAGAAGGCCAAAAGAATTTCCAAACGTGTAAGACTCATAAAGAAAAGAAGAAATTGTAACCAAGTTAAACTCTTATTCCTAATTGAATTTGGGCTTGGATTATTATTCGTAGGCTTAATTTATATTTATTTTAATTAGAGCTTGCAAGGAAAGTGTAAATACTCTCTTAAAAATGTGTACGATAAATTGTAATGAATATTGAATTATTTTCTGCATTTTTTCTCTCAAGAAAAACCACAACTTTGCTTGTTGCATCAAGAAATTGAATAGGTTCTTTCAAGATACTAATTCCTTCTAATATTTATTCATTTTTTTTATTCTTATTCCCAACTATTTGTGTTTCTAAGATCTGGTATCTCAAGGGTTCAATAGGAAAGATTTTTATTTTAGGGTTCGTTCAATATCAATTATGTGTTTGGGGTTTTAGGATCAATATATCCTTGGAGTTCTGCATCATTTGGTATTAAGAGCCGCCTTGAGATAAATTTCTATTTATATTGTTCTTGTTTTTAGCAAAAAAAGGAAAAAAAAGGAAATCAAATTGTGGATTGACTATGGTTTCATGATTCTGTTGTAATATTTGGCATATTCCTATCTTGGAGAATGCCAATTGAACACAGAAAATTGAATATGCAGAATATACATCCTAGATTGCTCCAATTTTGAGAAATTAAAGTTAGGGTTCTAGAGTGATTTAATTTGGGGTTTTTTGTCCAAGGCTTTCAAATTCCAAATTGCCATTACATAAGCTAAATTTGCTATTTTTAGTTGTTGTTTGGAGTTGATTGCAAATCAATTGGGATAGAAGTCATAATAGGCCTCCATTGAGATTGACCAAATTCTGTGTGTTTTTTGTTTCGTTATTTTTTTATTTACTCTTTGTGTTTTCTTGCTTTGTTTTAGCCTAATTTGCATTAGTTCATATTAGATAAGCAACATATTGCATTCTTGTTACTTAACTTGCATAAAAAAATCACATGATACACATTTTTTCTCATTTGTCATAATATCATTTTCCTTACTAGACACATTTACTTTACCTCTAAATTTGTGCTTTTCATTTTTTTTGTTAGGTTTTTCGTTGCTACTCTTTTATAAATACTATTTGTGAATTTTCTTTGAATTGAAATAATTTGATTTCTAAAGTGCAACATTCATAATGATCAAGAGAGGTAACAGGCATAAATAGCTGAGCACATAAAGAGGGCAAAAGCTAGCATTGAGTGGAAACACGAGGCTTCATATCAACTTAAGTGAAACACGCGAGGGAGTGTATTTTTTTTTTTTTTGTGAGGCTGTTTTTGCTAACACCTTTTGTAGGTTTTTAAAATGTGTACTATTTGTCCAAGGAGGTAAGGTAAAGAACCCTCTAACGAGGAAACTAATATGACACTAGATATAAGGGTAATGTATATGGCATTTACTAGTCAATTTTAGAAGTTAAATAGTAGGCTTGATGAGATGGATGAGTGGAGAAAAGAAATGGCACAGAATATTTTTGGGAATGGTAGATGAAATAGGCCACCATATAGGTTTAATCAAGAGACGTTTTGTTGGAATAGTGCTCAACAAGCCAATTAGATTGGCTTTGTAAAACTATTCCTTGTAAAATAATCTTGATTGAATGATACTCTTTGTATGGCCATCTTCATCTTATGCTCTTTATTATTTCATTGGCATTTGGATGAGGCTTTGAGATCACACTAGACTATGGGACTTGGTTATGCATAAGATAGTAATCATGGAATAAGCCTTACAAAGTCGTGATATTAAACCTTCTAAGTCATAGGATATTATGAGACAGGGCATATAAGATCCAAATAGACTTGCACTAATGATATATAAATCCAAGGGTTGGATGTTGCTCTGTTCCATGAACAAGCCCATATGAGATATAAATGTATGTTAATAGGTTCTTATTAGAAAAAAAAGCACTAATCCACTAGATAGTCATAGTGGCAAGTTCTCCCACTTACATTATTGCATACTATTTTAGTCCTTTGACCTGAGGATCCATGGTAACCTTGTGTTTGGTCTTCATGCTTTGACTCTTCCTTGGTCAGTCAGTGGGACACTTGGGTAGAGATTAGGTATGAGCTACTAGGCATAGAGATTTGTGAGATCTAAGACGAAATTCAACTTCTCATCTTTCTGAAGGGTGAGTACATCTCCTATGTATTTTATAATGATTGATTCCAAAAAATCCTTGCACAAGATAATGTGACAATTTGGAAAAGGAGTTTTTCAAAGTTGAGGTCATATAATCGAACATTAGGGATAGAGATATAGTATCGAGATTATTAAGGAGCAGGCAAATATCTTGCCTTAAGTCTCTTTTAGGGGATAGGAGATGGAAAGACCATATTCGTATGGTATGTGTGGAGCTATAATGGGTTTCCAAATATATTCAATTTGGCCAATTAGTTGGGCTCCATGGGCTTAAGGTTGGACAACAACTTGGAGATTAGGTACTCTTCAATCAATAGAGATTAATTGAATTGAGTCAATTTAGTTTAAAAGAGATTAAACTAAAATGAATATATGATATTCAAAAGTTACAAGGAATTGTAAGCCCATGTCCAACAAATGATATACATAAATCCAATATCATTCCTAAATCTTGGAGAAACATTCTAAATGTTAGAAAAATTCACTCCAAGGTGACCTATTTTTAGGAGACTGAAAATTAAAATGTCACTTGGCTTAATTAATTTAAATGTTAAATTGATCAAATAATTTAAAAGTTAAATTAGACCAATAATTAAAGAGTTAATTATTAGATTCCATGTGAACATCAATTGGTCACATTAAGTATAAGGGGTTAAGCTTGTTGGCTTAAATGTTAAGTTAAAGGTTAATTAATTTAATTAAAGTATTTAATTTAATTAATGAGAAGAATCCTTTTTGGAGGAAAAATTCAAGTAAAAGCTTCATTTGGTGTGACATTTTAATTAGCATGATATTAGATTTTAAATAAAATTGAAATGCACACAAAATTCAAATTAGATTTGAATTTGCCAACTTGCAAACATTGCAAGCAAGTTGGTGGTCCCCCACCCTTGAGAAAGGTGTGGAATCACATCATACTCCCTCTATATATAGATATAGAAGTAAGTGGGTAGTCACTTGTGTTGTCAAGTGAAGAATTATATTCTTTCACATTTTTCTTCAATTCTTCAAGGTGTTCGCTCATGTATTGAAGTTCACCTTTCTCTTCTTCTCCAACCCCTAAAATTGGCCACTTCATCTCATCTCTTCTCTCAATCTCCAGCTAATTGTGAGGAGTGATTGGATATTGCTTTGGTGTGGATCATTTTGATAGAGACAAAATAGCAACTTGGTGATTTTATTCTAAGAGATCCAGAAGGAGTTTTGATCAAAAATTTCCATTGTAGATCCATCACAGATCTGAGGGCATATTGGAATTTTTTTAGAATATTTGGAGAAAAATGACTCATGCAAAAGTTGCATTGATTCTGCTGTGTCACCGTTTGGCAGTTTCTAGACTGAAGAAGAGTTCTTCATTTTCTCCATGGAATTAAGCTAATCAAAGTAATCCTCTACCTAAATCTAAATCATGAGCATGTTTAGATCCTTGTTAGAGTGAGTAGCCTAGTTAATTTTAGCTTTTGAAGTTTTAATTATTGAATCTTAGTGCTACTCTAGCCTTCAATTGGTATTGGAACCTAATTCATGCTATGATTTAAATTTTTTAATTGATTGATTCATGTGATGGATTGATCAAAATCACCAAATTCTCAATTCATATGATGGATTGGAGTGTTCGGTTGATGTTATATGTGGCTCCTTGATTGATAAATTAAAAGCATGCTATTATGTGTTTTAAGTGTTGATTTATGTAATTAGTATGCTTTAGTTCATAGCTCCAAATGTTGAATATTGATTTAGCATTAGTTGATGTTATATGTTGATATAGCATGTTGTTGAATGGCTGAAATTGTTTTGATCATTTTTGGATCTAGTTTGATTGGTGTTATGTTGGAGATTTTAGGAGAACATGATTCTCACTTGAACTTGTTTTTGAAAGCATGATTGGAGGCTTGAAATTTCATTTTTAAAAGGTGTTTTAATACAAAATCTCAACCATAATGTGTGGAATCATGTTTCGAAGTTGTTCTAAGTTTTTTAGTGCACAAAAAGTTGAGCAAAAATAAGATGATGCAGCCTAGACCTTGAAATAGGGCAAGCTACCCTGCCTTAACCAGGTGTTGGCCGACAATAGGTATGCCAAGCGTGCGCCTACTATGCAACTATGTACCCTGCCTAGGCAGCCAACAACTAGTTTTGATTAAGGTTGGAATGACCTCATTTTTGGCTTCTTTTTATGTTTAGAAATGTTTTGATTCACACATATTAGATGCACAACTGTTATGCAAGCTCCCAAAATTATGTTTGACATTTTTCATTGCTTTTAAAGACTTTTTAAAGTTAATCGCCTACTTATTGCATAATTGTTATGCTTGACCAATTATTTGTTTATGTGATAAGCATTTAATGGTTGGAATTGATGTCAATTCTTGATTTATTTATTGTTCATTTAAATGTTGAATGAATGATGAATGAATGGGGATGATCATGAGCAGTTTAATATTGATTTTATTAATTTCAAGTTGTTGAAATAGGTTGTATTAAATGGGATTTGCATGCCTTTTGTTCTATCTTGTAAAAATTAAGAGAGCATAATCACTAAGATTGAAGTTTTCTTTCTCTTATAAAAGTTGCAAAGAGTAAAGAAGATTCAAGAAGGCTTGAAGACCTATGAATGTATAGGGATACACTCATGCAATAACTTAGTTTAATCAACCTACTTAAAATTAACCAAGTGATGCACCTATAGCTCTAAGTGCATCACTTGGTTAGCCCCATGGTCATCCCACCCTAGGAGCATACTAGGCGTATTTACTTATTTATGCTTTCTATATCCTATTGATGTATGAGATGCAAGATTAGGATATAGAGAACCTAAATAAAAAGACAAAAAGGATGAGATCTTTGCAAGCAAAAAAAACCCTCCACTTAGAATGTCTAAGTGTTTTTCAAATATTAAGTCAAAATGAATACAAATTAAAAGAGTTTTAATTAATCCATGCCTTTTACCAATAGTATGTGGCATGAAAATGCTACCATTGTTTGTGTGATGTCTCACAAGTCATGGTTCTCATTTATAATAGAAAGCTATGACCATATACTTTGTATAAGATGCACCTTTGATTTGAGAATGCCCATACATTGGCACACGTGTTGTGGGATGTCGTGGGCTCGTCTCAAATCAAAATTTAATTGGTAGGTTCGACTTAACCCCTAGTAGTGTAGATGTCTCATGAGTCATAGGTCTACATTAAAAGTGAGAAAAAATATATCAAGAATTGCATGAGATGCAATTAGTGCAAAAGTTGCTTACCTTTTGATTGTTTATAGATGTCTCACGAGTCGTGGGTCCATTTGCAAGTCCTTAGGATCTTGATTCTCCCTAGGACATATGATTTTCCAAATTCTTCTTGGGGGTTAAGAATTTAATAAAATAGTGGGAGAAAAACATGCTTGAAAGACTATGAACATGTTTTCAATATTAAAATTTAATCATATGCTTATACTCTTTTTTTAGCTCTTGTAGATTTTCAAAATCTTCAAAACAAAATGGCTAAAAATCCACTCTCAAGCATTTTGGAAATCAATAAACTCACCAGGCCTAACTTCCAAGATTGGTTGAGAAATCTTAACTCTAAAAGAGGACCTATGCACTTGATCAAAGTCCGCCGAACACATTAGGTGATAACCCCACCAATGAGGCTTGTGAATTATTCACTAAATTTGTAGATGATGATCTACAAGTGAGATGCCTCATGATGGCATCCATGACTAATGAGCTCCAAAAGACTCACGAGCATTTGAGATATATAAGTGAGATCTACAAACAACTACAAAAATTGTATGGTGTACAAACAAGACACAAACGGTTCGCTTTGCCTAAGGAGCTCTTTAGATCAAGGATGAGAGAAGGTTCTAGTGTCCATGATCATGAGCTCAAGATGATTCGTATCGCTATGTGTGCCAACAATTGCTCTAATGCAATCCCATAAATACAAAAATGAAAAGAAGGTGTTAGAATTTTAATTTGAGGATACATGAGTATGCATATCCATTATCTAATTTAAAAATTACTTACAACAAAAAATGGCTTGTATCGATAATGTTGTAGCATATGATATTATTTTCCCTCGTTATACTCATGATGAGGTCTAATTATATCATTGTCTAGCTTACTCACCACCTTCAAAAGTTTATGAAAATGTCTTGAGATAGTTTCACCTGAATGATTAAATATCTTGCATCAACCTATTATCCACACCATGAGCACATATCATCAAAAATATCCTCACTTCTTCATAAATAGACATTCCCTTTGTTAGATAAAGACCATACTTATGGGCTAATTCATGACATAAATCTAAGAACACAGATTTTTCAATACGGAATGCTTGATAACATCTTACTCCATGCCCATTTAATATCTCCTCTACAAATTGATGACCAATGCGCATGGATGTTCGACATGGAACCATAGAAATATAGTTCTCACAATATGTTAAAATACTACGCGTGGTTACTTGACATAAAGTCCACCAATCCAAGTCTTGTTGAATCTGATGGTTATCGTCACTCATTGCCTCCCCATCAAAGCTATTTGAACTAATCAATGAATGATTTGAGATATCCCAAAGCTTTACTAAAGCATAATCTTTAGTACACCATGGCCCCATAAAACTACAATGAAATCACAAAAAGGACTTTTTTTTAACAAACTTCACCAATACTTATCTCTGTAGAGAAACAAATTTCCAGAAAGCAACAAAAAATTAGCAGCAGTTCCTAGGTGCGGCGTTCAGTCAAAAAAAATCAAGCAAATATGACAGTTACGACAATAAAAATATTATCATTGCACAAAAGAAGTAGAATCTTTGTCTACCAAAATATAAGCATCATCTTTAAATAAAAACTGCTAGAACATATATCAAATTTCTCTCACACACATAATTAACACCACCAAAATAATAATTAGTCACAAGCTCAACTAAATTTAACATCAACAATTCTGCAACAAAAGAGAATAAAAACGATGATATCTCAACTACTACAAAGTCCATCTATTGTTTTAAAATTGATTATAATTAAACCCTAGCCAAGATAAATGAGACTCGTGAGAGGGTTTACTGGCAAACACTTTTCGCATATCTTTTTCGCTCAACAAGTTACATGAGTAGTTCCAAAATTCACTTTGGGGTGTTATTCCAGGAACATTGCCCAACATCTCAATTGCAGCCCCAATAGTTATCTTTGTTGATGGCATGAAGCTAGCAGTGGTTTGTTTGCCATAAAATGTAGAAAGGAATAAATATCTTCCTTCAATGAAGTTGCCCTCGAAACTTTCTTCTTCCCTTAACTTTTTTCCCCACAAAATTTCTTTTAATGTTTTCCAAAAAAGGAAACATAACTTCATTACCAACATCATCATGTGCACTTTTAGTTCCAAATTTTGTGCTACAATCAATTATTCCTATATGCCCCATGTCATCACTATCGCTAAGCTACATATGCTCATCTTCATGTTCTTTCAATTCACCATCATCATCTTACATTGCTTCTCCATTATCAATCTCATCCTCAAATCTTTGGCTAGGTGTTTGTGCTCCCTCTGGTGGTAGCAACAATAGAAAATAGCTTATTAGATCAAAACTAAATCAAAGAAAAGTCCTTGTTCCTAAACTTGCTATAGTCACTATTTTCCTACAAGAATAATCATACTCAAATTAACCTTAGTTTGATAAATAAAACAAAATATTTAATTATAAAAAAGATTAGTGTTCAAAAAATTACTTTTAGTTTTCTCTCCCACCACTCATTGAAGCATCAAGCGAGTTCTTCATCGGATCCCAACCTACTCCAGTCTTCCTGTGCATTAATTTTCTAAATAATATCCAACCTTTCTTCATAATATCCCAATGATTTATAAGTTGTTCGTAGACATAGTTTCTATGAGTCATTTCATTAAACGTCTTGACTAAATTTTTCCACCCATTGACATTGAAATGACTATTTAGCCTATTACCTTTCCCAATTTCCTCCTCACACAACTCAATAAACTTAATAGATGAAAAATGGATCCCACCTTGCAAAGGAATGCCCTTCACTTGACTCACTTGTTTTACTTGCACCCTTACTTATACTCTTACCAGAACTTGGATTCAATGCCACTCTTTTATTTCTTTTCTCCTGATTCTCCATTTAGAACTTTATTTTCAGTTACCTATAATAGGAAAGACATAGAAAAGATTGCTATATGGCCATATATAACAGGAAAGACATAGAACAGGGGTTAAGGAGAAAACGATTAACTAATGACCAGCCATAGAGTACCACAGTCAATACAAGCATAATGCTCCCAAGGCCATCTCAATTTCATATTATTTACAACAAAGTTTGCTCTTTATGTAGAGGCCCTTTGAATTTTGTTAACTGCCTCAGAGCCCTTTTGTGTTTCTGATTACTGTTTTTTTGATATATATATATATATACTCTTATGTTAGTATATGATTATACATGCCAAAGTATCTATATGAATGCTATCTGTGGGTTATGCTGCCAAAATTCAAACACTTGTCAGATCCTTCCACAACCCCGTCAATACAACAGCACAAAGTTGGAGAATCAAATAACAAGTATGCAGAGTTGTAAGAGACAACAGGGAATGCTGACAAAATCATAAATTAATTAATAAAGTAATAATCATTGCCAAGAACGAGAAAGAAACAGACAAGACCAAAACAAAACCGAACAATGGCAACACTCAAGAGGTAAAAATAAAGATATACAACCAAACTCATATAAAAAATGACAAAGAGGAAGATCACCCACTCTACCTTTTAAATGAAGCAAACTAG
>JACGDI010002672.1:186858-209939 GCA_014898725.1 Jacaranda copaia | reverse complement strand
TATAGTAGATATTCAAAAATTATTTAATATTGATTATAGAAATATAGTAGAAAAGGTCCAAAACGTTTATTATAATTTTGACAATTGTATATGATTTTAAATAATAATGATTAATTTGAATGAAAATAAATAAATAATTAATTAATATACTCTTCATGTAGGATCTTATATTAAAATGTTGACATAAACTTTTTAAGTTATATTTAGATTTGTATGTGCATATGTATTAAATATTTTCCACATGATAATTATTATCATATAACAATAATCTATATATTGTACACCCTAAATTTAATATATGTCATATGTATTAAATACTTATTCATAATATGTAACAAGTAACATTATTTATTGATATGATAGAGTATAGACATACATTAATGAGTATTTTATTTATAGATATGTTTTTATTATATATCTCAACATATAACTAGATAAATGAAATACTATAAATTATTTATATAAGAATAAATGTTGTGCATTTAAACAGTATATCCTGGTATTCAATTTTGATGCCCATCAGACACAAAAATAAACATGTAAATACACTTGCGGACTTGCTTGATATATTATGATTTTGACACTTTTATATAAAGTCCATATGATATTTATTACATTATATTTATACACGAAAACATATGAATATCTACTATATTTGGACCAAACTTTGGAAGTTTCTATAATTTTATGTTGATTATTAGATAATTATTTAATATCTACTATAGTAGAAAAGGTCCAAAAAGTAGCACGTTAATTGTTGATGCCAAACCACAATCAGCAACAACATTTAAATTTGTTGTTCACAGAGACACTGTGCAGTAGCTAACAGAAAGGAATGTTCAATGGAGTTACAAAATCACCTAAAATTCACTCAGTAGCATAATCAACTGAGTATTATACTCAAACGAATTGCAGCCAGAAATAGCAACAAGAAGCTAAAGCAAAAATCCTAGCAATCAGAATACCAATGCACAACCAAATGATTATTATCAACGCATACAACAGAAGCTGATTAGAAACCAAGATGTTCACTAATAGGCCAATCCATCTCCTGAAAATTTTCAAAGTGTTTAAACAAAAATCATAATCCAAATAGTGAGCTGTTGATGAGATAGGAACTGAAAAGGAAATACCACATTATACCACCAAGTGCAGAAAACTTTCAACCTCTTTTCGAAACAAAATCAGCCAGAAACATCCAGTTAAAATAAGCACCATTCAAAACTCTAATTCAAGACCTATTATCAACTGTGTAGCAGCAAAACAGAGTTTGTGCAGAAAAGATAAAAGCCTAACCAATCAAAAGGTAACAAGCGAATCCAACAGCTCAAAGGTTCGGCCAAAAACAAACTGTCCCAACAATAGAACATCGAGATAGAACCAGCAAAAGAAATCAGCAACTAGCAGCAAAAATCTGCTGCTACTAATTAAGCTGCTGATGAGTCATTTATTTGAACAAAATAAATGCAAATAAAGCATCATAAAACACTGCTGCAAATATGAGGCCCAAAAAATCTGAAACTCCCCAAAAGCCAGAAAATGCATTTCAGCAAAATCTAGCACAGCTATGTTAAAGCAGCAACAGAAATTCAATCAAAAAGTTCTGAGCATGACAACCACTAATAGAGGTATCTAATTTACAGCCTAAAAACACAACATCCAAAAACAACCACTATATACCTAAAGCCCAAAGAATGAGGATTCCAAAAAAAGAAAAGAGAAAGCCCCAAAAGAGGCTCAGAGAAATGAAGGCAAAAGGTTAAAAAACTACTTAACAACATGCAGAGCTCTATAATCTTCAGATCTTACCTCTGCATTTCAGCCAAGTTAAATTTCAGTGGAGCATCATTGTTTGCTATGCTAAGGGAGAGTTAACTAACATACCATGAGCACTCCTTAACCATTCCAAGCATATCTAGCTATTGAAATTGTTCTCACAACACCATGGACAGATTAAACTAACAAAAAGTATTATCAGATGCTATAAATTAGAATATTATACAAAATAGAAAAAAAAATCATTTTGAATCTTGACAAAAGTTTAATCAATAATAGAGTTTAAACCTTACCACTAATTTGAGAAATCATGACAAAGTGATCAATTCCAACTGAAGAAGCTGTAGAGAGGAGAGAGCGTGTTCGTGTGGGTAGTGCAGCGCTGCAACTGAGGAAAAGTGTTTAAGATTTGAACAGTGAATTATGCAGAGGGTAAATCAAAAATTTGAAAAAATAATAAAGATAGTTTTGTCATTTTGCATGTTAAGATTATTGAGCTGATAGGATCGTAAAAAATAAGATAAGGTGAGCTTACTTTTTCTTTAAGAGCATATAAGTTCCAAAACAACTTATTTAATTATCTTATGATCTTATATGCTCCTAAAGAAAAAATTAGCCAAATACTTTAGTAGAGCTTATAAGTTTTTTAACATCTTATAAGCTATTTAGATGAGATTATAAGCTCAACCTTTATCTTATACAATCATGATCTTAAATCTTCTAACGATGCATGAGATACGGGGGTATGTTGGTAAGTGATTGTTAGAGAACGAGATACTGAAAACTCGCTTAGAGAATCCACCAGACTGTCGCAGTGGCATGTCAGTAGTAGTTAATTCTCCAGCTTATACTAATGCATATAATTAGTCCTCTGGCCTAAGAATCCATGTTAACCTTGTGTCCGGTTCTCATGCTTTGACTCCTCATTAGTCACTTAGCAAACCGTTTAGGTTAAAATTGGGTATAAGCTACTTAGCATAGAGGTTTATGAGATCTAAGATGGAATTCAACTCCTTATCTTTGTGAAAGGCAAGTATATCTCCTATGTATTCTATAATGATCGATTTCAAAAAATCCTGCACAAGGTGGTGTGACAATTTTGGAAAGGAGTTTTTCAAAGATGAGGTCACACAATGAAATCAAATATTGAGAATAAAGACATAATATTGAGGCTATTAGGGAGCTGACAAATATCTTGCCCTAGGCCTCTTTCAGGAAATAGAAGACAAAAGAACCGTATTTGCGTGATACGTGTATAGCTATAATGGTTCTCTAAAAGCATTCATTTTGGTCAATTAGTTGGGTTCCATAGGCTTGAGGTTGGACATCGACCATCAAGATTGGGTACTCTTCAATTAATGAGATTAATTGAATTGAGTTGATTAGTTTAAAAGTGTCTTAAACTAAAATGAATATAAGATATTCAAAAGTTACAAGAAGTTGTTAGCCCATGTCCAATAAATTGTAGAACTTATTGGGTCACACTCAAAATCGAATTAGCTTCCTAATTGATGGAGAAATTTTTCTAAGAGTTAGAATATCCACTCCTAGTGGACTGATTTTGAGGTGATCAATTTTGAGGTCAATTTTAGCTTGATTAATTTAGGTGTTAAATCAATAAATTAATTTAAGGAGTTAAATTAGATTAATAATTAAAGAGTTAATTATTTAGTGCCATTTGATCTCCAATTGATCAAAGTTAACTTAAAGAGTTAAGTTAACAAAATTAAGCTTAAAAGTTGTTTGTTGGCTTAAGAGTTAAGTCAAAGATCAATTAATTAAATTAAAGTATTTAATTTAATTAATGAGAAGAATATATTTTGGAAGAAAAATTAAAATGAACAATTCATTTGAGTTGACATTTTAATTAATTTGAAATTAGATACCAAATTAAATTGAAATGCACATGAAATTCAAATAAGATTTGAATTTGAATTTGCATTTGCCAACTTGGCATGCAAGTTGGCCGCCCAGTTGGCATCACACCTTCCTCCCTCTATATAGATTTAGAGATGGCATATATTCCGAACTTGCATTTTGGAGTGAAGTTTAGAATTTTTCACATTTTCCTCCAAAACTCTTTCCAAGCATTGCCTCATGTGTTGAAGTTTTGCTCTGTATTCTTCTCTTACCTCAAAATCATCCTCCACCATAGATTTTATCCTCTATTTCTCCAGCTAAAATTGAGAAAAAATTGAAAGTTTAATTGGTGTGTGGCTCATTACAATAGAGGCAACATTTGGTTTGCTTGCCTTTGGAGATCCATTTTGTAGAGCAGCAGTTTTGATGAATTTTTTTTGGAGATCCAGAATGTTTTCTTCTCCAAATTTTTTACAGTGTCTTCATCAAGGTGTGGATAAGATACAGTAATTTTTTCGTGATTTTTGGAGAAGTATGGATGAGGCAAAAATTGCACTCTTCCTGCTGTGCTGATTTCTGGCAGATTCTGGATAGGTGAAAAGTTCAGCATTTTCTCCTTGGAAATTAATAATTCAAGGTAATACTCTATCTAAATTTTAATTCCAGGCATGATTATATCCTTTTTTTCTTGTAAGAACAAGTTAATTTAAGTTTTTGAAATTTTATAATTGCATCCTAGTGCCTTTCTTGCCTTCAGGATACTTAAGTACCAAATTCTTGGATTATCTAAAGGAGAACAAAATTCTCTCTCAATGAACTCCACCCAGAACACCCCAACATAATTGAGTAGCCAAAAGGAGAAATCGTACTTTGTTAGACTTGGTACATTCCATGATGTGCTTTTCCAATATACCCATATCCTTTTAGGATATGCCTTAGAAATGGTGATGAAGTTACTAAATGTAGACCATCAAAGTCGGAGACAAAAATACCACATGAGATGTGGTATAGCAAAGCACCCTCTTACCATTTCCTCAGGGTATGGGGATTTTCCACCTACGTGAGACAGACAGTAGGAGATAAGTTGAATAGTAGATTCATCTTGTGCAAGTTTATGGGATACCCAAACAAGTTTACGGGTTATTACTTTTATGATCCCTTAGAATAAAAGGTTGGAAAAGGATTTTCTATAAGATAGAAAGGGTATTGTTGTTGAAACCGCTAAAGTTCAAGATGATAATCAAATCCCACAAATGGTGGAAACAAGCAAGCTCCAAGAGCCTCACACACAACCTCTAAGAAAGTCGGATCAAATCAAAAAACAACTCAAAAGGTTTGGATTTCTTCATGAGATGGATCAATTAGATAGTGATCCAAAGACTTATGAGGAAGCTATATTAGACATGGACTCGGCATGTTGGCTTGAAGCCATGAGATCCAAAATGGACTCATGTACTCCAACAAAATATGGACTTTGGTAGATCCACCAAAGGGAATGGTTCCCATTGGTTACAAGTGAATCTATAATCAAAAGCTAGGAGTTAATGGAGAAGTGATGATTTTTAAGGTGCAACTAGTGGCAAATGATTACACTCAAAGACTCGGTATTGATTTTGAGAAAATCTTTTCATCGATCACAATAGCTAAGCCCATTCAAATTCTACTTGCCATAGTGGTATATTATGACTATGAGATATGATAAATGAATGTGAAAATCGCTTTTCTCAATGGTGACATTGAAGAAGAAATCTATATGGAGCAACCACAAGGTTTCACATCCAAGAGGAATGAGCAAAGGGTTTGCAAACTCCATAGATCCATTTATAAACTCAAACAAGGGTCCGAAAGTTGGAACATGCATTTTGACAAGATAGTCAAATCATTTGACTTTATCAAAAATGTGTGTGAACCACGTGTGTGTATAAAGACTAGTGGGAGTAGTGTATAGTTTATTGTACTTTATGTCGATGAAGAGAGGTAAAAGGTATAAATAGGTAAGCACATAAAGCGGGCAAAAGCAAGAATTGAGTGCAAACATGAGAGTTCACATCTATTTGAGTGAAATACATGGGGGGTTTTTGTGTGTGTTAGAGAGGCTATTTTTGCTAACAAATTTTGTAGGTTTTTAAATGAGTACTATTCTTCCAATGAGGGAGAGTAAAGAACCCTTTGATGGAGAAGCTAATATGACATCAGGCATGAATATATTGTACAAGGCATTTACTAGTCAATTTAGAAGTCGAATAACAGGCTTTATGAGGTAGATAAGTGGACAAAGAAGGTGGCACAGAAAATTTCTCGAAATGGTATACAAAAGAGGCCTCCATATAAGTTTAATCAAGAGATTTTAAGGATGAATTTGATGATAGTAGTTTGGCTAAGAATAGAGGAGTTGAAGCTGGATTCAAAGCTAGGGGGGATAACAATTTGAATACCATCAAGATGAAAATTCCATCATATAAAGGGCAAAGTGATGCCAAAGCATTCATGGAGTCGAAGAGAAAAGTGGAGTTGATCTTTGATTGCCATAACTATTATGAAGAGAAGAAAGTGAGACTTGCAACAATTGAATTCACTGACTATGCATTAGTTTGGTGGGATCAATTAGGGCAGTCTAAGAAGAGAAATGGTGAAAGACTTATTGAGACTTAGGTAGATATGAAGACCATTATGAAGAAAAGATTTGTTCCATCTTACAATTATCGAGAGATACACCAAAAGTACAAAGATGCATTCAAGGGTTTAAGTGAATTGAGGACTACCATATGGAGATAGAGATGTTGATGGTTAAGGCCAACATAAAAGAGGATACAGAAATGACAATGGCTAGATTTACTAGTAGTTTGAATAGAGAAATTACTGTTGTTGTGGTCCTGCAACAATATATGGAGATGGAGGATTTGGTGAGTATGGTAGTGAAGGTAGAGAAACAACAAAAGTAAAAAGGGGCAACCTATGTATTTTAGAATTCCAACTCAATTTAGGGTTCAAAATAGCAAAATTATGATGAAAAGAAAAAAAAAATAAGGGCTTAGTTTCCAAGAATAAAGGGCTGGATGTATCAAGGAACAAGGATAAGAGGTTTATTCTACAAAATGGTACTTTTAATTCTTCTTCTTCCACTACTACTTCCAAACATACGGATATTAAGTACTTTAAATGTCAAGGTTTGGTCATTATGCATCTGAATATCTAAACAAAAGAGCTATGATTCTTATGGGTAGTGAAATTATATATGAGTCTGATGATGATAATAAGTTTGATGGTAGTAATAATCATATGCCACCTTTAGAGGATGTTTCTAGTGATGAAGATAATGTTGAATATGTTATTCATGGTAAATATCTTGTTGCTAGGCGTGTATTGAACTTGAATGTTAAGGAGGAGAGTTTAGAACAAAGAGAAAATATATTTCACATTAGATGCTTGATAAGTGATAAGGTGTATAGCTTTATAATTGATATGGGTAGTTGTGCTAATGTGGCTTGTACCACTTTAATTGAGAAAGTAGGGTTGAAGTGTGATAAACACCCTAATCTATATAGGCTACAATGGTTGAAAGATAGTGGAGATATGAGGGTTATTAGGCAGGTTGTGGTAACTTTTACTATTTAGAGATATAGTGATGAGGTGGTTAGTGATGTAGTACCCACGCAAGTTGGCCATATGTTGTTGGGTAGGCCATGTTGGAATCGTGCCCTGCAAGCCAATTAGATTGGTCTTATAAACTATTTCCATGTAAAACAATTGTGATTGAATGATATTCTTTATATGGCTTTCTTCATCTTATGCACATATTTACTTCATTGGCATTTGGGCATTTGGAAGCTCAATGTTTCTCAATTTTGGTAAACTCGTGGGCATTATTTCATTAGGAAATGCATTATCAAATTCCTGCAATAAAGATACAAATACACTAGGCAATTAGGGTTATGGTCAATTTCATATAACAAAACCTATCTTACCAAATCACTATTGATATGAGCACTAGAGGTACTGGAGGGCAAGATAGTTATTTTGGTTTTGGAGGGCAAGATGGACATTACAACCTTCCAATGGGACCTATCACAAGACCAAAAGTAAAGAGATTGAAAGATGGCTTTGCAAATTTAGTTAAGTCTTTTTGTTAAAGAGATGAATCAAGAATGGACTAAGAAAAATAAAAGCATGTCAAAAAGCCAAAAAAATGAAGTTGGATGGCCCATCACCTTGTGCTTGGTGTATAAGGCTTGAAAATGCCCAAGGAGGCCACAAGTATTCCCTAACATATGAGACTCATGGAGAAAAGAAGAAATTATGACCAAGTTAAACTCTTATTCCTAATTAGATTTGAGTTTGAATTATCATCTGTAGGCTTAGTTTATATCTTATTTTAATTAGGTCTTGCTATAAGAGTATAAATACTCTCTTAAAAAAATATTTGATGAATATTGAATTATTTTATGCATATTTTCTCTCAAGAAAAAAACACTACTTGTTGCATCAAGAAATTGAATAAGCTCTTTCAAGGTACTAACTCCTTCTAGTATTTATTCAATTTATTTATTCTTATTCCCAATTATTTATGTTTCTAAGATCAAGTATCTTAGGGGTTCAATAGAAAGGGTTTTTGTTCTAGGGTTCGTTCAATATCAATTTTTGTGTTTGGGGTTTCGAGATTAATATATCCTTGGGGTTCTACATCATTTGGTCTCAAAGCCACCTTAAGATAAATTTCTATTTTTGTTATTTCTGTTTCCAACAAAAAAGAAAGAAAGAAAGAAAGAAAGAAAATTGAGAAAAAAGAGATCAAATCATGAGTTGACTGTGGTTTTATGATTCTTTTGCAACATTTGCATATTCCTATCTTGGAAAATGCTAATTGAACACAAAAAATTGAATTTGCAAAATATACACCCTAGGTTGCTCTAATTTTTAGAAATTAAAGTTAGAGTTTTTTAGTGATTCAATTTGGGGTTTTTTTGACCTAGCTTTCAAATTCCAAATTGCTATTGCATAAGCTAAATTGGCAATTTTAGTTGCTATTTTTGCTAACACTTTTCGTAGATTTTTAAAATGAGTACTATTCTTCCAATGAGGGAGGATAAAGAGCCCTCGATGAAGAGGCTAATATAACACCAAATATAAAGGTTATGTGCAGAGCATTTATTAGTCAATTACAAAATTCGAATAACAAGCTCTATGAGATAGATGATTGGAGAAAGGAGGTCACACAGAATATTTCTAGAAATGGTAGATAAAATAGGCCTCTGTATAGGTTTAATCAAGAGATGTTTGAGGATGAGTTTGATAGTAGTAGTTCGGCTAAGAATAGAAGGGCTGAAGTTAGATTCAAAGCTAGGAAGGATAGCAATTTGATTGCCATCAAGATGGAAATTCCATCATTTAAAGGCAAAATGATGCTGAAGCATACTTGGAGTGGGGGGAGAAAGGTGGAGTTGATCTTTGAATGTCATAACTACTATGAAGAGAAGAAAGTGAGACTTGCAGCAGTTGAATTCACTGACTATGCATTAGTTTTGTGGGATTAATTAGTGCATTCTAAGAGGAGAAATGGTGAGCAACGTATTGAGACTTGGGCAAATATGACGGTTGTTATGAAGAAAAGATTTGTTCCATCTTACAATTACTGAGAGATACATCAAAAACTATAAAGACTCATTCAAAGTTCTAAGTCAGTTGAGAACTAACATATAGAGATAGAGATGTTGATGATTAAGGCCAACATAGAGAAGGATACAAAAATGACAATGGCTAGATTTATTAGTGGTTTGAATAGAGAAATTTGTGTTCTTGTGGACCTACAACATTATGTAGAGATGGAGGATTTGGTGAGTATGGTAATGAAGGTAGAGAAACAACAAAAACAAAGAGTGAAAGCCCATGTATTTCAGAATTTCAACTCAAAATAGGGTTCAAATAGCAAAATTATGATGAAAAGAAGAGAGTTAAGGGCTTAGTTTCCAAGAAGAAAGGGCCAGATGCATCAAGCAACAAGGATAAGAGGTTCATTTTACGAAATGGTATTTCTAATTCTTCTTCTTCTACTACTACTTCCAAACATAGGGATACTAAGTGCTTTAAATGCCAAAGTTTAGGTCATTATGCATCTGAATGTCCAAACAAAAGAGCTATGATTCTTTTGGGTAGTGAAATTGTATCTGAGTTTGATGATGATAATAAGTTTGATAGTAGTGATAATGATATGCACTACAAAAAAAAATTAATCCTAGAAGGGGTTGAATTTAAATTTAGTGGTGGTTTTTAACCATCACTAATACCTTTAGTGGGGGGGGTTTTCCATACCCCTGTAGTTACATGTCCTGCTAATTTTTAGGGGGGAGGGGGGGTTTCGAGCAACCGCCATTACAACCCCCGCTAATAATTAATTTTATCTATGGGGTTCTTTGTTAAATTAGCAAGGGTTTTTAACCTCCACTATAATTAAAAAGTATAATGATAAAATTTTAGTGGGAGTTTCAAACCCCACTATTAATAAAACATATTAATTTTTTACAATTTTAGCAACAATTTTAAACCGCTGTCACTAATAAAATATATTAGTTAGAGTTTTAGTGGGGATTTTAAAACCCCCACTATTATTATGTATAATTTTAGCAGGGGTTTTGAACCCCCACTTTGTTATTTAGGATATTGTTTAAACCCCCATCAATATTAAAACATTCTTTTTAGAATCTTAGTGGGGGTTTCCATATCCCTGTATGTCATTCCATTTACGTACTAATAGAACTGCATTCTCAAAACTCAACACAATCTATTTAATTGTAAAATCAATTTATAGAACTAATTCTCAAAAGCATCAATATTCTCTAAAACATAAAGTTCATGATTCAAAGTACTAAAACAAATGTTAACACATTTTGCACATATAAATTCTTAAAGTCAATTCTAATATATATTAAACTACTTAGTGTTTCTCAATGAACACTATAGATAAGTAACTAGTGAGGAGTTCATTGTGATCTTGATTACTAGCACCTGAAGATTTTTCTATTGGAGAAGTAACAGATTCATGTTGACTACTTGCATCATGTTGTGCCTGTTGGGAGAAAAAATGATTATTTTAGCATATCAATACACCAAACTAAGCTATAATCAATCATTCCAAAGTATGAAAAAAATGTAAACAAATTCCTGAGGAGGAGGTAGATCAAAAATAGAAACGAGCTCATTAGAAATCTATCCTTCTTTAATCAGAATATAGGTCTTGAATGCACTCATAGCATTTTTCAATAGTGACTCTAGCTAAACCAATCTATCATCATTTTGGGGATTACAAGATGCACTATATGATGAAAAGCCACTGAAACCACACAGTCAAATGCTTGTGTTTCCAAAGCAAGATGTGGGTGTAACTCCCAAACTCATACATCATACTCATCCAGGATGCTCCTTTCCTAAGATCTTATCAACAACATTATTTGGTGAAATAATAGAGTTGACGACAGGATCATGACTCATTTCTTTCTCCATTTGCTCCTACAAGTGCAAAATAGATATAAGATACTATTCATTTAATTTCTATCTTCTATGCTGTAAGGTAAGAGTAGAAACTCAATAAATAATAATAATAATAATAATAATAATAATAATAATAATAATAATAATAATAATAATAATAATAATAATAATAATAATAACCAACTTATTCCTTGTTCCTTTGCCATGTCATTCAAGATCCATCTTGATGCTTATGAGTTGCAAGAAATAAATGACCACAACCCATGGGATGTCCATATTCCATTTCCTAAAGTTTTCAAATGAAATACAATTAATATATTTATCCATATCAATGTAATTTTGAAAAAAATAACAACAAAGTAACAAAAACTATAATAACTACCATCTCATATCTTCTTCTTACATTAGAATTTGATCCTCTAGTGTGTGGCACTATTTGTTTCTTTCTATTCTTAGCATTCTTCTTACAAAGTGCCTATAATATTACAATTACAAAATATACAACACTAAATCAAAATCACATAACACTAATATATTTGCAGGGGGGCAAATTAGTTCCAAACCCATGGTTTCAACCCAATTCACGTTAGGTTAGGTTGGATTTAAAATAATATGATTGGGTTTGAGTTTAGATTGGGTTTTATTTTAGTGGGTTGAATATGGATTGGGTTGAATATGAAGTTTAAATACAAATGGGTTTAAAATGGGTTGAATATAGTTTTTAAATAATTCAAACCAATTTCAACCCCCAAAATTATCATTTCATTCTCTCATTCTTCCAAACTCATACTCCACTTTATTTTTATTTCTATAACACTCTAAAAATTAAAAAAAATAATGAATTAAAAATTGGATATATTACATATCACCAATTAATCACTTACCATTTCTCCATCTAATTTAATTTTAAAATATTAATTTATTAACTTAATTCGAATGAATTAATTAAGTAACTTTTTACTTGAGATTATGATCTAAAAATTGATGATATCATTAATTTATTTATAAATTAGAAACTCTAATTTTTTTAAAAAAAATTTAGACAGTTAATTTTATAGCCCTAATATTATTTTCAACCTTGAAATAGGAAAATAAATAAAAACATTATTTTTTCAATTTTTACGAACTACCAAAATATAAATATATAAATATAATAAATTTATTGTGTAATGATAGCATATGGGAGGACAAACTGAGATTGTCCATTTCATTTCCTTTGCCTCCATATGAAGAAAGGGCCCCAACTTTATTTTTATTTTAGTTATAATATTTTTATAAATTTCAAAATTAACTATATTTCAATATTTTTTAGTATTTTATTTAAAAATAATAATTTAGGTAGATATAAGAATTTAAATTTAAATTTTTATATTTTCTATTCTTAAAAAAGACATATTTTTCAAGATATAAGCATATTTTAATTATTTTAAATTGATAGTGATACTTTTATATCGAATCAAATTTAAATTTAATTATTATGATAAACAAGGAACTAGATTGAAAAAATTAAAAATAAAATAAGTAGTACTTTTGCAAATATTGATTAAATATAAAAAGTAAAAAATAAAAAACAAATGCGATTAGTATATTAAACATTTTGTTGGGTACAATGTAAATATTTTGTACTAAAAATTTAAAGTATTTTAAATAGTTATGTTTTATTCATTGAGCAAGATTGTTATTTTGTATTAAATGAAAAAATGTAAATATTATAAAATAATAAGTAAATTATGCATTTACATAATTTGATTTGATTTTACATGATTAACAAGAATTTGATAATAAGTAATTAACATACATCAAATAAAGATAAAAAGATTATAATTTAATAAAATAATATAACAATGGATTTAGTAAAAAGTTTATATTTTTTTTTTGTATTGGACCCACCCAAATCTGACCCAACCCATTTTCAACCCATAAATATAAACCCATTTTTTAGCCCAACCCATTTTCAACCCAACCCAACCCATAATGACCCAACCCACCTATTTGCCACTACTAATTTGCAGTATTACCTGTGTCTCCGATTTTAAACGATAATCAATATAACTGGCCCATTGATGTTGTCCAATGCCTTATGGAACATTGCTTATTAGCTCATCTCTACTCTTTAGAGGATCATAAAACTCATTCCAAATTCTAGGTCTACTTCCAACCCACTACTTTCCAATGGATTGTAGAACATAACGTCTAGCAATGTTCTCACTCATCTTGAAACAAAATCGAGGCTTCAAGAAAAAAAAATGAACAAATTTAATGAATTCTTCCATCTATATATTAAATTACCAACATTCAATGAAATAACTATTATTAAAGTAATCATTTTACCTTAATTACATTATCCCAACAATGGTCAAGGTAGGGCATCAACATATCTATCTAGTTTTTAAAGTTGATTGGGAACATGGATGAATCAATAGCCAAAATTCCACACAATCCTGCGAGAAGGCCCTGTCCTTCTCCATATGGAAGATTCAGATCATCAAATTAGGCCACTATTTGCACTCCATTTGCTAAGTGGAAACATTTCTTACTTTTTTAGCTTGAAGATCTTAGCAATTCCCTAGGAAATGATATAAATAAGAATTACCATAATGCAAATTTAAAATTCCAAATAATTATATTGCCATACATTTACTAGAATTGAGAAAAGATCATCTTAATTGAGAAAAAAATCAGATATACCTATTGTTTGCACGGTCAAAAATGGCTTTAACTCACATCCAATATGATGGTAATCCGATGAATTTGAAGTTTGTGTTTGGCTTGCTGTTTATGTTGTAGGTTGAGTTCCACTTGTATTTTCATATGAAGAAATAGAGTTTAGGGATGCTTGTGGTGGAGTTGATGGTGGTGATGATGGAAAATAATGTTGAGTTGATGGTGGAGCCTAGGGTGGAGCTAATGGTGGAGGATCATCTGGTGGAGCCTATGTTGCGACTGATTGTGGAGAAGTTGATCTTATAGAAGGTTATTCTAATGCTTCTGTTATGTGACCATGTGGCTATATAGATGGTGAGGTTGTGTCGATTTGTGAGTATTTTTAAAACTCTTAGCCTTTAGCGTTGCTGTATATTGAAAAGAAATTTATGTTAGATACAAAAGTATAAAAAAAACTAGTACATATAGATTAAGCTCTTGGCAAGTATTTGGCCTCAAACTAGTTTATTGTTGGCTTCATAGAACTTTTCAATCTTTAGATAGTATTTATAAGTAAATTGCACTGAAAAATAATATGTAAATCATGTTAACTTAAGAGAGAGACACTATTCCACTAAACAAGGGAAATGATTAATCAAGTTATAACAAACATAGAAACATATAGGTCAATTATATATATGTTGTTCAAAAACATTTCTGTGAATCTCATTGTCAAACGCCTACCATCTTTGCACTTCAATCCAAAGTAAGACTGTAATATATGGACCATTCACATTTAGTGTGTATATTTTTGTCTCAAAAAAATGGTGGGTTATGGAAAATCTCTAGCTGGACTACATAGAAGCAAAGATGGTTGGCATTTTATAACCCAAGAATTTGAACATATATATATTTGCAAAGTAATTTCAATATATTTCCTTTTGATATACATATATTGATAAAATTCTGACAAACATTTTTTTGCCTATCATGTACTCATGTTAAGGAATTGGTAATTTGAAAACATTATTTTCATTTTACCAAAGTTGAAGCATTAATAAGAGAAGCATTGAAAGCCTTTAACTCTCTCCAAATTGGAAAAAGGAAGCACCAATGTTTTCTCTTCCTTAAAAGTCACAGACCAGCAATAGTAACTAGTAACAACATATATAATGGCGCTAGTTGTATGCTGTGCATTTCCAAATGCCAATTGGGCCGCCATTCATATTTCATGCATTTATTCGTCAAACATTTCAACTACCCACGTTCAACACTTATGTTGACCATTAGAGAACATAAAATTAAAGGTTAGGCCACCACTTAATTTTACTATATATACCAAATTTAATTTTGCCTAATTAATTATGCAGCTTTCCTTCTATTACTTTTCAATTGCACATTTTATTAATTATTTGTTTACATTATGCAATTTCATTAATTGCAGAAGCAAAGTTAATGGACCTGCAAGATTTAAACCCCACTAAGAGAGATAGAGTAATCCCCATCAAATAAAACTTCCAGTCATTTCAAGTACATTCACATTAGGTACTCAAAGATAAATTTTAAGAAAAATAAAAAGAGATAAAATTGAAAAAGGGAATATGGATGTCACCTTCAACTTAAATTTCTCCCTGATTTTTTCTTTAAAATGTGCACAGTAGTACCTCAAGAAGATGTCGCTTATATCAAGAAAAAATAGATATAAACAAATAAGCAATAATGTCTAGAAACTTGATGTATGTATATTTATATAAACACACACAGACACACACACATAGAAAGAGGGAGAGAGAGAGAGAGAGAGAGAGAGAGAGAGAGAGAGAGAGAGAGTGACTCTTACCATCCAAGCAACAAAGTTAACTTGTTATTAATGAGTTTCAGAACCAAAAATGCAAGAAATATGAACAACAAAAAATAAATGCGTATATGCATACATTGAATCGCATGACTATATATGAGTTTGCATGGGGTTTTTCTTGTTTGAGAAACATAAGCCAATTCCTTGAGACTTTATATGAGTTTGCATTTTGCATGTGGTTTTTCTTGTTTGAGAATCAAAAACTACATGCAAAAGCAACTAGAACAACAAGAAAAAAAAAAAGAATAAAAACAGTTGATACCAAAAAAACCAAAATCTTATTAACAAAAAAATAATGTTTGAATATTTAAAACCCTTCACAAGAAATTACTTATATAACAATCCAAACTATCAAATTAATTAGATAGTTGCTCATCTATTTCAAGGTCACTATCAATATCTACTCTAACTTCATACCATCTTCATCTATCCTCGCTAATTGAAAGTTTGCATCCACAATATCAAAGAACTGTTGAAGATCTTGTTACTGGTATGGCTCATTTTCATACACACCCTCTTCATGATCCTCACTTATGTCATACACATCTCTAGGTTTAAGATGCACAATGATGCTTCAACTTTCATTAATCTCATCTTATACATAGTAGACCAGTTGTGCTTGTGAAGCTTTAACATAAGGATCATGATATTCACATTCACCGGTATGAATCAATCTAGAAAAATTTGCAGAATTGAAGTTTCAAGGATCCTTTCTAAATCCTCTTTCTCATGTGGTGTCAACCCATTGACATTTGAAGAGTATTACCATGAAATAGCCATGATAATTAAGCTCAATGGCATTCCTCCAACTTCACATAATATGGCAAATCTACTTACCTTACATTTCGATCCACACTACTTGAAACACATGATGTGTTGGAAGTTAGGAATACTCCACTATTTTGAGTTTTCAATCCATACTCTCAAGCTAGTGTCTGAAATTTAAACCCATTAATGTTATATTTTATGAACTTTCTTGCATCTATAATTGGACCTTGTGCTAGAAACTTAAGATCAATTGGAATTAAGTTTGTTGCGCAATTTTTTCACGATGAAAAGTCCAAATTATTTGGATGCACTACCTCTTACACAGTATCTATATTTCTAGGAGGTTGTTGCACAATTATTTCACCATGAAAAGTCCAAATTTCATAAGTTCTTGGAAAAGACAAGCAAATCAAGTGGTCACATACTACATCTCTACTTTGCCATTTCATAAAGCCACACTTTAGACAAGGACATTTAATTTGCATTTTCAACACTAGCATTTGCAAATGCAAAATCCAAGAACTTATCCAACCTATCCAAGTATTCAATTGTGTTGCGTGGCTTGGTAATCCAAGACTTGTCGATTGACATTATAAAGAATCTAGGTTTAAAAAACACAAGGTTTTAAAAAAAATACAAAGAATCTAGGTTTAAAAAACACAAGGTTTTAAAAAAAATACAAAGAAAAAGCATTATATAAACTAATAAAACAAAACTATTATTTATAAATAAACACAAATACTTACCAATAATCAATAGTGGTTCTCTTGCTTTTCTAGATGCAAAAATTAATTGATGAAAATCACAACGATAATGGTGCATCCTAGGCAAGATATATTAACGCTCTTATGCATGCATTTCAATTGCAACATAGGAATATAGACTATGATTTTATGGTAAAAGTCTACGTAAAAAAGTGCATAAATGCAAAATGGTATGAAAGAGAGACATTTTCTAATGCATCTATTAATTTAATCTTAAATTAAGTATGAAAGAGAGAAATTTCTATTGTCACTACAAGCTTCCAGAGTTCCAGTGAAGGAGACCATATACCTGCAGGAATTTTATATGAAAACCGAGTAGGAGGCTAACTAATTGGTCCATCAGATTTGGGTCCCAGTGAAAATGACTCCCATGCAACACACACCCACATATGTTTTTGTGTATGAGTGTGTGATTTTTCTCCAATAATAATAAGAATATTAAATAAGATGTCTCGAACCAGCCATGACCTAAAATAATTCTAGAGATTTACTTCTTAAAATAATTTTAGAGACAAGTTGTTTTTTTCTTTAATCAAATAGCATCTATTATTTTTAATTATTTTTTATTCAACTTTTACTAAACCATTTAATATAAGAACTCTTACAGACAGGCCTTAGCTGATGGGGATCTAAGACAAAGTGAGTTATTTGGATTTGTGTCCCCTCAAGCTAAAGCCTAAAAGCCCGCCCATACTCTATCCACATTCCATCAGCTCCACCAACTCCTTTTCTTGGTCAATAATTAAATATGCAGTATCTATCTCTTTCCTTGTTTTAAATTTTTGCTACAACTTTAAATAAAACAAGATTTAAGGTCAACAATTATAGTATCCGTCTGTTTCCTCTTAATCCCACAATAAACAAGATTTAAGGTAAAATATTATCAGAGACTAATTGTGTATTAGGAATAGGACAGCCCTATGGTTATATTGACAGAAGCAAGCTAGCTGGGTACATGTGTTAAAAAAACTAGATGGATGCCTCAGCTGAAGCCTTCAAATGCTCCAATCCAGCCACCACTAAAAATCTATACCTATCTATATATATATATATACATATATATTTGTTTTACATATATTTTTCTTATTTTTGTTCTACCTTCCAGTCAGATCAAACTTTTAGGAAATGGGTTTAGCACAATTGGGATTTAATTCTTGAATAAAGAAATTTGCCCCATAGAACTTGATTTTGTCAGGTTCTTAGGCTTTAAGACAACTATGCAACCAACTAAAACTGAAAACTATCAATCAGCATTGACCCAATCTATATATTTACTACAATTTCTTATATCAATATAATTTACTAAATATTTAAATCCATTCAAAAATTTAAAAAAATAAAGGAGAGAGAAAGAAAATAAGTCAGGTGACTGAATCGTAACTGCATTACCAGTATCAAATTCCAAGTAATAATCCTTAAGGAAAATGCCATCAAAGAAACATTTGCACAAATGTTAGCTCCTACCCACATTAACCTTATATTCAATGACATAAAAACATTACATATTTTTTGTAAAGATTCTAGCAACCAACTTAACATGACAGATGAACCCAAGCTAACACATATGAAACAGATGACCCACTAGTCATAAGAAACAAGAATTTATACTAAGATGAAAATTTCCTGGACAAACACTACATAGTGCAACTATTTTGGGGCCATAGTTTCCATGTGAAAACCAAAATATATAAGCCCACTCTATGATATGGTCGTACGTCCATTAATTTCCTAACGTAAATTAAAATTTTCATCTAACTAATATTTCAGTATTAATCAAATTAACATAATAAAACTAGCAAAAACTAGTACTCCAGCAAATGCTTCAACTTAACTTAGTTGAGTAAAGTCTTATCAGCCACACATCAAACAAATTATGTGCAACCAAATTCTACATTGTTTGGCAACACATCTTATCCCAAATTAATTAATAAGACATAAGAAAAATAATAATATTATATTAAAATATTTGATATAATTATATTAAAATATTATTTCCAATTCAATTTTGTTCGAAATCTTTGCCTTATTAATCCAATCACATTCTCGTTCTCGACACAAAATAAAATTAAAATATGAGCAAATCAAAAAGCGTTCCAAAACAAAAAATGAGAATATAAACACAATTAATTGGATAATAGTTTTTTTTTTTTTTCAAATTTATACACACACATTGAGCGTTTGAATATTTTAAACTCTCAACTTCACACTTTATACATGAGATTTAGTTGACATGCCTAAATAAAATATATGTAGTTCACTTTCATAAGAACAATCCATAGTTTGATTAATGAGATCAATAATACCATTCAACGAGAATAATTTCTACTCGTAGAATGTCTAGATATTAATCAAAACAAAGAGTAAGATATATAGATGAAGAATCAATTATTAAAACATAAAAATATAGTGCAGTAATCCTTTAGTATACTGTTGAAATATATATAGTGATAGGAGTTCTGAGGACATGATGAAGGGGATTAGTGTAGTAATCCAGTAGTACAGTACTTTGAAAGGAGTACTAGTGACATCATGAAGGGGGCTAGTTATAGTTGGGCATAATCAAGATAGTTGTGAGGATCAATTCAAGCATTCGGTTTCGATTATCATAATGTATAATGATGTTAGCACTACACTTTCTTTTATCTTATATGTAGTATTTCAGCCTAATTATGATTAATATTTTCATTGATGAGCACCATATCAAGTCAAAATCATGCAGAATTTCCTTGAAAATTTCAAGAGTTGCGATGATATGGACTAATCTTTAAGAATCCTATTTTGTTGAATTCAAAGTTTAATAATGCGTATGTCTTGGGACGGAGATCAATCTGAGCTTTTAATTCAATATATGAATTTCAATATGACTGCAGCTCCCCTCCCAACGTCCATAAAGACTACTTGTTAATTGTTGTCTGAAAATATGAAAATACATGAATCATTCAATGCTTATCTATTATAGGTCATATATTTTGAGTTTACGTATTCATTTTATTATTTTTTTAACATAAACTTTATAATGTAATATATTGGCAGAATATATATATATACACATATAATATATATAGCAAAGAAAATCTGTCAAACTTACTGTTGGAACAACAAACAATGAAATAATTGAATCTCTTTAAGTAGGTGACATTCAAGTAATTATAGCCCATATCTTTGAGTAATCAGAGTTGAAAATTAACTTGTACATTTAAGTTTTTCCTCAGTATATCCTAGTAACAATTTAAGTTTTCAAAGCGAAAGGCTAAAAATTAAAGCGAGTCACTCCTTTGTGGAAACATGAATTTGCCAATGGATTGCAAACATGAATCTGCCAATGGAAACAGACCTTTTCATTGCAAAAGGACTTCTGACTAACAACCCATCCAATGAAAATCCCTTTCAGGAACCAATGCCCCTCCAGAGTTTATCACTTTCCAATTGTGCATATTCATTAATATATGTATATATTAATTGATGAACCACATCTGCAAGAACCTAAACCACTTATTTATACCAAAACTATAGCTCAACCAATTCTATGCTCACAATAGGTTAAACAATTTCAGCAAACAAATGCAGCAAACAATTTTCCCATAATTCCAACAAACCAATTCCACACTCACAATTGCAGCAAGCAATTTTCCCATAAACAACAAAATCCAACCGGTCAAAATGTCATTAATCTGAAACAAGAGAGGTAATGACAAGGAAAAGCCAAACTGAAATTGCAACCAGGGAAATTGAAAATATAAGGAGCGGTGGCTGTCGATTAGGGCACGGCGAGAGTGGTGCTCATCGATTAGGGCACCATGCTCGTCGAGTAGGTCACAATGAAAAAAAGCAAAGAAAGAGAGAGGGAAAGATGGCTTGTCGATTCGGCATGATGGAAAGTCTAGAGAAAGGAGGAGAAAGATGGGAGATTAACTTAATTCTAATTTTAATAAAAAGTATTCTAGATTTCAAATTTAGTAGCGGACTAAACCCTTCCAATTATATTATGATATTTTATTAAAAGTATAATAAATATTTCTAAAATTTAAATATAATTTTTAACTATTTAAATTGCTACTAAATCTATAAAGCCCCTATTACTTATTATTAATTTATGGGGTTGCTAAACCCCCACAAAATAAAAGAATTAGTGGGGTTCACAATAACCCCCATAATATACTTATTTTTTGTAGTGTGCCACCTTTAGAGGATGTCACTAGTGACGAAGATAATGTTAAATATGATGTTCATGGTGAATCTCTTGTTGTTTCACACGCATTGAACTTGAATGTTAAGGAACAGAGCTTAGAACAAAGAGAAAATATATTTCACACTAGATGCTTGATAGGTGGTAAGGTGCATAGCTTAATAATTGATGGGGATGGTTGTGCTAACATGGCTTGTACCACTTTAATTGAGAAATTGGGGTTGAAGTATGATAAACACCCTAATCCATGTAAGCTGTAATAGTTGAATGATAGTGGAGAGGTGAGAGTTACTAGGTAAGTTGTGGTAGCTTTTACTATTGGGAGATATAGTGACGAGGTGGTTTGTGATGTAGTACCCATACAGGCTAGCCATATGTTGTTGGGTAGGCCATCTTGGAATAGTGCCCCACAAGCCAATTAAATAGGCCCTGCAAACTATTTTCATGTGAAGCAATCTTGATTGAATGATTCTCTTTATATTCTTTATGCACATATTTACTTCACTGCCATTTGGATAAAGCCCTTAAATCACACAAGACTATGAGACTTGGTCACACACTGGGTGGTAATCCTGGAATAAGTCCTACATGGTCATGATCTTAAATCTTTCAAGTAATAGGATCTTATGATATAGAGCATTTAAGATCTTGATAGACTTGCACTAACGATGCATAAATCTAAAAGTTGGATATTACTCCATTCTATGAACAAAGGCCATAAGAGCTATAGGTGCCTATTAGTGGGTGCCAGTTAGGGAACAAGGCACTAAAGGCTCCCCTGAAGAATTCACTAGATAGCCATAGCAACAAGTCGGTAGTGGCAGGTTCTCCAGCTTACACTAGTGCATATAATTAGTCCTTTAACTTGAGGATCCATGATAACCTTGTGTTTAGCCCTTTTGCTTTAACTCCTCCTTAGTCACCTAGTTGGCTATTTGGGTAGTGATTGGGCATGAGCTATTAGACATAGAGATTTGTAAGATCCAAGATAGAATTCAACTCCTCATCTTTATAAAAGGTGAGGGCATCTCCTATGTATCTATAATAATCGATTCCAAAGAGTCCTTGCACAAGACAGTAGACAATTTAGAAAAAGAGTTTTTCAAAGATGAGGTCATAAACTGGAATCGAGCATTGAGAATAGAAATATAATATCGAGGCTATTAGAAAATCGGCAAATATCCTGCCCTAGACTTCCTTCGGGAGATAAGAGATGGAAGGATCGTATTTGCATAGTATGTGTAGAGCCAGAATGACTCTCCAAAAGAATTTATTTCAGCCAATTAGTTAGGCTTCAAGGGTTTGAGGTTGGATATCAACCATGGAGATTGTGTACTCTTCAATTAATGAGATTAATTGAATTGAGTCGATTAGTTTAAAAGAGTTTAAACTAAAATGAATATTTGATATTCAAAGCTACAATAGTTGTGAACCCATGTCCAATGAATGGTAGAACCTAATAGGTCACACACAAAAGCTAATTACATATTCTAGGCAATGAAGGGGAATTTTCTAAGAGTTAGAAAACCTCCCACAAGACAGATTTTGGAGGTTGACCAATTGACACAAAAGTTATGTTTATTTTTGGCTTGATCAATTTAATTGTTAAATTGATCTAATTAATTTAAGGTGTTAAATTAAAATCAATAATTAAGGAGTTAATTATTTGGTGTCAACATTTATCAATTGATCAAGTTAACTTAAAGGGTTAAGTTAACAATTATTAGCTTAAAGAGTTAAGCTA